>JANAVB010002998.1:2205219-2408382 GCA_029216955.1 Iris pallida
ACAAGCGCCCTTCATGAATTGTGTTTAACTTGCACCGCTTTATGCTAAGACTATTTTGAAGATAGGTGCTGATTTATAGAAATGAGGCACGTGTTGTAGACATGCGTCTAAAATTCTGAGAAGAAGCGCGCACTGCAATACAGTGCCTGACTTCGGTCGGAGGCGCATGTTGTAGACGTACGCCAAAAATTCTGAGAAGAGACATGCACTGCAATCCAGTACCTGACTTCGGTCAGAGGCGCATGCTGTAGACGTGCGCCTGAAATTCTGAGAAGAGCTGCGCACTGTAATCCAGTGCCTGACTTCGGTCAGAGGCGCATGTTTTATCATAGGTGCCTATAGGTTGATTCTAATGATGTGCGCCTGTTGATCAGTTTGATAGATTTTGCTAACTTTTCATTCTTTGTTAATATTTGCGAAAATCTGGTTGGCAGGCTTCTTCAGAACTGGCATTGGCGACTTGGATGCTGTGGGGAGCATTTTTCTGACACTCATATCAGACAGCTCATGTGATTCTGACGCTTAAATCAGACAGCTCAGGACTCTCCATGTTTCAGAAGGGTTTTCCTCAGATAGTAGGAAGGGTCTTTATACATGAGAGTTGGACGGTGGAGAGACATAATTTGGAATCGTATCACGAGGGTGATCTCATTCCTAATTCTCATGATGGGTCGTCTCTTCTCCACCAGTTATATTGACAGCAGCTTATCTTTTAGCTGCTGTACTCTGGGGTTCTACTCTCGTCTTTCTGAGAGAGAAGACCAGAGTTAGTTCCATTGTCTTCCTCGTTGCTTCAGGTCGAGATGACAAGGAACTGGCATCAACAAGAAGATCCAAAGATGTAATAGACCTTCATTTATTAGATTTAGAATGAAAATTTGAGATATAATAGATTTCCATCAAGATGTATCTATTTTTTTAAAGAAGGAATAAAGAATGATTTTCTCTTCTTTATGATTTATTTTGATGTGATGATATAGAAAATAGAATCCAGAGGTAATATGGACCTGAACTCATTTTTCTATAAAAGACAGAATATCGTGTCTAAAAAGACAATATCTGCGATAATACGGGTTTATCATAAAGAAAAGACATCTTTCAAAACAACTGGATTTCAAAAGACTGAATTGATGATTTGGATAAGCTCCACGGGGGATTTTGAGAATGTATTATCTTGTGACTTTATTTACGAAAGAGTAAATAAATGAAAATAAAATAGAGATGAAAAGAGTGATGAATAAGCATGCCTTTTCAAGGAAACGTTGCTTCGATTCACGAGATAAATAGTGAATGAAGATCTTTTCACAAGATGAACGAACATGCCTTTTCGAGGAATGGTTGTCTCGATTCCTGAGACAGAATGTTTGGCTTTCATCTGCCTTTAAATAGTGTGGAACTTTTCTGAAAACATCATTCACTCCTTTTCTTTCCTTCACAAATGTCTTCAGAAGAAATGGCTAAGGAGACGGGAGTTATTACGAAGATCGAAGCCATCCTCGACACTCCTTCTGATGAGCCTATGTCGCCTACTCAGCCAGAAATCAGAGAAAGCTCGGTTGACACTGGACAAAAGTAGAAGGACATTCTCGCCAAGCTGGTGGAGCCTGGGAGTACTGCCGAGGAAGAAGCTCTGAGGAAGGCTGCCTGCGAACTGCTGGTGTCATCAGAAAATAATGGCTTCGAGCTTCTTGCAAAATACGTTTTCAATCAAAAGGGCTCTGGTCCTCGTTAATTTTATGTATTTCCTTCTGTTTTAAATTTATACAAATAAAAAGGAATTTTATTTACATTCTGAGTCTTTGTGTTGATATTTCTTCTTTTTCTTCAAACATAATATTTTTTGAGAAATTTGCCATTAATGGGCATCATGGCGACTCGACCGTTCATACCAGTCAATTGATATGCTCCGTTAGAGAAGACTTTTCTTACAATGCAGGGTCCTACCTACTTCGCTTCGAATTTGCCTTTGTTCATGTGTGTCATAGTCATAGGATGTCTGACGGTTAGAACTAGTTCTCCTTTTTGAAATGTTTGGACCTTGACTTTACGGTTGAAGGCTTTTGATAGACGAGCTTGGTATAACTCATTATGTTGTTGAGCTAGGAGTCATTTCTCGTCAAGCGCTTCAAGCTCCTGAAGTCTCAGACGATCATTGTTTTCGGTTGTTAGTTCATTGGCAATGGCAATCCTTAGGGAATGGATCTGGATTTCCAATGGTAAGACAACCTCGCATCCGTACACCAAAGAAAAAGGTGTGCAGCCTGTAGGAGTACGTATAGTAGTACGGTAAGCCCATAGACATTCTCCAAGCTTCTCACTCCAGTTTTGTTTGTTGGAAGAAACAAACTTCTTGAGGAGTTTGATGATGGTTTTGTTAAATGCTTCTGCCAACCCGTTAGCTGCAGGATTGTAAACTGTAGAAGCAATATTATTTATCCTGTTGTCATCGCAGAATCGAGTGAATTTCTGACTGCTGAATTGTGGCCCATTATCGTGAATGATTCGGCAAGGAACACCGAACTTATAAATCACATGATGTTTGATAAAGTAGATGACGCTAATTTTCTTGACCTCAGCTAGAGGTATAGCTTCAGCCCATTTTGAGAAGTAATCAGTTATGGCTAATATGAATCGATGTCCTCGAGATGAGGAAGGGTTGATAGGACCGATGACATCCATTCCCCAAGCTTCAAAGGGCCAAGATGCTGCCGTTGGGTGAAGGAATTCTGATTGTTGATGAATGAAGTCAGCGTAGATTTGACATGCTCGGCACTTTCTTGCATACTCGATTGCATCAGATACCATCGAGGGCCAATAATAACTCATTCGGCGAATACGATCATGCAATTTAGGACCAGGTTGATGTGCACCACAAACACCATCATGAGCTTCACGAAGTATTTGTTTTGCTTCTTCTCCAGCAAGACAACGCAGGAGTAAGTCGTCGTACAATCGTCGGTAAAGTATCTTTGTAGTATGATTGTAGTAAAATCTGAGTGACTGTCGTCGAATTGTTGTGGCCACTTTATGGTCTTTAGGTAGGATATCATGGACTATAAAGTCTATGAAAGGAATCCACCAGTCCTCACCGATGGCACAAATTTCAACCGAATTGTTGAATTTCATGTTTGGGTTGTTAACTTCCATATTTAAGTTATTCTGGACACAAAACAACTCTCTATTAGTGATGGCGATCATTTGTTGTCTTTTGACGGGGATTGCTAATACTGCTGCAAGATTGGCAAGAGCATCAGCTTCTGTGTTACATTCTCGGCGTACATGCTCGATGAAGAAGCCTTTGAATAAAGTAGCCATCCTGATCGTCGCATCATGATATGGAACCAAATCTTGATGTCGAACTTCGTATGTGCCTCTAACTTGATTAACAATCAGTTTGGAGTCTCCATAAACTTCAAGATATTCAATATCTAATTGTTTAGCCAATTGGAGACCGAATAGCAGAGCGTTGTATTCAGCCACATTGTTGGGACATAATTCATCTAAAAAATAAGCTCTTTGGATAGCTAATCCTTCTGGTGAGACGAGAACGACTCCAACTCCAGCAGCAATAGCACCTTTTGGTCCAATTCTGGATGCAACATCAAAGAATAGACGCCGAATAAGAATTTCTTCTGAGATCATGTTGTAATCCAAAGTTTCATCTGGAATCTCATCATAGAGTTTAGATGTTTCGGAAACTGGATGAGCTGCTAGAAAGTCAGCAAGGGCTTGACCTTTAACAGACTTTTGAGGAACATAAACCATATCATATTGTGCTAATAATATGGCCTATGTTGCAAGCCTAGAATTGAGGGTACTAGGCTTCTTCATCCGGACCCTGAGAGTATTAACTCTAGAAATAACATGAATAGTTTGGCCAATGATATAACGTCTCATCTTTTGAACAGCAAACATCAATGCTAGACATTCTTTTTCTACTGGAGTGTATCGGGGCTCAACTCCAATCATCATACGGCTAAGGTAGTAGATAGTCTGCTCATGACCTTCTTTATTCTTCTGAGCTAATAAAACACCTAAAGAGTGGTCCATTGCTCGAACATACATCAGGAAACGTATTCCTGACACTTGAGGCACTAGAACTGGAGGGTTCATCAAGTACCATTTTATGTCTTCAAATGCATGTTGACATTCTTCAGTCCAAATAAAAGACACACCTTTCTTCATGAGTTGAGTGAACAGTCTACAGCGTCTAGAGAGATTTGAGATGAATCTCCTGATGTACGCAAGCTGTCCTAGGAAATCTCGTAGCTCTTTTAGGTTTCATGGAGGATGCATCTCTTGAATGGCTTTGATTTTGTCAGGGTCAACGTGTATACCTTTAGAGGTAATAGCAAATCCAAGAAATTTTCTACTAGAAACTCCCAGGAATGACTTGATGGGATTCATCTTGAGTTGATGCTGGAGCATTAGATCGAAAATAGTTCTCAAATCTTGAATATGGTCTTCTTTTAAACGACTTTTGACAGCAATGTCGTTAATATAACATTCAACAGTCTTTCGTAAATAACCACGAAAGATGGTACTTATAGCCCGCTGATAAGTTGCACCAGCGTTCTTAAGACCAAATGGCATGACAGTGTAGCAATAGACTCCAAGAGGAGTGCGGAAAGATGTATGTTTCTCATCTTCTGAAAGCATCTTGATTTGATTGTATCCTGAAAATCTATCCGTAAAGGACATACGTTCAAATTCGTAAGTATTATCAATCATGACATCAGTGATTGGGAGAGAGAATTCGTCTTTGGGACAAGCTTCATTAAGGTTTCTGAAGTCGATGCAGACCCAGACTTTCCATGTCTTCTTCATAACTGGGACAACATTAGCCACCCAATTCTGTTGTCGTTCTTCTATAATGAAACCGCAAGCGATGAGTTTCTTGACTTCAGCTTCTATGGGATCCATCATATCAGGTCAAAACCGACATTGTTGCTGTTTAACTGGCTTTGCATTTGGCAGAAGGTTAAGCTTGTGGGTAGCGATTTGAGGATCCAATCCCGGCATATCTTTATAGCTCCAAGCGAATACACCAATGTATTCCCTAATGAGTTGGATTAGTTCTTGTTTATCTGCTACAGGGAGGCTTTTGCTGACGAAAATTGGTTTTGGGGAATTTTCGTCTCCAATATTGGCTTGAACCAACTAATCTTCAGTAGGTGGCTCACGTTGCTCGAAGCAAAGCTCCCATTGGGTATCCATCCTTTGTGCCCAAGGATCATATTCAGAAGCTTTGGTAAAGTCTTCGTCATCTTCTGAGAACTCGACAGCCACCATATTGGAAGATAGAGTCACGCGATGGATGTGCCCTACACTGGTGTCTGAATCCCATGAGATAGAATCAAAAGAGTTAGATCATTCTTCTTCCTCGGATTCGGAGGCTTCTGGAGTCAGAGTTGGTGAAGTATAACCTAATCCCCGCTTCGTTTTGCCATAGTGTTATTATGATTTTTCTTTCGAAGCAGGAATACGAATAGGAGTTCGTCTTCCTTTGCCGCCATTGAGACCAGCTTTAAAATTATAGCCCATCTTTTGAATGATATCTTTTGATTGTTGACTGTAACGACATAGTTGAAGTCTTCCGTTCTCTTAATTTTTTCTTCGCTATCGGACGTGATCTTCTGTTCTGTTCCTTTACTAAAAAGTATAGGAAGTTCATATTTCTTCCTGGAAGGAACTAAGAAGAAGTCATGCATTGGCTCGAGCAATACTTCATTTGGAGAAGCTTCAATTGCTCCTATGGCAAGTGGTTCGAAGTTATCTAACATTTTTAAATAACATCGAATATAATAAAAGACATCAATATACTGTAAAGGAGGTGCTACTTTATTGATTTGTACATCGTCATTTACAACATGATTCTTAGGTTTCACAGAAGGCTTAGTAAGGTTGATAACCAGAGGAGGAGAAGGAGAAGGTTTGTTACGACGAAGGTCGATAACAAGAGGCTCAGAAGAGGTGAGCTCCCTTTGTTCCTTTTTCACAGCAAGAGGCTATTTATTATGAGAGGAAAGATGTATGGTCAATGTCTGAGAAGAATAAGGACAAATAGTATACGAGAACATCTTTTGAAGTATGCTTCTGATCCTCCTCACAATCCATTGTCAATACAACTTTCATGAACTCCTCTTTGTACATTCGAGAGTCCGTAAAATATGCTTCAACCCCCTGAAAGAATTCAGGTCGGCTACTTCTTTTTGAACTTCTCCATTGGCATCCACATATTTGAAGCATTGATATAAAGTGGATGGTACAATGTTATGCTCATGCAGAAAGGGGCTTTCCAACAAAGCATTGTAAGAGCCATGATTGTCGATCACGTAGAAAGTAACCTTCGTACGAAGATTGCCTATTTGAACTTTCAGGCGAATCTTTTCCAAAGGTTCACTTCTCCCAGAATTGAATCCCAGGATTGTCGTGATGGTTGTTGAAAGATTATGTACAGGAATCTTCAATGCATCTAGTAGAGTTTTTGGCATGATGCTGAGCGTAGACCCAGGATCGATCAGGATACGATCAACTTTCATAGTATCAACATATCCCGTAAAGTTGAGGGGTCGATCATGACGATTATCTTCTAACATCATATCGTCTTGTGTGAAGGTGATGTTTGGCATCAGCTCCATCACACTATGACAATGAAGGCATGTTACAGGCTCTTCCTCTGGTTTCTTGAGAAGTACCAGACAAGTATCAGCTTGCATTAAAGCTTCACTCAACGTTTCTCGAGTCTCCCTTGAAAGACGAAGTAGCTCAAAAATTGACAATCTTACCGGAGTATTGGCCTGTTGAGCTAGTATATCAAAGTTATATGGATTCACAAGTCCCAAAGTTGGAGTTTTCTTTAATACTTTGTCAAAACAGACAGGTTGTTTTCCCTTATCGGCAGTTGTCAGTTTGGAAAGAGTTGCCTCTATCTGGGGTGACGAAGCTGACAGAACATTGACAGGAGAAGATGATGCTTGAGGAGCCTCCAGAGCTGGAGTAGGGTCTTCTTGATCTTAGGTAAGGTTTCACAGACCTGGTGCCAGTCAAGACTTCTTCCTCAGATACAGGCTCAAAGGACACCATATTGCAGTTCTTTGCCTGGATCTTATTTCTGGAAGATTTCTTGCGGCGAGACGGAGAGTTTGTCCAGTAACCCAAACCAACCCGAGATTGGTTGTGAGAAAAACATAGAAAAAGAGATACAGGAGACCCCTTTCCATGATTCAAACCAGAGGCCTCTTGTAGATCATATCTCATCTTCATAGTGAGTTCACGAGATTGTGGACTGCACAGATGGAAAGCTGGTTGGTATTTGGCTTCTAATTTTGACAATGTTGTCTTATCAGTGGAAGAAGAAGAAGGATTATCTGCTGCCGGGATGAAGGTAGCAGTTAGAGGTGGAAGACAAGGCTCACCAAGTGAAATCATGTGACATGATTTATTTTTAGTGGCCTTTTTGGACTTGGTGGAAGAAGATGGTATTTCAAAGTTCGCCACTAAATCAGGATGTATCCCTATGATCTCCTCTTTATCAGTAGACAGGGGAAAAGACCATCTATCCGTGCAGGTGGAAGATTGACAATCTCCAGAGTGGTTCTCGGAATGGGGACAACGCCGTCTTGCACAAGTTGAGCTGAAAAATCCCCAAACTATAAGGAGACGACATTAGCTGTTACAGTTTTCTTGTCTTGCTGGAGAGTGATTGCACCAGAATTGACCATCTCTTGTATTTTACCCTTGAACACATAGCATGCTCGAGTCGGATGTCTAATAAATCTGTGGTAAATATAATATTTAGGATGGTCAGTCTTACCAACTTTATCTGGCCTTTTAGGTTCTGGCAGTTGGAGTTTGTTGCTCTTGATGAGGCAATCAAAGATACTCATGATGTCATCTTCATCGAAAGAGTATTCTTCTTTTGAACGAGGTGCCCGTTGTGGTGGTGCTGAAGAGGTAGATGTTGGTTGATTTACAATAATGGCCAGGGCTTCTTTGCCTTTGAGGTTAATGGCTAAAGTCTCCTTGCTCTTGTGATTATTCTGACGGCCATTATTATTTGGTGTAGCACGTTCTTCTTTATCAAGATTAGGCATTTGAATGCCTAATTGCTTGAATTTGTCAGCGCTTTCTTCTGCGGCTTTGGCATTCATTATGAAAAAAGGCCAATCCTGGAACTGTGTTGATCATGTCCACATGCTGATTATTGGCAACAAGTTTAATTTGCAAGTGTCTATAGTTAAAGCATCTGGAGTTCCGAGAGGTATTTTGAGTGCTTCACGACGGAACCGTCCAATGAAATGTTTAGTCGTTTCATTATGTCGTTGTTTGATTTTGATGAGAGCAGACATAGTCATGTCGTTGGGTCCCTCATAAAATCGTTCCAAGAATATTTGTTTGAAGCCAGCGAAAGAGGTTATGCACCCATCTAGTAAACTACGATACCAGTTATATGCTGTACCAGCTAAACAGCCAACAAATACTCTAGTAAGAAGAGCATCATTTGGTTGAAGTTGGTCAGTCATTACTTCAAAGTGATTGAGGTATTGACTTGGAAACGTGCTACCATCAAATAGCATAATGGTAGGGGGCTTATATTTAAGAGAAAATTGGACCTCTTTTCATTCTATGGGATAGGACTGTTTGATCCCAAGCTTCTGCAGGCCATCCTTCTGTTTAAAAGCTTCAAATTGAGTACGTAAAAGTTTTACGGCCTCATTGGTATCTCCTTTTGATTGTGGAGTAGTAGATTGATTTAATGTGTTAGGAGGGGGTACTGTATGATAAGTACCACCCCCTGCACCAGATTGACTTGGAATAGCCTATGTAGGAAAGAAAGCAGTGTGAGGAGATTGTACCCCCAGATCACTATTGGTGGGAACTGATGTCGTCACAGGTTCTTGAGTCGGAATTAGATTCGCGACTGGTGGAACTGTATGTTGTGCCATAATCACAGTATGCATGCCTGCCATCATCTCAGCCATGTTCTTCAAACTAGCCTCTAAAGCAGCAATTCTCTGCTCTTGATTGGAAGAAGTGGAGGTATCTTGATCTTCTGTGATGGCATAAGCAGTCACTTCTCTAGCCTTTGAAGATGAGCTAGTGGAAAAAATGGTCCTTTCGAAACTTTCACTGTCAGCATCAAAGTCACATAAAGAACTATCCCCAGAATAAGTGATAGGGATATCTTTTTGACTGAAGGAATCTTGGTTTGAATCAAGAAGATTCCTTTGATCGATTGTATCTCGACTTTTTGATCTGGTATATTGGTATACTCCTTCACCGGATTCATGAATCCGATCTAAGTATTGTTGACTAGGATTGCAGGACACATTACGTCTTGGACATTTTCTACCCCAGTGCTTCGAGATGCCATGTTGACAGAAGCATAGAGAAGTTCATATTCATCTACTCGGATTGGTTCGGGAGTCTGAACATAATTCAAACGGTCAAAGACGGACCGCTTGGCTGATTGACAGCAGCATTTGATGACAACTTCATGATGGTGGTTGCAATGATGTTCTTGTTGTTGGACCACCTCTAAACAGGATGGATTTGCAACCTTCTGCTTCTGTATTAAGAGTTTATGGAGGTCGCTAGCAGGACGGAAAGAAGTTACAGGAACGTAGTCCTTGATGATATTCGGGACATAGTTCATGTTCCTGAGATATCTTGTACCTTGAGTGTACAAGGACGTGCTAAGCTGGATAGCATAGGTCACAGGATCTTTCACCTCAACATTCTTCCTCTGGTGTAAGTTAGCAACTGGTGCGGGTTGCGCTTGATGAATCTTGTAATTTCTCGAGGTTGACCCTAATTGGCACCTGTTGATATAGGTGTGCAAGTCTGACAGGGGAGCTGCTTGTGTATCTACTTGAGATACTAGTAGTTTGCCTCGTCGGGATCTTGAAATACATAAGGTTGGTAGATCCTGCCCTGATCTCATTAGAATAGGCATGATGCCCTTTTGCATGGAAGGTTTGTTCTGAATGGAACTCATTTTCCCGATAGAGGTTTGGCTGTCTCTATTAAGGAGAGCAGTACTTTCCACCCAGTCAACGGCTCGAGCAAAATTAGCAAAAGTTAAAGAACCTTTTCCTTGATTTAGTGATTTCTCACTAAGCTTCTGATTTAGTGGAAGAAAGTGCTTCTCTTTATATTGCGCTAGTGCACAAGTTCGTGCAGGTTTCACCATGGCATGAACCTGCGCAAGTTGCACCGAAGCAGGAACACGTACAAATTGCGCTGAAGAAGAAAAGGCCAAAGGGCGCTTTCCCTTGTTTTGGACAGTAGTGTGTCGAGACAGGGCCTCCTTTGATTTCAGGGTCGGAGAAGTAGAGGGATTAACCAAAAGGCTATTTCCCTTAGGTTGTGCCAAAACATTGATGGGCGCGAGTTGTGCAGAAGTAGGAATAGGCGTAGGTTGCGCCAGGAAAGAGAGGGCTGAAGGGCACTTTTCCTTGTTTTGGATAGCAGTATGTCAAGACAGAGTCTCCTTCGATTTCAGAATCGAAAAAGTAGAGGGATTAGCCAAAAGGCTATTTCCCTTAGGTTGTGCCAAAAAATTGATGGGCGCGAGTTGCGCAGAGGCAGGAGATTGTGCCGTCGAGGCCTTAGGAGTCCAGACATAGCGAGTCTTGCTCTTAACAGTGGCAGAAGTGCGCTTGGCACCCACAGCATTGATCATAGTCTCGTAGGCTGTCTGGTCGACTTTAACGACCAGAGTCTTATGCGTCTTGCCGATTAACGCGATATCACATTGAGTTGTCACTTTCTCGTCGGAGGAGAAATTCATCCCCAGCAGAGTTGCCATTTTGTTTGTAAAGAACAAAAGTTTTATTACAAACTAAGAAAAAGAGTACAGGAGTACAATTGATTTTTAGAAAAGTACAACTATAGGAATCTGATCATAAGACGATCACTTTATCCCTTGGACGATGTGATATCGAAGACACGAGCCTCTGGAGAATGTAGCAGCACTTTAGCAGGAGATGATGATCACTCTTGATGATTTGAGAATGATTTGAAACTCTATTTATAGAGTTCATAAAATAACTGTTTAGTAGTTATTCTGGATTGCGTGCGCTTCAGATTGCGCGCTCCCTGTTCACTTGCGCAAACGGTTGTACTAACTGCTATGGATGCGTGGCATCATTTGATTGAGATACGCGTGGTCGTGGGCAGTGTAGTGGCCATGTTCTACGAAGTTAGTGGCTTGCGTGCGACATCACTCTGTCTTGAACACCATTTGAACGCTTTGCGCATGCTTCATCAGGTTGCGCGAGGGTACAATACAACAACCTGTGCGAGCAATTTGCACCAACTATTGTAGACACATGGCACCGTTTGATTGAGATGTGCATGGTCATGGACAGTGTAGTGGGCACGCTCTGCGAAGTTGATGGCTTGTGCGCCATGTCACCCTGTTTTAAACTAAGAGTTGATCAAGTGGCGCCACTTTGTCAGGCTGCACACAGGTGCAACTTAATGACTAGCGCCTTTTGACTAGGTCTTCTGTGTTATGCTGATTAATCCCTGCACCATTCAGTGACTTGCGGCAACCAGCTGTCAGCATTAATTACATGCTGACAAAGTCTTCTCGAGTGCCACATTGCGCGAGATTCAAAGGGATTTCCTTAATCTTCGTGTTGTCAGTTGTCAGGTAATGATGATGTCGTTATAGCTTCTCGAGGAAGTACACCACGTGTCGCTCCACGTACCCTGACTCCAGCGCAACCTGGTGATGGCACAATCTGAAGCTGCGCACCTTGATGATTCGGCGCAACTTGATTGGTTTGGCACTATCAGATGATTGAAGGCTTTATTGAGTGGCGCCTTTTAATTTTTAGGCTCTACAGCGCTCATGCAAGACGGGTTCCATAACGGCTGATTACAATAGCTTGCGATGGAGTCGTCGCACAGAAGTCCCAAGCAGAGAAGTTGAATAACACCAAGACATGTACAAAAGGATATACTTTATTAATATTGAAACAAGACTACAAGGGCGTGAAGCCATGATTACAAGTCGCTCAAGCTTACTTTCTCTCCGATTACAATCACTCAGCACTCTCTCAGAATACAAGTCACTATGCTCTCTCTCTCTCACCTTCTAATATAATAACGAGCCAGCGGATGATTCAGAAGACGATGTCCATACATTATGTCCCGTATAGGTAAAGTCTTCAACACGACCGCACGCCTCGAAGTGTAGTGACCCGCTCTGCATAAACTAAATGTCGTTTAAATGACACAAGTACAACGACTCAAATTCCACTTTGCTCGACGAAATGACTCGCTTAAGGCAAAGACAATGGACTTGGACCCTCAGAAGAATCTAGACGTAGACTTTCAAAGGCGCGCTCGGAGTCTCGTTCGGCCAATATAATCATCGCTAAGGTGGGTGGCTCCGATGTACCTGTCTGTGCTTAGACTAGACACATAATAATACAGACAATATTGCTAGATCGCTAGGTGATAACTCCCTGCATGCTAATAAGAGAACTTAATGCACCTAGCTAAGGGAATAATCTCATCTTGTATGCTTGTTTAGAACATGAAAATGAACTTGGAAATTTACTTGAACCCTCACACTACACTCTATGCTCGTTTGCTTGTGTCAGTATAGGGTTATTTGGTATGCACACTATTTGCTAACTTTAGCATGGGATCCTTCCAACTCAAGTCCGACATAGTTCGGCACAAAGGCCATCGCAAATCAACCCCGTTCAACTAAACACTTGCATGAACTTTTGAAAATATTAGACTTATTGTACGGAACATTATTGTGCGAAACATCCCAAGGGACAATGAGAGAGAGCATACACCTCTTTTCCTTATGAATGAGCTTTCAAAACTGAGAGAATCGACATGAAGTCCAAGGACGTAAAGCCGGACTCTGAAACCAATCTTTCATGCCCCACTCCTCGGGGAGCGATCGTCCTTGCTTGGGCATAATGCCGCACGAGCCTAGGTTGCGCTTGTGCAAGGCCAAGTCCAGAAACGATCGATTGAAGCTATGCCACAAAGTCGCACAGAGTGTCCTTATTTGCAGCAAAAAGTAAATGAACACAAGTTGAAACAAATTCAAGTTATTTATTAATATTCAAGAAGTATTACAAGCGGTGCTAGGCTAATATTACAATTCACTTAAGCTTTCTCTTGAAACATAAAAGGCGTGCTAAGCAGCTTACAACATGGAATGAAACATGGCAATGTTCTAATATATTATGCCCTATATATGGTGCTTAAGATCCTTTGCAATGCTCCAAGGCTCCAGAGTTACCTCTGTGTCTTAGCACGTTCGAGGGAATACTCAGCACCAGACAAGGTTCTCTCGCAGCTTGTAAGCAATCTGGGTGGTTATCAGTACATTGAATGCAATGGTGGGGAAGCTAGCTCGCCCGCTCGCTATCATTACCAAATACGTTCAATTTATTTTTCTGCACCATCTATTAGTTGATTGTCTTTCTATCTTTTCCTTAGGACCAGTTTCATGGCATATATTGCAAAACCTATCTCGTGTTACGGGCATCAAGTGTCGCATAAGAATAATATACACAACTTACCATACTTACCGTATGACTTTCCTGTCCAAGGTAAACCAAGTTAGCCAACATATGATACGTAAAGATTTGACAGATTTGCATAGAAAATACGACCATCATGAGCATGTTTCTTCCTCAGGTGAACAAGGTACTTACATTGTCAGGATGTGTTATACTCAAGCTTTGTTCTGATGTTCATTCAGTTACTCAATTGTTCAGCTTAATCAGATTACTTGTTTCATTGCAAGGTCTCGTACTTGAATAGCCACTCGCGAGCCAACTTAATTTATATGCACCAGTCGCTGGCAATACAAGTGTCACGACCCGCACCCGGAGTAAGGGCACGAGTGCGAGACAACGTCCCAGCCTATGCCACAGAAATGACGTAGAACGTTGTCTATGTTTACTATCTAACAACGGTTATAATATCAAAACCTGTCGAGAATGGTCAACTCCGAACGGAGGACAAGCAATGACAATATAATATACTCAATCATAAACTCTAAGAAAGATAGATGATATTGAAAGATAAAGACAACAAAATATGAAAAATATCATCCAGAAGATCCAACACAGAAATAATACAAGTCCAGAGTCAACAATCTCTAATACAAATACTAAAATAATAACAAGCCAAAATTTAATCTGGAGACAAAGTCCAGTACCAACCTAAACCAGCTAAGCTACTCTAAAGCCCCATCGGCTGGAGCTAACCCTTGCTGAACTAGGGTCTCCAAGTCTATGCCAACTACGTTATGGGGACCGTAGTAAGTAGGACACTCCTCCTCACCATAATCAGTAATATTTTGTCAATATATCCAGTTAGGATGGAATAAGCACAAATCTCCAATAACAGTTCTAGTTAGACAATATTGAAAATGTAACAGTAAATAGAGAGAATATACAAAGTAAAGTGTTACGTATATGAATCATGGTAAGACATATCAAGACTGTAAACGAATGTAAGAGCAAGAGAACAGTGTATATCATGTACGGGAATCAGAAAAACTACTATCTATGTGAGTTTAGTACTAGTTTCAACATGTGATCGACACTTGGGAAATTGTACAGGAAGAATGGTCTGGCTAATCATATGTGCGGTGTATGATTAACACTCACAGGGAAAAATATTATACAGGAAAGATTTGATCACATATCTACGCTAATACCCCCGTCCCTGACTTGTATAGTGGATCCAATCATGATATGTCATGACATGTATTCTCTGAGAAGGTTGCGAGCCACTCACAAGATATACCAAGGAATACAAGGAATAACAACTCATGACGGGATCCAGACAAATACCAATCCGTGTGAACAATGTGACAAGAGAACAAGGATATCTACACTAAATACAAGAAACATAGACGATATCATAAAACAGAAATACTATCAGATAATGTACTCGCCTGAGATCAGATAGGAATATGTCAACAGTGTAATCTGGCTCAGAGTGAAGTCACAGCCCTAAATATGAGATATACATGAGTTAATTATGGTTCAACAATGTAAGACATGATTTCTAGTGTATGTGTAAAACCTCTAAATTTCTACTATTTTATTTTATTTAAAATTTGTACTGATTTAAAATTTTGTATTGTACGTCACGTAATCGTATTTTACGTCGCGCACAAAATTTTATTTTTGCTCGACGAATGCGAATATGTGCGAGCGTACATATTTTAGAAAAATATTTTATTTATTATTTTATAGTTTCAAAATAATATATGTAATAATTATTTTACTATTATTACCAAGTTGTTATTTTATTTACTGAAAGCCTTCATTTATGCAATTATTAAGAATAATTAATATTTTTATTGTATACTAGAAAAACATAATTATGAAAATATTATTTATGTATACATATATATTTGTAATTATTTATTGGTTTATTTTAAATATTATGTAATTTTCGAAATTATTATTAATAGTATTTTTGGAAAATATATTTGGAAGATATTGTGGCCATTTAAATTTTGATTTGATTTTTGGATTTATTTAAATAGTTAAATAATTAAAATTTGAATTATTGATTTGATTTTAAACTAAGGGAATTAGATTAGATTTAATTGGATTTGGATTTGGATTTGATTATTGATTTAAATCAAATTGGGTTTTAAATAGTCCTAGTCCATATCCAATTGGGAATTCCCACATCCTATAAATAGGCAGGTACTCCTCCAATTCATTATTCATCCCCCATAAATTTTCTCCATAAATCTACGTGCATCGTGTCTGTGTCCATCCAAAATCTTATTCCATTATTTATAAATTACATTATCTTTCCCGTGTCGGACACACCCCGACACCAACAAAATCCTAACCCTATCCCTATCCCTCTAACCCGTCCACCTTCACCCGCTGCCGACACGCCCTGTCTCCTCCACGCTCACCCCCTTCTATCCGACCCAGTCGTTTCCTCGGCACCACCCATTAACACCACCACCCGACACATCCAACTCCCCGCACCCCGCGGCCTAAGCCACCAATACCATCAGCACCACCCGACAGCCCGACCAAGTCCCTGCCAAACCCCGTTCTCAGCCGCCTCCCTCGGCCACATCACTCTCCGAACCCCGGCCATCCACACAACCCGATCCCCTGCCCTCTGACTTCACCATTCACCAACACCACCGTCGACATCACCTCCTACGATCGAAACTCACGTCATCACCGCCACCACGACCGATCGCCACCGCGACCGGCCGTCGGCCCCAAACCAATACCGAAATTAAAAAAAGAACCAAATAGAAAAACCTTAACCGAACGCTCACCTCACCGCCGCTCGACCCGACCGGCGTCGTGCCGCCGACGAACTCCACGCGCTGCCGAACCCCTTCTCTCCGTCCAGCCCGTGTCCCCGAACCTCCAGCCGCTTCCCGTTCTCCGATGCTTGCCGACCGCCTCACGCCGCCGCCCAGCCAAACCCCGGTCGAGCCTTCCGCCGCGGCCAGCAAACGCCGCGTGCGTCGCCGCGACCTTCCTCCCCGGCCGCGCCCTCCACGAACCCAACGCCTCCAACCGGCCGCGCGAACGCCGCCCTTTTTGCCGTGCCGTCCGCCGACCACCCATCCGGAGAGCCAGCGCCCGATCCTCCGCCGCCTTCTTCCTCCGATCCTGAACTCTCTCTCTCTCTCCCGATCTCCCCCTTCACTCTCGCACTCTCTCTCACTTCTCTCTCCTCTAAAAGGAGTTGATGGTTTTTCTATTGCTCTGAGAAGAGGAACGGGAGTGAGCCGTTCAATTAATCAGGTTTAATATTTTTGTTCTGATTACTTTTATTATTATTATTATTATTATTATTATTATTATTATTATTTATCTAAAAAAAGTGTTATTTATATTATTTATGTATTATTATTAATATTAGTTTGTTTTACTAAATATTATAAATTAATGTATAAATACTAATATTGTAATATTATTTTAGTAATTAGTATCTACAGATACATTGGTATATTATGTACTGTTATAATAATTATTTTCATACTTTGATATTATCAGCAATTGTTTTGTTAATTTTACTATAGTTATTATTCAATAAAATATTTCTATAATATTTATCAAAGTTGTATTTTTTTCATAAAAATGGTATTAGGGCTTGGCCCTATATGTACTTCAAATTAGATCTCCAAGCCTATTTTATGGTATATTAACTAAGATCTTTGACCTAAAAAGTATTATAGTAATATTTTCTAAAGTTATAGTTTGACCAAAAGTAAGGGTTTAAACCTCAAATGATTTTATGGTTTCAAAAGTATTTATTTAAAAATATTTGATGGATAAAAATATAGTTTCCAATACTAAGTATTCTACAAAATAGTTATAATTTTTTTTGGTAAAACATAGTTTCAAACTATTATAAGTATTTTTCTAAAAGTTGTTAAATATTTACTTCTCTTCAAACAATTCTTGTCCCTAGCTAGTCATAGTCACATCTTCTTGCAAATCCCGGACTTTCCTATATCATCCCTAACCAATTTGACTATTCTGGACTCAAAGACACGATCCGTGCCACCATCAGAGGTCACCTTGTGTAGTTATCACATCGAAGTCGCAGTTCGTGCCACCTGTATCATTGCAGTACACCAGGCATCCTACGAGGCAAGACACCTTGTCATTTGTTGTTTATTTATTTTAGCTCATATTTTATGCATTATTTATTTTCTTTATGCAAAATAAACTGTGATACATGGCATAACTGTTAGAACTTACTGTTCATTTATATTTTCTGTTGTGTATTATTTTTCTTACAAATTAAACCTAGATTTAAGGGACCACCTTGTGTGTTACATTCATTGGCCTTGACACGTTATAAATACGAAGTTGTGTGTCGCATGTAGAACACGGAAGTGCGTGATTGGCTGGCCACCAGTACGTACAAGCCGTACGATAGGAATAACCGCTAATAGAGGTTGTATGCTAGTTTGACTTAGCGGTTATAGAGGTTAATGTTGTGGATACAACATAATAGGCATTAGGCGGGGAGGACAATTCCTTAGCGTATGGGCTTCGATGCACTTCCCTTGTGACCCGGACTCTCCGCTGGAGATACGAGGTTGATGACCCATGATTACTGACGGCCACTGACGATTCTGCGGAACGTCATGCTCTTACTGATGGAGCCTCTGGTGCCCAAGGAGGGACTATGCCGATCCTATTCAGCCAGGGTCCATGCGTAGGAAGGATTGTTCTTAACTATATTTTACTTAGAACGGTAGGCTGCCTTTATCCGTTAGGTACGAGTACTTTTGGTTTGGGTACTTGTATCTGACCGTGGCTTGGAACAATAACTTGTCGCGGATTAGTTCGTCACATCTTGTCCTTGTTTGGTCGTAGGTGTGACTTACTACTCCGATGAGAAGGTATTGAACCTTGTCGGGGTCCGGATACCATATTGGATTCATAGCATGGAAAGATACGTTACCGTGAATTAGTTTACCATCTCCTGTCCTTGTTTGGTTGGGGGGATGGTACGCTCGTTCAGTAGGTGCGTATTGGAACATGTTACAATTCGATTTACTTATTTATTTGAGCAATATTTATTCAGTTTATATGGCATGATATTATATGTCTTGTTACGTCCCTCTGAGGACCTGGTTATCTCTCCAGGTGTGTGCTATTGTCTTTCACAGGTGCTTTAGCTCTAGCCGTGATTATTGCTATTTTTTCGAGGATGATTGCACTTGGGTCGTCTTCGCTTCGCTCGCCAAAATCTTTCTTTTGCTTATCATGTATTTCTTTTCATAGTTGGTAGTGGATTTGTCTCCGCCCAACTACATGTACCAATGAAAATTCATAGTGATTATATGATATCTTTTATTCATTTATTTTGTGTGGATGAGATTAGTTATGGTTCTACTGCATTTTACAGCTTATGTATTCATACGAGGTTTCCATATATTGGAGTGTACTTCGTATAAATACAGCTGGCATGGATACGTACCTAGTCCTACATATTTTGTGACTGGGGCGTTACAGTATGCTATGTAAATCTAGGTCAAACTAAGTCAATCTAAATTAAACAAGGTCAAACTAAGTTACACCAAGTCAAACTAAGTCACACTAGGTCACACTAGGTCATACAAAGTCAAACTAGATCAAACTAGGCCATGCTAAGTCATACTAAGTCAAACTAGGTCAAGGTAAGTCAAACAAAGTCAATCTAAGTCCAACAAGGTCAAACTAAGTAAATCTAGGTCAAGGGTTGACTTACAGTTGACTTTTGGTCAACTGGTCAACTCTGGTCAAGTTCTAGTCAATTATAGGCCAAGTGTTGACTTATGGTTGACTTTTGGTTAAAAAGTCAACTTTAGGTCAAACGGGGTCAAAGCTAGGCTAAGTATCCTATTCCTAACATTTACCTACCAAGATACCATGTATCTTGGTCAAGTTGGTATCCTAACACCAATATCTTGGTCAAATCCAATACCTTAACTTAGGTAAACCACCACCTTAATACCCAATCCCCCTTTCTAGTTATCTAACTTAGTCTCTAGGTAACTCTTACCTTACCATGGTATCCCACCTATACCTTATACTAAGGTAAACCCATTTACCTTATCTTACCTCATGACAAGGTAAACTCATTACCTTGGTAAAGGTAATGTGCATTTACCTTGGTAAAGGTAAACCCATCCTAAGATACTAACCTAGTATCCTAAGATGCACTATGGTATCTCAAGATACCAAGATACTATATACCTCATATCTATCTAACATCTATCTAGATATTAATATCTAAGTATTCAATATCTAATATCTATAACCCACTATCTACCACATATCTAACATATCAAATCTCTAACATATTTCTAACCCTCTAACTAATTCTAACATAAGCTAACAACTAACAAGCTAAGGGGTTAAAGCTAACATATCATATCCTAACATATGAATCTAACAATATCTTATATCTAGCTTCTACATATCCTATATAACATATACTCTAACAAGTAAACTAGTTCTAACATACAAAACCTTAACTCCTAACATCTAACTAATATATCTCTAACTTATGGGCTATGGCTAAATAGGAGTGGCTATGGAAAATGGAATGCTAATGGAAAATGGAATGGGGTTAGAGGGTGCTAAAGCTAAAGGGGCTAAGGGTTAACTGGAATGGGGCTAATGCTAATGGGAAAAAGGGGTGCAAGAGGCTTGCAAGGGCTAAAGAAATGGGGGTTAGAGGCTGCCACTGACTGTGCTGCTACCAAGGAGTGCTATGCTGCCTCCTACTGATATTGCTACTGCTGCTGTGACTACCTCCTACTGCTGCTACCTCCTAATGCTACTACTGATACTGCTCACTCTACTGCAGTGACCGCTGCTGCTGCTGCCAAGGGCAGCAGCTTCCCCCTCGATCTACTGCTGTTATGGCTCTTCACTGAGCTATTGCAAGCTGCTGCCCCTACTGGCTGCTACAGCCCCCACTCTTCTCCACTCCTCTATCCATCTGTCCATATATCTAGTAACTCACAAACACACTCTCCTCTCAACATAAACACACACACATATATAAATAAACACACACACTACTAACCACACTCAAGACACAACACACTCACCACTAACCACACACACACACCATATCTCACTCTCACTACAAATGCACACACACACTCTCATACTATAAAACCTATAGGCAAAGACACACACTAATCTAATACAGATATGTATATATACCTCAAGCCCAAAAATAGTCCACTACATAAATATACATCAAAATGATATGTAGAGGCCTAAACTTGACATGTAGACTAAACCACTTTGATCCAACCATAGGTACCCAAATGAAAAATAGTCTAACAATCCTAACCATGGTCAACCTACCTTCTAACAAGTCTAAAACTGAGACTAAAAGCCAAATTAGCCTATTGGGCATATAACCAAACACATGGTGTGCCTCTAATGAAAATATCTCTATGACGACACCAAAACTACTACAACTTCCTAGAGAGGACTCAAATGAGCCTCTAAATGGTTCCCAATGGTGATACATGCATGGGGGTGGTCCTAATGAATGCAAATGTAACTAAAATGTAAGAGAAATTAAAATAGAGAGATGGTTATACCTATTAGGAGTTGGATCTCAATGAAACTCCAAAGGACACGGTTCCGACACGAAAACTCCTCCAAATTGGACACCATTTCTTGCTCATTGCTCCTTGCTCCTTGCTAGCACCTCCTCCTTGATGGATTGAGAAGAAAGGATGAAAAATGGGTGGATTTGAGAGATCAAAACCTAGAGAAAAGCTCTCAAGTTTTGGGGAAGAACAAAATGTAATGAAAAGAGGCAAGTGGTTGAAATAAAAAGATGGAGAACCCTCTTATGGTGTGGCCGGTTGTAAACCCCCTAAATTTCAACTATATTTTTATATAAATTTGGTACTAATTTAAATTTTTGTATTGTACATCGCGTAGTCGTATTGTACGTTGTACGCGAAATGTCGTATTTTGTAATTGCTCGTCGAATGCGAACATGTGCGAGATACATATTTTTTATAAAACATTTTTATATTATAGATTTTATTTATATAGGAAAAGAATATGTTCAAAATAATATGTATAAATATTTTTATTTTTCATTTGTTTAAAGTTGTGAAAAGCATCGCATCAAGAACTGCCAAAACCTTATTTTATTCCTTTAATATAAAAAGGCTATTTTATTTTGATTGATAATTTGGAAAACTATATTTTATATAAATATTCTACTTTCATGAATTTAATTCATTTTGATTTTCGAAATTATTTTTATCTAAAATTTATTGAAAAAGTATTTAAAAGATATTCCATATTAGTAGTTAATATTTATGGTAATTTTCAAAATTATTTATTTTTATTTATTTATGAGGATATTTTGGAAATTATTTTTAATGTTTGAATAGTATTATAATTTAAAGTAAGATTTAAATTTATTGGATTTATTCTTCCTAGTTTTAAATTTACAGATCAAATTTATATAAATAAAAATTTGGATTGGATTTTGGTTTGAACGGTATTAAATTGAGTTAAATTAATTATAATTTATCTACGGGAGTTTTAAATTAATCCTAATATTTATCTATCAAGAATTCCTCAACCCTATAAATAGGGGAGCCTCCATATTATTTTTTTCTCCATAGTTTTCTCTATAATTTCCTCCACCACAAGTGTGCGTGTATCGTGTCGGTGTCCATCTCCTCCGTCTCAGTCGTGATTGGCCTCGGGTCCGACCCCGGGTGTCTTTCCAATATCTTATTCCATCTTTTTTTTACATATACATTTTCATCTCCTCGTGTCGGACATACCCCCGACACAATCAAATTTCTACCCCTAGTCTTGTCCACAGTCACCCCGACGAGACCTATCTTCTCTGACCCATGGCCATCGATACCACCACCACACTCGATCCAACCGACTCCCGTTACACCAGCCACCTCCTTTTCCGCACTGACCACCGCTCAACGCCCAATCCGTCGACTCGTGACTGTAGAGCCTAAAAATCAAGTTGCACCTTCAATATACTGATCAGTGATCAAGTTGCACCCCAAAAGTCAACTTGTGCCACTGATATGAAGCAGACTGCGCCATCGATCAGATTGCGCCTGACATCAGACTGCGCCCAATCTTTTTGTGCCAAAGCCTACGTGTAATCTGACATTTAATGGTCATCATTACCTGACCATACTAACGACTGACACAACAAAGAACGAGGAAAATCTCTTCGAATCCCGTGAAGTGTGTCGCTCAAGGAAAAGATGGTGGACAGTTGTCCTGTACATTTTGTGAGTTGCGCCCAGACGCGATCTAAACAAAATCCTTAGTTGCGTCTGGGCGCAACCTGAATGACTTTTACTCAGAAGCTGCCATGTGTGTAGGCGCAGCTCAAATCAAGGACAGGTTGACTTGTTGACTGAAGCTCGCGCAACCTGATAAAGTTGAGACAACTTACATTCTAAAGCAAGATGATGTGGCGCACATGCCACTAATTGTCATGACCTGCACCCACTGTGAGGGTACGAGAGCGTAACAACGCCCAGCCTACGCCGCAGTGTCGGTGGTAGAACGCTGTCCTAGGTCACAACATCTAACAAATAAGCTAAGCAGTTTATACTCCCTGAGTGGGGGTGACATAGCAGTAAATGAACTCAATCACAACTAAGGAAGAAGAAAGCACGATATGATATAGAACTCACGGAAATACAGAAGATAGAATAGTCTAAGATAATATCCCAGCAAATATCCAGAGTACATATCTCAGCTACTGAATATGAAAGAATATATACAACTCAACATCTCTGAACAGAAGTAAAGTCTAGCTAAACAGTCTCAAGACAACATAAAAATAAGATAAGGCCTAACTAAACTAGTCTAGGCAGTGGGGTGATGTCCTCAGCTAGAGCTGTCCCGTAGAAGGTATCCTCACAGGCCTCCTCCTCGTCCTCTGTAATATTTTCAACAGGTCCAGTCAGGACAGGAGCGAGCACAATACATCTCAACAGTTCATAGCAGGTTAGAAAATATAATCATGCAGTAAAGTAAGATATAGATACTGAAAAAATGCAGTATGTAAACAGAGGGAGAGAACTGTAATGGAAATATCTACTATAAGTAAAGAGCTACCAGTGACTAGTAATTTAGAGTACAAAGTCGACATGTGAACGGCTTGATTTGTACATGGCAATACTAAAGAGGCGTACATGGCTATTCTACTTTGGAATTTTTCACATGGCTATTTATACTCCCCCGTACCCCCAATTAATACACAAGGATCCAACCAGGTTATGTTATGATTCTATGTAACAGCCCCCGAAGGGTGGTAAGCCCCCAAAGGGTGATAAGCCCCCGAAGGGTGGTAAGCCCCCAAAGGGTGATAAGCCCCCGAAGGGTGGTACATAGTAGTCCTATAAATGGGATAAGGATTCAAAGAAGACTCTGTGATCATATGGGTATATGTCACAAGTGATCAAAGAACCAAAGAAGCATAGTGATACGCCATGTAAGTGAAACGCACAGAACATAGAGTACCCCGATGCTCCCTGAAGGGATAACATCTCAGGGAGGGATCCATATTGTACTAATCCGTGTGAGCAACGTGACAGTATCAAGTAAAGTAATTTAATGCAGGAAAATAATTCTAAGAAGGATATAAAATGATCAGAGAATGTACTCGCCTGGTATCTGAGTGTCCAACTGAAAAGTACTGTCCGAGGAGTGGTGTTTGGCTCCTATTTAGAACAGCACAAGTCACAACAAGTCCAGAATGGTAAAATGAAACACTACAATGCATTCTACATGAAACTAGGTCAATCTAGGCCAAAGTCAACTCTTGGTCAACTCTGGTCAACCCTAGAAGTCAAACTAGGTCAACTATGGTCAAACTAGTCTACACTAGTCTAGCAAGTCTATTCTAGGTCTAATAAAGCTATACCAGCCCAATCTAGGCCTATTAGTCAAATAGGCATACACAGGCCATAGGCTATTCTACCTAGGCCAACCCAAACACATACACCATGCCAAATCTATATCTAACCAATACACTCTTGATTTATGTAATCTAAAGCATAACACATAAATATGTAGAATACATACATTTAGCAAACACACATACACATAATATAGGATACTAATATATATATATATATATATATATATATATATATATATATATATATATATATATATATATATATATATATATACATACTCTATATACCCATTTCAAGTATCTATTTTAGATACCTAAATATAATACACAAACTATATATATACACACATTACATATTTACATACATTATCTATTAGCAAGTATTTACATAGGAGAATAGGATATATATATAGAGAGGGTAGAAAAATATAGAGAGTGTGAAGAGTGTACATGAGAGTGTGGTATCAAGTGTGTGTGCTAGTGTAACACGTAGGAAAGATTAAAAATCAGTGAAGAAAAGAATGGGAATCAATTCTAGTTCAGCCAACACTCAAACCAGTCCAAAACAAAACCCCCAAAATCAGTTTTAACAGTCCAAACATAATGCCTAGGTTAATACACATTGAAGAACCACATATACCATTCAAAAGGGACCCAAAATCCGTTTTAACAGTTAATAACTTATTAAGTTCAGTCCCTTCTTTAAAACTCAGATTTTTAATATAAATTTTAGAAAGAAGAGAAAGGATATCAATACATCAAACCCCCCGCCCCCCATCAATCTCAGGTTTTGATTAGAACTTAGGTATCAAAATTTAGAACCATTAAAACAGTCCACATATTTCAACCCCAATTCAATACCCAAACATTCACCAATTCAAACCAAATTCATCACATAAGTAAAACACATATAGGTGTAACATACTAGGCACTTAAACATGTGAACTATTGTATTTAAGTAGGTTAAAAAGATTGCTAAATCTCGAATTTGAATTTCTGGAAACATAGAAAACTGTACAGTCAATGTAGGATATCAGAAAAATGGGTATTTGAGAATTGATCTACAAAATCAAATTAAAATGATAATTAAGTGGTTGGTAATGTAAATGCTATGTGTGAAGGTGTCTCTGGAAGTGTCAAATGTCCACCACGGGGACACAGCCGTGTCCAAAATGAATTTGCCCAAAACAGTGCACTGAGACACATACACAGACAGTGCGTCGTGCACAGGTGCACGCGTGTCGTGCACTCGACACGACGCGAACTGGGCCACGTGCACGTGTCAGTGTGTGCGCCTAGGGTAGACCTAGGTGTGTGTCACCCTGATTTGTGTCCTCGCGTGTCGTGTCCAAAGATAAAAGGTCGTATCAGAAGCTAATTAAAACTGTGCGTAGAACAGTGAGAAATCAGTGCACGACTGATTTCTCTCCAATCCGACAACGAAACCTAGTGAAATTTTGGGGGCATGATGTCAGTGCATGCCCCCTAGTGTCCACAAAATTTTGTGTCAAACCATCCAGTGTCGTGTCCTGTAGGAGGCCCGAACAGCAGGGGAGAACTGTAGCAGCGCGCGCGCGTGTCCAAAACGTGTGCACGTGTGTCCAAAACGACACGACACAAACACGAATCAAGCTCAGAGCTAAAGAAATGGATAAGCGACACAAAAATACACTTTCCTATTCAAAAAGTTTCGCAAAATCAGAACGAAATGTCCATTGAGACATTTCGTCAAACACCTATGGCTGTCACTGATACGTGTCCGATACGGACACGTACAGTACACAAATTACACCAAATCCTATTCCTACAAGGTCAGGACACTTAGGGCTAGGCATCCATGCAATTAAAACCTAATTTTAATGGGTGGATTAGAATTTTACCTATGGTGTTCTCCAACACAAAAACTCCTTGAATGAGGATTCCCAAAAGCCACCAAACTCCTTCAAATTGATAGAAAACTGAGAATAACAAATTCCAACAGCAAAAAAACATCAATTAGAACCTATTGCAATTTGTTTGGATTAAAAAGGAGTTAAAATGGATTTTCTAGGGATTTTTGAAGATGGAAAAATACCTCTTTCTAAAGCTTTATTCTTCCTAAGAGGCTAGCCCTAATTTCTAAGAGGATACTTATAGGGAGGGATTCCCAATGAGGGTTATGTGGCTGGCCAAGACTTGTTAGGGTTAGGGTTTGGCTAGTGGTGTGGGCCTATGGGCTTTTAAGGCTAAGTTATTGATTAAGGTGCAACCACAAGTCATGGCTTATGACTTAATAATCTAACTTAAGTCAAATAACCATACCATGGGTCAACTCTAGTCTAACTAGGGTTGCATAACCTAACCAAATCCAAACTCAACTAGGGTTAGCTCCTAGGTTAGTCTACCATGGTCATTGCTAGTCAAAGTCAATCTAGTCAACCCTCATTCAAACAATTCCAAAATAAATTCTAAAAATTCCCATAAATTCAAATAAATTCTAATAAATTCGAATAACCCTAAAAATGTCAAAAATACCCTAATCACATGGCTATGCTCTAGGGTAGGCAGTCTCTACTGTTTCACTAGCAAAATACCAAAAATCACAAGTCATGAATTTAAATAGTTTAAAAATAATTAAAAAATCACTAAAAATCATAATATAAAATAAATATCATTAAATAATTATTATAATTACAAAATTTCAAAATTACCCTCTTCTGGAAAACTGGGTGTTACAATCCTACCCACCTTATAAAAATTTCGTCCTCGAAATTAAGATGATTGTACCCCTTCTAGGTTAAGCCCCCAGCAATCATAGTCTCAGAAATCTATCTAAATCATACAGTTGAAAAGTGTAACCTATGGGGTCATGGCATGCAATATCAGTCTGGGATCTCATCTAGTTATACCAACCATGCTACAGTACTAGGCAATCACAAGGTATCAAAACATACAAGCAAGGGATGCATCAAAATTCTCAAAAAGGAATACTAAGGTTAGGTTAAAACCCACCTCCAGCTAGGTCTGAGAACTAGAACTCCCTCCTGGAAGCAGGGCCCTGGTTGGGGCAGGTATAGCAGGGTAGTGCTCCACCCAGTGTGCAGCTGAACCACAGAATAGGCACAATCCTAGCCTTTTTCTACAGTTGTTCCACTTGTGTCCAGACTTCTTGTAGTAGGCACAGATAGGCTCTGGCTCAGCTGGCCTCTGCTGGACGGGAGACTGGGCTGGGTATGATGATATAGGCTGGATATATGGGTACTCCTCAAACTCTGGGTAGGACTGGGTACTGCTCCTCGCCCTCTTGGAGCTAGGCTCTCCTCCTAGAAGCACAGAGTCCCGTAGACGTAGAAACCTCTGGATTTGCTCCCTCATGGCCTCCTCATGAACTCTCTGTGACTCCAACAGCCTCTCTTAGAAATATCCAAACATCTGGGCTGCGTCAAGTAACAAACCTCATGGTGGTACAGTATGGAGTACAGAGGGTAGGGAAGGGCTCTCGGTCTCAGGCAAATCTGCAGCTCTCTCCTGAACGACAGGAGATGAAGGAAGACTCTCTGGCGAGGCTACCACCATCTCCTCAATGGCAGGAGGTGCCACCACCCCCTGATCAGATAGAGGGATCACTACCTCCTGAACAGTAGGAGGTTGAGGCACACTTCCAGTAGCTGCAGCTGCTCTTAGGCGACAGGCTCGGGTCATGGGTGCCATACTGGAAAGGATAAAGAAAACAACAATCATCAAGGCTGTAAGTCAGTCTACCCTCCTATATGAAAACTGGTACTTATCAAAAATAAATTATAATAAGGATAACTACCAATTATCTATTAAGGGATACTATTCAAGAAAATTAAAATCAAAAGTTAAGGAGTGAAAGTCAATTGCATGGAATCCAATCACAATATGTATATATAGAGAGTGTGTTAGAGAGGAAAAAGCTAGCATTATGTAAGGGTTATATGGTTTGTGTGAATTATACATGAAAGTGCATAAGAGGATCTGTGTCTCAACTATAGCTATCAAGTTACACTATTCATGGCATATTGGTTAAGCAGTCTATAAGGCACAAGCTATTTACTCACAACATGCATGGCTAACCATATATATAAGTATACCTATATGTATAGAGAGGTAGAGATTTTAATTGCATCTACATACATTATAACTTGTTTACAGAAATATATAAATATCTATATAGCTATATGAACATAACATAGAGATGAAGGGTTAGGTTATCATGGCAGTTATGAACATTAGTGTAGAGTGTCAAATGTACATGGGTTAAAACTTAAAATAAAGGGTTCAATCATTCAGTTTAGCTCAATATTACATATTAAATCTGAAATTGAACTACACATATTGAAAGTAATGTAAAAAAATGTTAACATGTACTCAGTTTTCAAAAAATTTGGAGAATTTCGAACAGTAAAACCAACTCAATGTTTACCACAACCACAACCTAACATGTAAGAGTGTGAAACCTAACATTATATACCTACACACAACAATGTATACGGCTCAAAACATTATATTAAAGGAAACTGCAATTTGACTAATCACCTAGAATTCAGACTTAAAGGGTTAATATGTACATAGTCTCAGGTTTGGCAATTTTAACACAAAACTCAACCAATTTTCTTTAAGACTCGAAACCCTGTATGTAACATACAAGTGCAGTAATGTAGACAACAACTAATAACATGAAATTTAAATTTAATTTACGAAATTAATCTGGGAAACGGAGAACTAGTCATTGATACTGTCCTATATTAGAATCATTAGGATTTTGAAAAAATTAACATCAACATATTAATATGCATTTAGATGGGTTGGTGATCAAGTGTAGCATGCATACGTGTCAGGCAAGCATCTGTGTCCACTATATTATATATTCTAAGGTAATACAAGAAATAATGGCAAGAAAAAAATAATGATAAAATATGTTCTGCTTATCTGTTTAAAAGAAGGAACCATTTTGAAACCAGAATTATAATATCAAATCTAAGTTAAGGTCTAGCAAAATCATCGATTCATTGTATTAGAAAAAAAAGAATTATAGCAAGAAGTTACACTAGATTTAAAATAACAGCTAAGCTACTCCTACTCATACTCCTACTCCTAAGTTATTTGATGATGGGGGTACAATTTATACAACCGAATGGTACGATAGAGATGATATGTTTAAAAACCTTCTCAAGATACAATCTAATAATCATATGCGTCTGTCCAAAATCATGTTACTCAGAGTCCTCGCCATGCCAGTAAGCAAGGCTGCGATAAACGATAGATTCCATAACTGGGGCATGCACCTCTATAATCATGTCGTCTGGAATTCTCGCTATGTCGACTAGTATAGCTGCGAGAAATTCCAAATCTCATAACCAAGATACGTACATTCGAAGTCAGGTCTCTATGTTTCCGTCACGCCAGCTAATATGGCTGCGATAAACTACAAGCTCCATAATCAAGTAGACGTTTTACCATCCCTGTATTCCCGTCGACATATGTTATCAGAAAAATATCGTAACTCAGGCCATAAAATTTATCTCGATAGGAAAATCAAAATCAACAACGATCCAATAAAATCAAATTCAATGACCAAGGAGTGAGAGCGAACAAAACAAGGAGAAGGGTTTCAAATTGAAGTTTAAATAAGATTCTCAAGGGTCGTCCCAGGAATCTCTCAAGGAATCCTAACTGTTATTGAGCACCTCCAAAAATTATATCCTAATCCTACTGCAGGCTGTAGTGATACTCTAGTTCGAATACCATTACATAAACTCGACCTGCATGGGCGCGTGTCACGACCCGCACCCACTGTGAGGATACGAGAGCGTAACAACGCCCAGCCTACGCCGCAGTGTCGGCGGTAGAACGCTGTCCTAGGTCACAACATCTAACAAATAAGCTAAGCAGTTTATACTCCCCGAGTGGGGGTGACATAGCAGTAAATGAACTCAATCACAACTAAGGAAGAAGAAAGCACGATATGATATAGAACTCACGGAAATACAGAAGATAGAATAGTCTAAGATAATATTCCAGCAAATATCCAGAGTACATATCTCAGCTACTGAATATGAAAGAATATATACAACTCAACATCTCTGAACAGAAGTAAAGTCTAGCTAAACAGTCTCAAGACAACATAAAAATAAGATAAGGCCTAACTAAACTAGTCTAGGCAGTGGGGTGATGTCCTCAGCTAGAGCTGTCCCGTAGAAGGTATCCTCACAGGCCTCCTCCTCGTCCTCTGTAATATTTTCAACAGGTCCAGTCAGGACAGGAGCGAGCACAATACATCTCAATAGTTCATAGCAGGTTAGAAAATATAATCATGCAGTAAAGTAAGATATAGATACTGAAGAAATGTAGTATGTAAACAGAGGAAGAGAACTGTAATAGAAATATCTACTATAAGTAAAGAGCTACCAGTGACTAGTGATTTAGAGTACAAAGTCGACATGTGAACGGCTTGATTTGTACATGGCTATACTAAAGAGGCGTACATGGCTATTCTACTTTGGAATTGTTCACATGGCTATTTATACTCCTCCGTACCCACAATTAATACACAAGGATCCAACCAGGTTATGTTATGATACTATGTAACAGCCCCCGAAGGGTGGTAAGCCCCCAAAGGGTGATAAGCCCCCGAAGGGTGGTAAGCCCCCAAAGGGTGATAAGCCCCCGAAGGGTGGTACATAGTAGTCCCATAAATGGGATAAGGATTCAAAGAAGACTCTGTGATCATATGGGTATATGTCACAAGTGATCAAAGAACCAAAGAAGCATAGTGATATGCCATGTAAGTGAAACGCACAGAACATAGAGTACCCCGATGCTCCCTGAAGGGATAACATCTCAGGGAGGGATCCATATTATACTAATCCGTGTGACCAACGTGACAGTATCAAGTAAAGTAATTTAATACAGGAAAATAATTCTAAGCAGGATATGAAATGATCAGATAATGTAATCGCCTGGTATCTAAGTGTCCTACTGAAAAGTACTGTCCGAGGAGTGGTGTCTGGCTCCTATTTAGAACAGCACAAGTCACAAAAAGTCCAGAATGGTAAAATGAAACACTACAATGTATTCTACATGAAACTAGGTCAATCTAGGCCAAAGTCAACTCTTGGTCAACTCTGGTCAACCCTAGAAGTCAAACTAGGTCAACTATGGTCAAACTAGGTCAACTATGGTCAAACTAGTCTACACTAGTCTAGCAAGTCTATTCTAGGTCTAATAAAGCTATACCAGCCCAATCTAGGCCTATTAGTCAAACAGGCATACACATGCCATAGGCTATTCTACCTAGGCCAACCCAAACACATACACCATGCCAAATCTATATCTAACCAATACACTCTTGATTTATGTAATCTAAAACATAACACATAAATATGTAGAATACATACATTTAGCAAACACACATACACATAATATAGGATACTAATATATATATATATACATACCCTATACACCCATTTCAAGTATCTATTTTAGATACCTAAATATAATACACAAACTATATATATATATACACACATTACATATTTACATACATTACCTATTAGCAAGTATTTACATAGGAGAATAGGATATATATAGAGAGAGGGTAGAAAAATATAGAGAGTGTGAAGAGTGTACATGGGAGTGTGGTATCAAGTGTGTGTGCTAGTGTAACACGTAGGAAAGATTAAAAATCAGTGAAGAAAAGAATGGGAATCAATTCCAGTTCAGCCAACACTCAAACCAGTCCAAAACAAAACCCCCAAAATCAGTTTTAACAGTCCAAACATAATGCCTAGGTTAATACACATTGAAGAACCACATATACCATTCAAAAGGGACCCAAAATCCGTTTTAACAGTTAATAACTTATTAAGTTCAGTCCCTTCTTTAAAACTCAGATTTTTAATATAAATTTTAGAAAGAAGAGAAAGGATATCAATACATCAAACCCCCCCGCCCCCCATCAATCTCAGGTTTTGATTAGAACTTAGGTATCAAAATTTAGAACCATTAAAACAGTCCACATATTTCAACCCAATTCAATACCCAAACATTCACCAATTCAAACCAAATTCATCACATAAGTAAAACACATATAGGTGTAACATACTAGGCACTTAAACATGTGAACTATTGCATTTAAGTAGGTTAAAAAGATTGCTAAATCTCGAATTTGAATTTCTGGAAACAGAGAAAATTGTACAGTCAATGTAGGATATCAGAAAAATGGGTATTTGAGAATTGATCTACAAAATCAAATTAAAATGATAATTAAGTGGTTGGTAATGTAAATGCTATGTGTGAAGGTGTCTCTGGAAGTGTCAAGTGTCCACCACGGGGACACAGCCGTGTCCAAAATGAATTTGCCCAAAATAGTGCACTAAGACACATACACAGACGGTACGTCGTGCACAGGTGCACGCGTGTCGTGCACTCGACACGACGCGAACTGGGCCACGTGCACGTGTCAGTGTGTGTGCCTAGGGTAGACCTAGGTGTGTGTCACCCTAATTTGTGTCCTCGCGTGTCGTGTCCAAAGATAAAAGGCCGCATCAGTGGCTAATTAAAACTGTGCGCAGAACAGTGAGAAATCAGTGCACGACTGATTTCTCTCCAACCCGACCACGAAACCTAGTAAAATTTTAGGGGCATGATGTCAGTGCATGCCCCCTAGTGTCCACAAAATTTTGTGTCGAACCATCCAGTGTCGTGTCCTGTAGGAGGCCCGAACAGCAGGGAAGAACTGTAGCAGCGCGCACGCGTGTCCAAAACGTGTGCACGCGTGTCCAAAACGACACGACCCAAATACGAATCAAGCTCAGAGCTAAAGAAATGGATAAGCGACACAAAAATACACTTTCCTATTCAAAAAGTTTTGCAAAATCAGAACGAAATGTCCATTGAGACATTTCGTCAAACATCTATGGCTGTCACTGATACGTGTCCGATACGGACACGTACAGTACACAAATTCCACCAAATCCTATTCCTACAAGGTCAGGACACTTTGGGCTAGGCATCCATGCAATTAAAACCTAATTTTAATGGGTGGATTAGGATTTTACCTATGGTGTTCTCCAACACAAAAACTCCTTGAATGAGGATTCCTAAAAGCCACCAAACTCCTTCAAATTGATAGAAAACTGAGAATAACAAATTCCAACAGCAAGAAAATATTAATTAGAACCTATTGCAATTTGTTTGGATTAAAAAGGAGTTAAAATGGATTTTCTAGGGATTTTTGAAGATGGGAAAATACCTCTTTCTAAAGCTTTGTTCTTCCTAAGAGGCTAGCCCTAATTTCTAAGAGGATACTTATAGGGAGGGATTCCCAATGAGGGTTATGTGGCTGGCCAAGACTTTTTAGGGTTAGGGTTTGGCTAGTGGTGTGGGCCTATGGGCTTTTAAGGCTAAGTTATTGATTAAGGTGCAACCACAAGTCACGGCTTATGACTTAATAATCTAACTTAAGTCAAATAACCATACCATGGGTCAACTCTAGTCTAACTAGGGTTGTATAACCTAACAAAATCCAAACTCAACTAGGTTTAGCTCCTAGGTTAGTCTACCATGGTCATTGCTAGTCAAAGTCAACCTAGTCAACCCTCATTCAAACAATTCCAAAATAAATTCTAAAAATTCCCATAAATTCAAATAAATTCTAATAAATTCAAATAACCCTAAAAATGTCAAAAATACCCTAATCACATGGCTAGGCTCTAGGATAGGCAGTCTCTACTGTTTCACTAGTAAAATACCAAAAATCACAAGTCATGAATTTAAATAGTTTAAAAATAATTAAAAATCACTAAAAATCATAATATGAAATAAATATCATTAAATAATAATTATAATTACAAACATTCAAAATTACCCTCTTCTAGAAAACTGGGTGTTACACTAATCTCTCAAGACGTGTCTACTATCCTGTACATGACCACGCGCATCTCAATCATACGATGCCATGCGTCTAAATACAGTTAGTACACAATTGACAACTGAATGGACGTTGACGCAACAGGAGGTTGGCGCAATCCAGTATAGCGCAATCCAGCCTCGCGTACATCAGAATAACTGCTAAAACAGTTATTTCCTGAACTCTATAAATAGAGTTTCCAATCATCATCAAGAGAGATCAAGAATAGAGTTTCCTGAACTCTTGCAAAATTGTAGCTGCATTCTCCAGAGGCTACAGTCTTCAAGTTCACATAGTCCAAGGGATAAAGTGATCGTCTTCTGATCAGATTCCTAAAGTTGTACTTCTCCAAAATTCATTGTACTTTGTACTCTTTTTCAAGTTTGGAATAAAACAAATTTTTGTCTTTTGTAAACAAAATGACGACTCTGCTGGGGACGACTTTCTCCTCCGACGAGAAAGTGACAACTCAATGTGACATTGCATCGATCGGCAAGACACAGAAGACTCTGGTTGTTCAAGTCAACCAGACAGCCTACGAGAATATGATCAACACCAAGAGCAACAAGCGCACGGTGGCTATTGCCAAGAACAGGGCTGTGTGGACTCCTAAATCCCCCACAGTCGCAGTTGCCCAGGCGCAACTTAAGTGCTCAATGACCAAGACACAATCCGCCTCAGTGGCTCCAGTACAGCATGTTTCTGTTGCTAAGGCGCAATCTTCTCCCTCTGCTGCCCATGCACAGTCTACCAAAGTTGCTGCCAAGGCGCTACCAGTAGCCGTAGGACTATGGCGCAACCCAAGCAATCTGCTACTCCGGTGCAACTTAAGGGAACTAGTCTTTTGGCTATACCCTCTTCTGATTCTCAAGTTCTGAACTTAGAGAATTCATATCCTAGTGCTAACACTAGACAGAACAAAGAAAAAAGTCCCATGGCATTTTCTTAATTGGCGCAATCTATGCCTAAAATGATCGCACAGCAGAACAAAGGAAAATGCTTCTTAGCTAACCCTGTTCAAAATAAAGGAAAACACCCTTTGGTCTTTCCTAAAACTTCCCTGGTCTATGACTCTGTGGAAGATGTATCAGATTCTATTCCTGTAAACAGAGGTCCTCAGATCTCTGATACTGGAAAGAAAATTGATCATAGAGGTATCTTGCCTACTCCTATGGGGTCTGGCCAAAATCTTCCTACCTTGCAAATTTTAAGATCCAAACAAGAAAAATTGAAAGTATCACAAACAGAGACACCATGAGCAGAATTTTTAGATTTACGCGCTTATCTCAATAGGCGTCAACCAATATCAGCTTTGGCAAAACGTAAGAACCCTATGCCAAAGGCTAATCTGTATCAAAAGCCAAAGTTTGAAAAGAAAGACCCTTCTACCTATGCTAATGAGTTGAGTACATCTTTGTACACTCAAGGAACCAAACACCTGAAGAATAGGAGACATGTTCCTAACATCATTAAGGAATATGTCCCTCCGACTTCTTCTCGTCCTGTGGTTGTAACTGATCTCCGGCAACGCCTTACACAAAGACGAGAAACTACGGGAATGCTTTCCTCACCTCCAAATCGTGCATCAAAGCGCCATTGCCTACATGAAGTTATCATCAACTGTTGTTGCCAATCGGCTCGACGATCTGTCTTCGATCGTCTGAACTATGCTTCAACTCCTGAGCATATAATAGAAGACGAAGATGAACTATTATATGCTTCTGTTAACATGACTTCTCAAGGCACTGGGGGTGGAAAACGTCCAAGACGTAATGCATCCCGTAATCCTAGTCAACAATACTTAGACCGGATCCATGCATCCAGTGAAGGTGTCTTTCAATACACGAGATCAAAAAATTGACATTTGATCCAAGGTGTCTTTAATCAAGAAGATCTCCCTATCACCCATACGGGAGAGGACTCTCTTTCAGAGTTTGATGTCGATAGTGAAAGTTCTGAATAAACTATCTCGTCAATAGCTGCAAGAGAAGTGACAGCATATACCATTACAGAAGATCAAGATGCCTCTACATCAATCAGCCAAGAGCAACGAATTGTTGTATTAGAAGACAAATTGAAAACCGTGGCAGAAATGGTTGCAAGCATGCACACCATAATGGTAGCTCAACATACAGTGCCTCCGATTGTAAACCCTGTTACAAATCCGGAGCTTATAGCATCTTTTGTACCTGTTAGTCTGGGGGTACCGGCCCCTCAGGTCGCTTCTGTGCCAACTCAAGCTGATCCAAGTCAGTCTGGTGCTGGGGTGGTAAATACCATGTTGTTCCTCCTCCTAACACTTCTAACCAGCCCACCAATTCTTAAACATCAGGGGATGCTAATGAGGCTGTGAAACTCTTACGCACTCAGTTTGCGGCCTTCAAGCAGAAGGATGGCCTACAAAGATTGGGCATCAGACAACCATATCCTACAGAGTGGAAGGAAGTTCTATTTCTTCCTAAGTATAAACTTCCAACCATTATGCTGTTTGATGGTAGCACTTCTCCAAGTCAGTACATCAATCATTTCGAAGTGATGACTGATCAATTACAGCCAAATAATGCTCTCCATACCAGAGTGTTCGTCGGTTGTTTAGCCGATGCAGCATATGACTGGTATTGTAGCTTACCTGATGGTTGTATCACTTCTTTTGCCAGTTTCAAACAAATGTTCTTGGAATGATTTTATGAGGGAGTCAACGACATGACAATGTCTGCCCTCATTAAAATTAAACAGAGGCACAACGAATCCACAGAGAGTTTTATTGAAAGATTCCGCCGAGAGGTACTCAAAATGCCTTTGGGTACTCCATCTGCTGTAACAATAGACACTTACAAATCAAACTTGTTGCCTATTATCAGTATGTGGACGGGATCTACATAATTCCAGGATTGGCCTTCTTTTATTGTTAATGCAAAGGCAGAAGAAGTAAGTGCTGAAAAGTTTAAGCAGTTAGGAGTCCAGATGACTCACCCTAACCAAGATGAACATTCTACACCTAGGGGTAGTAATCGCCAGAATAACCGCAAGAATAAAAAAACATTGGCCATCAATCTTAAAGGCAAAGAGTCTTTGGCTGTCAATGTTACTCAGACGGCATCCACCCTATCAGCACCACTGCAAAAGTCAACTCGTCCAAAAGAAGAGTATTCTTTCGACGAAGATGATAGGTTGAGCATCTTCGATTGCTTGATCAAAAGCAATAAGCTTCAGCTTCCAGAGGCAAAGCGACCAGAAGAAGTTGGTAAAACTGATCATCCTAAATACTGTATTTATCATAAATTCATAGGGCATCCAACCAGAGCATGTTATGTGCTCAAAGGCAAAATCCAAGAGTTGGTCAACTCTGGAGCAATTACTCTACAGCAGGACGAGAAAACAGTGACTGCTAATATGGTTTCTCTCCAATTTGGCGATTTTTCACCACAACTCGCATAAGATGGAGGTATCCCCATTCCAAAGACTACTCTAGAAATTGTGAATATCTCGTCTCCTCAAAACGAAGGTCTTGCTCCGATGACAACTGACAAAGGAGAAATTATGTGGATTCATCCAGATCTGGTTGCAGAATTTGAAATGCCTTCCTCTTCTAAACAAAAGAAGCATTCCAAGTCTAAATCAAAGAACTGCAATATGGTATCCTTTGAACCATTAACAGAAGAAGAAATCCTAATGGGCACTAGATCTGGGAAACCTTATCTTCGAGAGTATTCCAAAAATCAAGAAAACCCTGCTCTATCCCCGGATGCTCTTCCTCCATCATCTTCTCCTGCTGAAGATACACCGTCTACATCTGAGCCAGTGGCCGAACCATCTCCTCCTAAACCAACATCAGCATACAAAGGAAAGCAACCTGTTCGCTTTGATAAAGCATTGAAAAAGTCATCATCTCTTGGACTTGAAAAGCCTTACAATTTTGACATATTGGCTCAATTGGCCAATACTCCAGCAAGATTGTCAATTTTTGAACTTTTACGTCTCTCAAAAGAAACTCATGAGACTTAAGTGAAGCTTTGATACAGGCTGACACATGCTTAACTCTTCTCAAGAAGCCTGAAAAGGAGCCAGTCAGTTGTGCACATTGTCATAGTGCATTTGAATTAATGCCCAATATCACTTTTACACAAGATGACATGTTGTTAGAAGACAATCGTCATGATCGTCCTCTCTATTTCACGGGATATGTGGATACCATGAAAGTCGACCGTATTCTGATTGATCCCGGGTCTGCACTTAGCATCATGCCAAAGTCCTTATTGGACGCTTTGAAAATCCCAGTACATAATCTTTCTACAACTATTACTACCATCCTGGGATTCAATCAAGGAAGAAGAGAACCTTTGGGGAAGATACGCCTAAAACTTCAAATTGGCAATCTTCGTACAAAGGTAACTTTCTATGTTATTGACAATCATGGCTCATACAATGCTTTATTGGAAAGGCCATTCCGCCATGAATACAATATTGTACCCTTTACACTCCACCAATGCTTCAAATATGTGGATAGTAATGGAGAAGTCCAAAAAGAGGTGGCAGATCTGAATCCTTTCAAAGGAGTTGAAGCATATTACAACGATTCTCGTATGTACAAAGCGGAATTCATGAAGGTAGTACTAGCAATGGACACAGATGAAGAACAGAAGAGTATATCTAATGATACTCTGGTGATTCCAGTCAAGGGACGTACCTCATGTCCTCAGTTTTCCCAACCACTGACTATTTATCTACCTTCCCATGAGAAGCAACCTAAAGGTAATAGTCAGGAACAAAGGGAGCTCACCTCTTCTGAGCCTCTTGTAATCGATCTTCGTCACAAGAAGCTCCCTCTTCCTTCTCGTTCTTCTTCTTCCCCTCTTGTCATCAATCTGACTAAGCCTACTAAGGCTAAAGTCCATGTTGTAAATGATGGTGTAAAGATCAATAAAGCATCTCCTTTGCAGTATACTGATGTCTTTTACTATACTTAGTGTTATTTGGATATACTAGATAACTTTAAGCCTCTTACAATAGAAGTCGTATCATCTCGACGAAATGTGGTATCACTGGATTCAATACAAGAGTCGTACTTCTTAATACCGTCTCGAAAGAAAGATGAAAAGCCTATATTCTTCAACAAGAGAGAAGAACCAAAAATCATGCTCTATAATGATGATAGAGATGATACAGGAATGCTACAATTACGACGCTATAGTCCACAATCTAAAGCCATCATCCGTAAAATGGGCTATGATTTCAGAACAGGTCTCAACAATGGTAAAGAAAGGCGAACCCCTCTTCGTATTGCTGTTCCAAAAGGAAAATCACAACAATACCACAGTAAAACGAAACGAGGACTTCGTTATATGTCACCACTTCCAACTCCAGAACCTTCTGAATCTGATGAAGAAGAACGTTCAAATTCTTCTGATTCTATCTCATGGGACTCTGATACCAGCATCGGTCATATTCATAAGGCGATAGTATCTTCTAATATGGTGTTCGTCGAATTCTCAGAAGACGACGAAAGTGACATTGAAGAAGCTCCTAAAATGGATCCTTGGGTACAAAGGATGGACAATCAATGGAAACTTCATTTTGAACAACGAGAACCACCTACTGAAGATCAACTAGTCCAAGTTGATATTGGAGAGAAAGGTGTATCACGACCAATCTTCATCAGCAAAAATCTCTCAGAAGATGATAAACAAGAGTTTCACCTTATTCGTGAACACATTGACGTCTTTGCCTGGAGTTACGAAGACATGCCGGGATTAGATCCTCAAATTGCAACTCACAAGCTTAACATCTTGCCGAATGTCAAACCGGTCAAACAACAACAACGATGATTCAAGCCTGAAATGATGGATGCAATTTATGATGAAGTCAAAAAGCTTATAGCTTTTGGCTTTATCAGAGAAGAACAACATCCTGACTGCGTGTCCAATGTCGTTCCTGTCCTGAAGAAGACCGGAAAGGTTCGAGTTTGCATAGACTTTCGGGATCTCAATGATGCTTGCCCCAAAGACGAATTCTCTCTCCCAATTACTGATGTTATGATTGACAATACATGTGGATTCGAACGAATTTCTTTCATGGATGGGTTTTCTGGATATAATCAAATCCGGATGAATCCTGAAGATGAGAAACATACTTCGTTTCGTACTCCTCGGGGGGTATACTGTTATACGGTTATGTCGTTTGGCCTTAAGAACGCAGGTGCAACTTACCAGTGGGCTATGAGCACTATCTTTTGAGATCATTTGCGAAAGACTGTCGAATGCTATGTTGACGATATTGCTGTCAAAAGTCGTCTCAAAGAAGATCACATTCAAGATTTAATGAGCCGGCATCTTTTCTTTGAAAATTGAAGTGACTATTAGCTCATTCACTTTCTTTGATTTATCATTCATTGGACATTTACTGTCTCTTATTCAAATAATTTGAATTCACGTCCTTTTACACCTCTGAATTTCGATTATTTATATCAGCAATTTGTCATGTCCTTATTACCTCTGATAAAGTTGTCCATTGAAATAACAGTATTGCTAAATTTTATATTCTGCCACGTCCACATTACCTCTGAGCAGATATAATAAATATTGTTATTTTCCAAAATCTTGAAATATATCACGTCCAGTACCTCTGAATATATTTTCTATTCTATTACTTATATCTATAACAAGATATGCAACAAGTAATGGAACCACATAAAAGTTTTTACAATTTCTTTTCTGCAAAAGAAGAAAAAAGAGTACATTAAAGAAAAAAAAGAACAACAACATTTGCCCATTTTTCACTCTGAAGGATAGATGATAAGTTCTTTAATTTGTTTCTTCAGAATTTGAATTCTTCCGTCACAAGAATCTAGCACTCTCTGCCTAGCTTCAATTCGTCCTGATTCCGGATCGAAAGGTTACAGAGCAGCAGTTCGGCATTTTAACTCTTCATTCTGAAGATGTTCGAATTCCTTCTTTCTATCCTTCAAAGTATCCACCTGTTCAACAGCAGATTGATACAACTGATTTTTTTGTTCTATGTTCTACTCAGTATTTTGGAGTTCTGCTTGAAGTCGAGCAATTTCGGCTTTTAGATCAGCAGTCTTTTTCTCTTCTTCTATAGCCTTAGTCTTATGACTCTCAGGAACAACCGTTATGTCAGAGATTTGAACATCTAGCTCATAAGATTGTCTAGTAAAAGCCATTTTTTTAGCAAGAGGAGGTATTTCATCCGGAGCACTAATATGAGAAGAGCTTCCTTCCTCGGCTACAGTCCTCGTGGGTGCTGCTACAAATTACATATGTTATGACTCATAATGTTGAAGATGCAATAACAAATCATTTATAGTGGGGAAACTTACTTGGGCTGAGTACATCATGAGGAGTTTCAATCATCTTAGCTGTCTCAGACTGAAGTTTAGACAAAGTCTCTGTAGATATTGCAGCCTGACTACTCCATGCTCCTGATTCAGTCGAAGGTGGTAAAGTTACTGGAGTTTCATTTATTTCAATTGTCTTCTTAAGCACTTCAGGTAGCTCAGTGGTTACGGATTCCTTAACTCCATGAAGATTGACAGGTTCCGCATCCCCCTCGTCTGCAATAGGCGAAGGATTTTTATCAATTGGGATTTCTTGCGATGGTGAAACATTCGCTAAAGTTTGTTTTTCTTTAGCAATGTTATCCCAATCTTCATCATAAGTCTCATCATCGAAATCACAACCATTCAATGCATCAATCACTGCTTCTCCTGAATGAGTAGATATTTGAGCTTGAGAAGTATCTTGTGGAGGTAGATCTTGTTTCAGAGAGGAAGCTTTTGGACTCATAGGAGTTGGAGAGGGAACCGTTATCCCTGCTGCAGCAAGTATATTGGCCGGAACATTTACTGTCATAATGGCAGGAGAAGGACGAACATCTATTTAAGCAATCAAGAAAAAGCAATTTAGAGATACATATCTCTGGTAAAAGTTAATACAGGAAGATATTTCACAGCTTCGATATTACCTTCTTGAGATGGTTCCTCTTCAGCGATGTCCAACCTCCTTCTAACTTCTTTGAGTATCGGTGCGCTTAGCCCTGCAACAGCCCCGATATGAGTACCTTCTGGATCAATCAAGAAAGCAGAAGTTCCTCTTTCAGTAATCGTCCCTTGTTTCTGAATAGAAGGAGTAATATCCTTCTCTCCTGATGAAGAACTAAGAAGTAGCTGTTTTGATTGAGAAGGAGTTGTTCTCGTGGTCATTGGTTCATTGATAACCAGTGATGTTCTTTTCTTCTTCTCCGGAGCCCTTGGATAATTAGGAAGAGTATCCCGTTGAGGAGAGACTGTTGTCTCCTTAGTCTTTCTCTTCTTCATACCTTTGACAGGGGATTTGTCTTTCCGCATCTTTAGAGATATATCTAAAGGATCTTGAACCGGGTCAGCAAAGTTTATTAAAATTGATGCTTCCAGGGGTACATCAGCAGGTTCCCTGTCTTTAATATCTCGTAAAGACTTAAGAGTGTGTTTTTCTTGTTTAATTCTCTTTTTAGTTGCAAAGCTATGTGAGGGATGGAAGTTTTCAGCAAATGTGTTTGCTGAAGTGTAAAAGTTTGTATATGAATATAACATACGCGGACCTTGGGGAAGTTTGTAAGGCATGGAAAAAATAGACTTTGTGCCCCGGGCATTGTAAGAATACCAAGCTCTAGCCCCATCAATGAGATAGCCTGTAGCTTGGAGGCAAGTGGTCGCATTTCCTATATGAAGTTGATTATACCCGAATTGCCGTGCAAATCGACTCGGCAAATACGGCTCCAAACAGCATTCTTCCTCAAATCTATAAACCAAGTGGGACGGTCGGATTATTTCGAGCCAGGAAAAGATGTTTGGACTTAAACGGAGTGTTTCTTCGGGTAAATCCATCATCTATGGAGGCATGGTATCATACCCTGTAGGAGGCCTAACACACTGAAAGAACTATCTTGATCCACGGTTCAGAGCAAGTCGGCATTCTGTAAGAGCAGTGTATTTCCGGTGAGCATTAGCAAAATGCCCAATGAAATCTCCATCAGGAGGTCCCATATCTGGGTCCATCAAGCAGGGATGGTGTAGTAGTAACCATCCAAACAAATAAGTGAATGGCATTTCTGTACGGGGAAAATCCGACCGATTATCATTTTCTTTCAACATAGTATCCACAAAAGAACATAATCCTGCATTCAGGCAACAGGTCATGGCTGAAAGCAGATCCATTTTGTATCCAAATACAAGACGTGTCGCAGCGAATAGGACACCCCGATAAAACCTGTCAACTGCACTAGTCCCTGGAACTACAAAGTATCGAAGCTATAAAGATAAAAAGCTCGCCAACTGGGCTTCTGGAGACATAGGTCTGTAACCTTGTCGAAGATAACTTTGAAGAACATCGCCAGCCTTGAACTGACCCGAGTCCTCAGTCAGAGTGATATCCCCATGATTATGCTTCTCCATCAATAATTGTATATCACTCCTATCAAAAGGTTCAAAGAAACAGGGCGTACAAGCTTGATTGTCCAGTGGCTTGTCCTCCCACACATGACCCAGGAACAGATATGGCATCCATTTTGTAATATAACAAGTACCCGCAGTGGCACTTTCGTAATAGAGCGAGCAGATTTTATAGTGGCACAACAGCTCTTCAAAAACTATGATCATCTGGGGATTCTCCTTTGCTAGAGCATCTAATTTATCATTCGTGGGTACATATTCTTCATATGGGTTGTCACCCACCGGCAGATGAGAGATATATTCCATCTTGTTAAGAGCAAACCCCATTTCTCCATGAGGTGTCATGAAAGTCCCAGTGCTTGGATGAATACCATATACCGTAGTACAGATGGGATTGTAGAGGCCCAGATCATATTCCATCTTGTTAAGAGCAAACCCCATTTCTCCATGAGATATATTCCATCTGAGGATTTGGATGAATACCATATACCGTAGTACAGATGGGATTGTAGAGGCCCAGATTAATGAGCCTGTCTTTGAATTCCTCCAAAATCCATATGGACAAGCTACTCCAACGTTTCATTCTAAGGTTTACCAGGCCTGTCATTCGCATAGCACGGTCTGGATATCTTCCCTCAGCTTTTGCAAATGTATTTGCAAAAATGGATACTCTGACAGGAAGGAGCAGCGAGGAGTCCTCAGGAGGAATACAGCTCGGTCTTAAACCTCTCAAGTGTGTGCTATATTTCTCAGAAGTACTATAAAAAAGGTCTCTATTCTGTGGACCCACTTTATAATAGATTCGGCCGACTCTTGCTTGTTAAAGAGGAGTCAAATCCCATGCCATCCTCCTGGGATAGCTAGCAAAAGCATACTGAGATAATGCCATGGACCTGGATATTTCTGTCAGATGTATGGCATTATTTCCCTTTAAGAAGTATCTCATCTATTTTCTTGCCTTAGGTTGGGAAGTCTTCTTGATTGCATCTCCAAATAAAAAGGCAGGTTTCTTGTGAACTGTAGTATCCAAGCTCTACAGAGGTTCACCGTTCATTAAGTTCAAAAGGGTTTGATTGTCCTGATTTACGAGTAGACTCTTTCGTGCTTCAGGGCCATCGTAATGAGGAAAAGTGACGTGAGATAAATTCTCTCTGTATTCTGGGACATTAAAAGTTGAAGCAAACTTCTCTACATCCGGGTCTTCCCTGAGATTGACTGCAGAGAGATGCATAAATATAAATTATTAGAAACAAAAATGAAGATGTATGATTTCTTATATCATACAGATTTTCTGAGTTGCACCATGAGATGTATTGTGCGAGACTTAAGTTATGCGATATATCGAGTTGCACGACAACCCAAGTTGCGCCACATAGTATGTTGCGCGAAACTCAAGTTGCGCCACACTTCAGGTTGCGCCACAATTTTTATTGTGCACAAACGATATTCGTAAAAATGAACACTATTCAAAGAGAGAGCGTTCACACACTAAGAAAGGGTGACGCAAGGTTTATGATGCACCATACTCTAAAAAGAGGGGCACAGATCAATTATTGATGAAATCACAAAAATCGAATATGCTCGTCCTTAATCACCTTTCATTGCTGGATTAGCTGTCTCTCGACGAGATGAAGGCGGCACATATTGTGGCACATGGGTTGGTGGAACACGAGTTGAAGAAGTGGCGACGGCTTTTTCCTTGTCAGCAACAGTCCTTTTTGGGGCCATGTGGTCAAGAAGATGATCGGAGAAGAGGGTTGCAAAAGTTTTCTCAAAAGATTAAAAATGAAAGTAAAGAATCACAGTGGAGTAAACGGGGATTATTTATAGCCAGAAAATCAGAATCCTAACAGTCATCCCGAATCGTGCATAACAGATTGCATGAGATCGGCGCAACCTGACTTAGTCAAAACTTTTATAAAATTCAAAGTATTCCAAAACTTTACAATGTCTTTAAGTTTTGAAAACTTTGAAGGGGGTCTTGTAGAGCCTAAAAATCAAGTTGTGCCTTCAATATACTGATCAGTGATCATTGTACCCCAAAAGTCAACTTGCGCCACTGATATGAAGCAGACTGCGCCACCGATCAGATTGCGCCTGATATCAGACTGCGCCCAATCTTTTTACGCCAATGCCTACGTGGCATCTGACACTTAATGGTCATCATTACCTGACCATACTGACGACTGACACAACAGAGAACGAGGAAAATCTTTTCGAATCTCGTAAAGTGTGCCGCTCAAGGAAAAGTTGGTGGACAGTTGTCCTGTACATTTCGTGAGTTGTGCCCAGGCGCAATCTAAACAAAATCCTTAGTTGCGCCTGGGCGCAACCTGAACGACTTTTAATCAGAAGCTGCCACGTGTGTAGGTGCAGCTCAAATCAAGCGCAGGTTGACTTGTTGACTGAAGCTCTCGCAACCTAATAAAGTTGAGACAACTTACATTCTAAAGCAGGATGACGTGGCACACATGCCACTAATCTCTCAAGACGTGTCTACGATCCTGTACACGACCACGCGCATCTCAATCATACGATGCCACGCGTCTAAATACAGTTAGTACACGATTGACAACTGAATGGAAGTTGGCACAACATGAGGTTGGCGTAATCCAGTATGGCGCAATCCAGCCTCGCGCACATCAGAATAACTGCTAAAACAGTTATTTCCTGAACTCTATAAATAGAGTTTCCAATCATCATCAAGAGAGATCAAGAACTCTTACAAAATTGCTGCTGCATTCTCCAGAGGCTACAGTCTTCAAGTTCACATAGTCCAAGGGATAAAGTGATCGACTTCTGATCAGATTCCTAAAGTTGTACTTCCCCAGAATTTATTGTACTTTGTACTCTTTTTCAAGTTTGGAATAAAACAAATTTTTTGTTTTTTTCAAACAATGACCTCCACCAGGATTCCAACCACTACAGCCACCATCATTACCGCCGAATTTTCCCCCCTCCGGCGATTCCACCTCGGCACACCACCGTCAGCAATCAGCACCGCCGTCGCCATTACCACCACCGCTCCGAACCACCCCTAAAACCCCAAAAACCAAAAACCTAAACACCCAAATAAGGAGACTTGCCCTCACCTGAGCCTCCCTGACGCGTGCATGCGCCATCCCCGGACACCTCGGCTCCAGCGTCGCCGCGTCGCCCGTTCTTCCTGCCTCCACCGGAGGATAACCCTGCCACACCGTTGCCGACGTTCAGCGCCACGCGGCCGCGTGCGTGCGACTCCCCGGGCGAGAAAATCGCCGGAGTTACCACCGCCTCTCCGTCCACGACCAGTGCGCCGTACCACGTCGCGCACCCCTCCGCCGCCGGCCGACAACACCGATCCCGTTCTCCGCCGCCTCTTCTTTCCTTTCTCTCTCTCTCCCCGAACTCTCCTCTCGTACTCTTCTTCACTCCCGATCTCTTCCTCCCTCTCTCCATCGCTCCCTTCGTCCTCTCCCCGCCTCCATCGCTTTCCCACATCATATTTCTCTCTATCCCTTTCCTTTTCTCCTTCTCTGCTGCTTTTGGGCTTCTCGAGAGAGAGGACAAAACTCTGTATATTTTATTTTGTTACTCTACTTGGTTTCATTGTATCATTACAAGTATAGCACTCATTAGCATTTAGTTAGTATATTATTATTATTGATAATAATTGAATAGGGATCAATAGCTTCTTTTAATTGTGTAGCTTTGTTATATTCTCTCCCTTCCCTTTGGTTAAAGCAACGTTAATTGCTCAAGAACTGAGGGAAGAGATTTAATGCACTGATGTGCTATGCATATGATATAGTGGTGTTTATTTTTGTTTCTAATTTTATTATTATTTTATCTTTGTGTCCTTTTGGGTCGTATATATAAGTAAGCATGATTTTAGTATTACTACATTTTGTTGTTAAGAATGTTATTATTATTATTATTGTTGTTGTTGTTGTTGTTGTTGTTGTTGTTGTTGTTGTTATTATTATTACTATTAATACTACTATTATTAATATTATGCTATTTATAGTAGTACCAATGGTTTTGAAACTTTATAAAATTATTATATTAAATATAGCCATTTAGATTATAATTTATTTTGACCTAAGAAATTATTTGACAAAGTGTAGTTTTAGTCCTAAAAAGATTTTTTTCTAGATTTTCAAACTATTTGTGACTACGTATAAGTAGGGCTTCCTACCTAAACATTATTTTGATTCTGGATTTTAAGTATTTACCTAAAAGGTATTTTTACTAATAAAAATATAATTTCAAGTATTATAATTATTTTCTAAAAAAAAAGTATATGTATCTATTTATTCAAATTCCTTCTACTATCACCTCGTCTAATCCAACTATTTTCGTTCTCTTGACAATTCTGTACTTACCTTATAACTTCCCTAACTAAATTGACCATTCTTGTCATGCCCCAGTTCCAAATAATCGGATCGGGAACACGTGGCATGCCAGCTGTACGATCAGACATAGTTAACCCAATTTAATGGACTATGACTAGTCGTAGTACGCTGAAGTAAAACTAAAAATAATAACAACACAGGCAGGTAATATCTAGTCTCATCCATGAAACAAATAATAGACAACTGCAAAGAGAGTCTCCAGAGTCACAATAAATGTCAAAAGAAAGACGAAACACTGCATAGTACATCTGGAATGAAATGAAATGGAATGTAGAAAATAACTGAATACAGGAAATGAACCCACATCAGAAGATAAAGCTAGCCTCCAAAGGATCAAGGCTGTGGCTCCACCTCAAGGTCGTCGTCTAATCCAGCTACTCCGTAATCAGTCGGGTAGGAATCCTCGTCAAGCTCTGGAAAAAATACCAGGTCCTCAGAGGGACATAACAAATACACAGGAAAAATGACATGCAAGATAATACTGAGCAGTAAAGTAAAAGTAACTAAATAAATATGTTACTAAGTAATTCCTTAACCAAACAAGGACAGGAAATACGTAGTACACAATTTAAGGTGTTCTAACCATCTAAGTGTAAATGCATTTTGAGACATCTCTAGTGGCACATGAGAGGGGGAGAAGAAGAAGAAACGTCCACCAAGCGTTCTACGGTTTGAGAACGAGGGGCTACGAGCATCCAGCGTACATTGGAAACAGAATTCTCATACACCACTAGTAGACTCTCCCCACCCAATGAATACCTGTACCGTATACACGGTACAAATAATATGCAAGACGGCAATATACATATAATGTAACTAACCACTGCTACAACTCAAGATCACATGTTAATGGTCAATCAACCCAAAATCTCTGCACTCAACTCACTCATTTGTGATGCGTGTCTGAGACGTGTCAAGTTATACTAACTATTCACAGGGTAGTCATAAATGGTGACGAGTGCACACAACTGTAATAACTGGTCAAATGTAATACTGCATAGTAAAGTCAAGCAAGGTGTACTTGCCTGTGTCCAATAGCTGAAAATCCGAGTCTGGTATCGAGTCCAAGTTCCGAGAAATGAATAATCCTACAATAACATTAACCCTAATTCATTACTATTTACCCAAATTAACTATACATTTAATTGATAATTAATATCAAACCATTACTACTAACTAATCATTACTAATAAATATGAATAATATCATACAATAATAAGTATGAAGCACTTATTATTATACTTTATTTTCCGAAATTATTAATACAATTAATAAATTAATAATTAATAAATTACTTATAACTAATTAGTTAAACAATTAGGAAACACATGCATTCACAAATTCCCATTAATGATAAATACTAGTTAATAAATAATGACAAGTCTAAATTTGGTAAAAAAAAACGCTTTTCCATAAAATTCTACTGTAAATAATATTTTTAATATTATTTACCTAATTTATAAGTAAATAAAACATTTAACTACTAATATATAAAAATCACTATTTTAGCTATTGCAATTAGAATTAAATGTTAAAAATTCACTAATAAATTGGGAAAAATCATAAATCACAGAAAATAACATTTCCAACAGTGACTTTACATTTATGAGCATTACCAATAATAATTTATATTTATTATAAATTAAAACTAGTATTGAACTAATTACATAATCAAATATATTTAACTCTGGTTTAATGCCAAATAAATACCGAACATAATTATTCTATTTTGAAAATTTTACAGTAAATAGGTATAATTATTATCTCTCAGTTTTGTATAAAACTCATTAATTAATTCTTAATGAATTAATTAATAAAAATCCAAAACAGTGTAAATAAACAGTCATTTAGAATCAGTAATTCACAGTTTAAAATATAAATAAAATATCTAAACTATTTATTAAATCTTGAAAATTTAACAGTAATTAGATTACATAATTACCTATAATTTATGTATAGATCATAACGAGTGATTCCTAATGGATTAAATTCTAAAAATCAAAAACAGCATATATAATTCTGTGGAACTTTACACAAAAACTGCATTATTGACATCAGTTAAAATACTTAATAAATATGAATAATTTGTATAAAAATCTGATACAATTAATATAGAATCTATACTAATGTCTCTAATCAATAGGGTAATAATTTAGGTACAAATTACTATCAATTTATCCTTACTTAATTAATTACACAGCCATAATCACACCAAATAATTACTTCACATTCACGAATTAATATGGATAAAATCATAATAATTCACAACAATTTCTCTACAATTTATTTCTGATTCTACGCTAAATTAACAATCATTAAACATTAATAATACTAATTAAAATCATTATTTCTTCCTTACACAAATTATTAATCAATGACTATTTGCAGGAAAAGAGAATATAGAAATTAATGCTCTAGGTTTTGTAGGGGGATATCCTCGTGACAAAGTCACGTGGAGGCTCGAGATCGTACCTGCCGACTGCAGGGAGTCGGGACTATGCTACGGAGGCGATGGCGCTGCCGGAGATGCCCTGAACGCCGAGGACGAGGTGATCTCCTCGCTGAATGTACGCCGGCCGGGATAGGAGGGAAGGGGAGTTCTCGGGTAGCCGGAAAAATGGAGGGGGAAGAAGTTGTGGTGTGGCCGAAAAAATGGAAGGGAAGGAGAGGTTATCATTCGGTTTCATGAGATCCACACTTTGTGGTAACCGAAAATCAATGGGTAGGGAATGGGTTAAGGGTTGGTTAAGTAAATCAAGCATTATATTTATATAAACATGTGAATTTATTTCTTAATTAAAATAGAGACTAAAAATAGATTAGGGTTAGGACTAAACTTGGGTTAAAGGTTAAGTTATCTAGAGTTTTTTAGGCTTACACATTACCACACATCCATAGTTGAATATAGCCACATATTTATATACATATATATTTATATATATATATGTTACTATATATCATCAACATTAATTAATTACTAGTTAAAATAACAATTTAATAAAAATAAAATAAAAAAATAAAAAAAAATAAAAATTTAATTTGAGGGATTTTACATTCTACCCAACTTATTAAAATTTCGTCCTCGAAATTAAAACAATTTGGAATCATAGAATGCTAGGGAATTGATCTAACACACAACATTGGCACACAAAATCACAATTCTAAACCTAAGAAATTTTTACAGACTAAAATAAGCATATTCTAGAGAATGATTACTTGCAGAATTAAATCATACCAGACGCCTCACGAAGGTATGGAAAACGCTCCAGAATAGAATCCTTCCGCTCCCAAGTCGATTTGCCTGGAGAATGGTGTTTCCACGCAACTCGGACTAGTCGAATGGTCTTCCCCTTCAACACCTTCTCTCTGCGGTCTAGGATCTCCACAGGCTGCTCCTCGTAGGACAAGGTCGGTCCCACGGTGATCTCTGAATGATCTAGTACGTGGTTAGGGTCTACCACATACTTCCTCAACTGGGAGACATGAAATACGTCATGGACGCCTTCCAATGACTGCGGAAGTGCCAATCTGTATGCAACCTCGCCAACTTTCTCCAACACATCGAATGGTCCGATGTACCTTGGGCTGAGCTTTCCTCTGACTCCAAATTTGATTGTACCTCTAGTCGGAGAGATTCTCAAGAACACATGATCTCCTTCCTTGAACTCAAGAGGTCGCCTATGAGTGTCTGCCCACTGCTTCTGCCGGTCCTGTGCTGCTCGAAGATGTCCCTGAATCTTCTTGACTGTATCTACTGTACGAGTCACTAACTCTGGTCCCAATATCTGTCTCTCGCCTACATCACCCCAATATGCTGGCGATCGACACTTCCTTCCGTACAATGCTTCAAAGGGAGCCATCTGGATACTTGCCTGGTAGCTATTGTTGTAAAAGAATTCTACCAAGTGCAAGTGAGCCTCCCAGGATCCACCAAAATCCAACATACAAGCTCTCAACATGTCCTCCAACGTCTGAATGGTACGCTCTGACTGCCCGTCCGTCTGAGGGTGATAAGCTGTGCTGAACTTCAGTCTTGTGCCCAGACTTTCCTGCATGCTCTTCCAGAAGTGCGATGTGAATCTTGTATCTCGATCAGAGACTATACTGACTGGTACTCCATGTAATCGCACTATCTCCTTCATATATAAGTCTGCCAACACCTCTGTAGATTGCCCCACTCGAAATGGTATGAAATGAGCAGACTTCGATAATCTGTCCACAATCACCCAAACTGTATCTCGTCCAGCTGGGCTCCTCGGAAATCCCGTAACGAAATCCATAGTGATGTGCTCCCACTTCCACTCAGGTATCGGAAGCGGTTGCAACAATCCTGCGGATCTCTGATGTTCAGCTTTGACTTGCTGACACACCAAACACTTCGCCACGAAACGTGCTATCTCACGTTTCATTCCATGCCACCAGTAGTGCTCTCTCAGGTCCTTGTACATCTTCGTACCTCCTGGATGAATAGAATAAATCGAGCTATGAGCCTCTGCTATCAACTCCTGCCTGATCTCACCATTAGGAACATAGAGGCGATCTCCACACCTCAAGGTCCCGTCTTCGTGAATCCTCAATCCAGTCTGCAGTCCATGCTCTGTCCTCTGTCGAAGCTTCTGATATCTGGCATCTGTGGGCAAAGTCGCCTTGATCCTCTCTACTAATGAAGACTGAACCTGAATATTCATCATCTGCGCAACTCCTCCAGGTCTAACAACTTTAATGCCCATCTTCTCCAAATCGTATAGCAACTCCTTTTGTGATGTCAAGAAGTGCGCCATAGGTTTCCGGCTCAATGCATCTGCTACTGAATTAGCCTTCCCTGGATGGTACTGTAACTCTATATCAAAATCTGCCATCAACTCAAGCCAACGCCTCTGCCTCAAATTTAAATCTTTCTGAGTAAAGACATACTTGAGGCTCTTATGATCTGTATATACCTCCACCATTTCTCCATACAGATAATGTCTCCAAAGCTTCAGGGCAAATATCACCGCCGCAAGCTCTAAGTCGTGCGTGGGATAATTCTTCTCATGGGTCCTCAACTGCCGAGAACCATATGCCACTACCTTCCCATGTTGCATCAAGACGCATCCTAATCCCTTCCCGGATGCATCGCTATAGATGACAAAACCTCCTGGTCCTGATGGAATGGTCAAAACTGGTGCAGTAGTAAGGCGCCTCTTCAATTCATCAAAGGCAGCTTGGCATTCTTCTGTCCATTCGAACTTCTGATCCTTGCGGGTCAACTTGGTCATGGGCTCCGCAATCCTTGCAAAATTCTCTACGAACCTCCGGTAATATCTGGCAAGCCCCAGAAAACTTCGTATCTCTGAAACATCGGTTGGAGTTGGCCACGACTCCACCGCTGATATCTTCGTCGGATCCACTTCTATGCCTTTCCCTGAGATAACATGTCCAAGAAATGAAACATGATCTAGCAAAAATTCACACTTACTCAGCTTCGCATATAACTTCTGATGCCTCAAGACCTCCAGCACCTTCCTCAAGTGATCCTCATGCTCTTCATGGTTCTTTGAATACACCAAAATGTCGTCGATAAATACTACGACAAATTTGTCAAGATATTCATGGAATACTCTGTTCATTAAATTCATGAACACAGCAGGTGCATTAGTCAAACCAAAGGGCATTACTAAGAACTCGTAATGACCATACCGAGTCCTGAATGCCGTCTTCTGGATGTCTTCTTTCCGAACCTTCACTTGATGGTATCCCGACCTCAGATCAATCTTCGAGAATACCTGTGCTCCTGTCAGCTGGTCAAATAGATCATCAATTCTGGGCAGGGGATACTTGTTCTTGATTGTCACAGCATTAAGAGCCCTATAATCAATACACATGCGAACTGTTCCATCTTTCTTTGGCACAAACAAGACTGGGGCTCCCCATGGTGATGCACTTGGTCTGATAAATCCTTTGTCTTGCAACTCCTGCAACTGTACCTTCATTTCATCCAGCTCCTTCTTCGCCAATCGATAGACATTTGAAGAGATTGGTGCCGCTCCTGGTATGAGCTCAATGGTGAACTCAACCTCTCTGTCGGGTGGTAGTCCTGGTAGATCATCAGGAAAGACATCAGAAAACTTATCAATGATCGGTGGCGGGGCCACCTCCGTCGCCATACAGGCTCCCTGATACTGAGAGACTCCCTTCTCAATGCTTCCTCTCTGAAATTCAAACTCCGGCTGGCCTGGCGGTCTAAATATAGCACAACCCTTGTGGCAGTCCAATATCGCATGATATTGACTAAGCCAATCCATACCCAGCACTACGTCATAAGTTGGCATAGAAAATACCAAAAGTCGAGCTCTCATCTCCCTGCCACAAATAACTACCGAACAGGCTCTACATGAACTATTTACAGGTACTAAACCTCCACCAGTAATAATATTCCAACTCTTAGGCATAGTAAAAGTAGCTATCCTATGCACAGCTACAAATCTAGATGATATGAAAGACAGGGTAGCACCAGAATCAAATAATACTGTAGCAGGCAATGAACCCACTAAGATAGTACCTGTGATAGCCTCTCCTACTGCTTCTTCCTCTCCCTGAGTGAGAGCAAAGATCTGACCCTGCTTCTTGTTTCCTGCCTGCTGCTTGGCCTTCTCAAACTGTGCTGACTGGGAAGGGAGTATAGGTCCTCTCTGCTGACCTCCTGATGCTGGTGGCTTCTGTCCTCCTGCTGGCACAATAGCTCCCCGAACCGGGCAATCTCGAGCTTGATGCTGGCCCGATCCACAGGCTAAACAAGTACCCAGTCTTCTTCTGCACTCTCTCTCCAAGTGTCCCTTCTTGCCACAGTAATGGCAAGTTGGAAGCTCCTTCGACTGGTAGGGTCCAGTCCTCTGATGCTGCTGATGTCCTATAGGTCGCCGAATAGGACCTCCTTGCTGCGTCTTCTGCTGTACTTGCTGGCTCCTCTGCTGGTGCTGCCTTCCCTTGACAATTGACTCTTGGATTCTGGCCTCCGTCAGCACCTCAGAATAAGAGACTCGGGACTGAGTGCTGGTAAATTATTGTAACTCTTGTCTCAGTCCGTTGTGGAACCTCTTAGCTTTCTCCAGATCGGTGGGGATCAGCACCTCCCCATATTTGCTGAGACGACTAAACTCCGAGTCGTACTCATCCACTGTCTTGTTTTCCTGCTCCAGGTGCAGGAACTGGTTGTATAAAGCATTCTTCACAGTAGTAGGAAAGTACTTCTTATCGAAAAACTCCAGAAACTGTTCCCACGACTGACGGGTACACAACTGACGCTCCATAGAATCCCACCAGTGATGGGCATTCCCCTCCAGCTGAGTTCTTACGCCAGTCATCCATAAATCTTCTGGCAACTGAGATGCCTGCAATTTCTTCTTGGTGCTGGCGATCCAATTAGTGGTCTCCTCCGGAGTCTCATTCCTTTTGCAAGGTTTGGGGTCCATCTGCACGTAGTCCTTCACTGAACCTACCCGCGCTGGTCTCGCGGGAGCTTGTGTCGGAGCTGGTGCAGGTGCTGGTGCTGTCATCCTCTCCATAGCTGCCAGGAATCCCTGCCTCATCTCAGCAGCTTCCCGTCTCTGCTCAGCTGCTTCTTGCCTCTGTTCTTGCATCATCATGTGCATGAACTGAAACATCTGTGCCTGACTGTCTTATGGCACAGCCGGGGGCACTCCAAATGGTATCTGAGGGTTCTGCGGGGGAGGAGGTGGTACCCCAGTCGGTTGTGCACCAACTGGCTGAGACGTCTGCCCTGGAAGCAAAGGGTGAGTTGGAACTACCCTTGCGGACTGTTCATCCGTACCAGATGACTGGTTGTCTCCACCGGTAGCGGTACGTCCACTCCTCAAATTCATGATTCTGCAGAGATAAGATAGAAGGAATTGAGAATAGGACGGAAACAAACGAGATACAAAGGATTTTGTTCAAGGATAATCAAGAATGATATAATCAAGTATGGATGAGACCCTATATTCTAAACTTAATTTGCAGGCTTGTCTGGTACAGTAACGTAACCAAACAAATTTGGAGACCTGCATGGGCCACCACTAAAACATGTCACGCCCCAGTTCCAAATAATCGGATCGGGAACACGTGGCATGCCAGCTGTACGATCAGACATAGTTAACCCAATTTAATGGACTATGACTAGTCGTAGTACGCTGAAGTAAAACTAATAATAATAACAACACAGGCAGATAATATCTAGTCTCATCCATGAAACAAATAATAGACAACTGCAAAGAGAATCTCCAGAGTCACAATAAATGTCAAAAGAAAGACCAAACACTGCACAGTACATCTGGAATGAAATGAAATGGAATGTAGAAAATAACTGAATACAGGAAATGAACCCACATCAGAAGATAAAGCTAGCCTCCAAAGGATCAAGGCTGTGGCTCCACCTCAAGGTCGTCGTCTAATCCAGCTACTCCGTAATCAGTCGGGTAGGAATCCTCGTCAAGCTCTGGAAAAAATACCAGGTCCTCAGAGGGACATAACAAATACACAGGAAAAATGACATGCAAGATAATACTGAGCAGTAAAGTAAAAGTAACTAAATAAATATGTTACTAAGTAATTCCTTAACCAAACAAGGACAGGAAATACGTAGTACACAATTTAAGGTGTTCTAACCATCTAAGTGTAAATGCATTTTGAGACATCTCTAGTGGCACATGAGAGGGGGAGAAGAAGAAGAAACGTCCACCAAGCGTTCTACGATTTGAGAACGAGGGGCTACGAGCATCCAGCGTACATTGGAAACAGAATTCTCATACACCACTAGTAGACTCTCCCCACCCAATGAATACCTGTACCGTATACACGGTACAAATAATATGCAAGACGGCAATATACATATAATGTAACTAACCACTGCTACAACTCAAGATCACATGTTAATGGCCAATCAACACAAAATCTCTGCACTCAACTCACTCATTTGTGATGCGTGTCTGAGACGTGTCAAGTTATACTAACTATTCACATGGTAGTCATAAATGGTGACGAGTGCACACAACTGTAATAACTGGTCAAATGTAATACTGCATAGTAAAGTCAAGCAAGGTGTACTTGCCTGTGTCCAATAGCTGAAAATCCGAGTCTGGTATCGAGTCCAAGTTCCGAGAAATGAATAATCCTACAATAACATTAACCCTAATTCATTACTATTTACCCAAATTAACTATACATTTAATTGATAATTAATATCAAACCATTACTACTAACTAATTATTACTAATAAATATGAATAATATCATACAATAATAAGTATGAAGCACTTATTATTATACTTTATTTTCCGAAATTATTAATACAATTAATAAATTACTTATAACTAATTAGTTAAACAATTAGGAAACACATGCATTCACAAATTCCCATTAATGATAAATACTAGTTAATAAATAATGACAAGTCTAAATTTGGTAAAAAAAAACGCTTTTCCATGAAATTCTACTGTAAATAATATTTTTAATATTATTTACCTAATTTATAAGTAAATAAAACATTTAACTACTAATATATAAAAATCACTATTTTAGCTATTGCAATTAGAATTAAATGTTAAAAATTCACTAATAAATTGGAAAAAATCATAAATCACAGAAAATAACATTTCCAACAGTGACTTTACATTTATGAGCATTACCAATAATAATTTATATTTATTATAAATTAAAACTAGTATTGAACTAATTACATAATCAAATATATTTAACTCTGGTTTAATGCCAAATAAATACCGAACATAATTATTCTATTTTGAAAATTTTACAGTAAATAGGTATAATTATTATCTCTCAGTTTTGTATAAAACTCATTAATTAATTCTTAATGAATTAATTAATAAAAATCCAAAACAGTGTAAATAAACAGTCATTTAGAATCAGTAATTCACAGTTTAAAATATAAATAAAATATCTAAACTATTTATTAAATATTGAAAATTTAACAGTAATTAGATTACATAATTACCTACAATTTATGTATAGATCATAACGAGTGATTCCTAATGGATTAAATTCTAAAAATCAAAAACAGCATATATAATTCTGTGGAACTTTACACAAAAACTGCATTATTGACATCAGTTAAAATACTTAATAAATATGAATAATTTGTATAAAAATCTGATACAATTAATATAGAATCTATACTAATGTCTCTAATCAATAGGCTAATAATTTAGGTACAAATTACTATCAATTTATCCTTACTTAATTAATTACACAGCCATAATCACACCAAATAATTACTTCACATTCACGAATTAATATGGATAAAATCATAATAATTCACAACAATTTCTCTACAATTTATTTCTGATTCTACGCTAAATTAACAATCATTAAACATTAATAATACTAATTAAAATCATTATTTCTTCCTTACACAAATTATTAATCAATGACTATTTACAGGAAAAGAGAATATAGAAATTAATGCTCTAGGTTTTGTAGGGGGATATCCTCGTGACAAAGCCACGTGGAGGCTCGAGATCGTACCTGCCGACTGCAGGGAGTCGGGGCTACGCTACGGAGGCGATGGCGCTGCCGGAGATGCCCTGAACGCCGAGGACGAGGTGATCTCCTCGCTGAATGCACGCCGGCCGGGATAGGAGGGAAGGGGAGTTCTCGGGTAGCCGGAAAAATGGAGGGGGAAGAAGTTGTGGTGTGGCCGAAAAAATGGAAGGGAAGGAGAGGTTATCATTCGGTTTCATGAGATCCACACTTTGTGGTAACCGAAAATCAATGGGTAGGGAATGGGTTAAGGGTTGGTTAAGTAAATCAAGCATTATATTTATATAAACATGTGAATTTATTTCTTAATTAAAATAGAGACTAAAAATAGATTAGGGTTAGGACTAAACTTGGGTTAAAGGTTAAGTTATCTAGAGTTTTTAGGCTTACACATTACCACACATCCACAGTTGAATATAGCCACATATTTATATACATATATATTTATATATATATGTTACTATATATCATCAACATTAATTAATTACTAGTTAAAATAACAATTTAATAAAAATAAAATAATAAAATAAAAAAAAATAAAAATTTAATTTGAGGGGTTTTACAATTCTGGACCCGACGGACCAGTCCGTGCTACTATCAGAGGCCGTCTTGCTTAGTTGTAACATCGAGAATTTATTTTATGTCACATTGATCATCGCAGCACACCAGACGATCCTACAGAAAAGTATACCTTGCTAATTTACTGTCATATTATTTATTTTTCGCATTATTTACTTTGTTTCATATTTGTTATTTTTAATTGTTAAAAACTGCGCATCCAAGCCACACTTGGGTGCAAGCGACTCTATCAGTCGCTTTTACTTTATTTTATGTATGTTAACTTAGTTTTAGAGGACTACCTTCTTATTGGGAGATATCCTTATATCTCCTTGGGCCATGACACTCACACTACACAGTTTGAGATATTTTGCTAGGGGCACAACTTATGGACTGGCCATCTCTAAAGTCGTGTGACGGTAGATGATCGTAACTGCTATGACTAAGGTTTTAGAGACTCAAGCAGTTACAAAACTGGACGGGCCATGGACATAAATTGAACAGTGTAGAAAATATTGGGAGAGGACAGTTGCTAGTGCGTATGGGAATCCAAATAGGTAAACCACAGTCTCCGGATGGAACTGTGATAATTTATATTTGCAGATGCCCTCTGACGTTTTGGACGTTACGGACGGATACGAATTACTGGATGCCAGTTACGTACATGTAGCCTAAAATTTCATCCATGCGCATGAAAGTTGTCCTCTAAATTGCACAATAGATGGTTAGCATTCCCTTTTGCATATTGGTGTCCATGAGAGTCTTGCATATTATTATTATTTTGACAGTTCATATTAGCTTGTTCTTCCTGTATCTTGTTACGTCCCTCTGAGGACCTGGTTATTTCCTATGTGTGTGTTCATGTCTTCTGCAGGTATCTTAGCCAATGACGTGACTTGGTTCCTCCTTGCTACTTCCACTTAGTCCTTTTATATATATCATGTACTTCTTCTTTTTTATTTGGTTGGTAGTGGATGTGTCTCCACCCAACATATCATACCAAAATAATTCATTATATGATATCTCTTATTCTCTTATTTTGTGGATGAGATTAGTTAGTTGTGGTTTACTGCACTTTACAGCTTATGTATACATACATGGCCCATGTACTTATATGTATACAGCTGGCATGTTTACGTACATGGTCTGCGTATTTTGGGACTGGGGCATGACACCGGCCAAGTATAGCCCTAATGGGCCGATTTGAAATGTCAAGAAAGCCCTCAACTAGTCTCCTTTGGTTCAACTTAAGTCATGTGAAGCGTTGGGGTCAAAAGGGTCAAGTTCTAATCTCTTAATAAACCAACCTAGTCATGTGGGATTAGCCTAATTGTACTAGACTAATTAGTGGAATTTGTGGGGCCATGTCTAACTAATTTTTGGGTCCCAACTAGAGTCTAAGCTACCCGGGTCACTAAGACAAGTCAAAACTAGACGAAAATCAAACCCGACTAAACTAAACCCCAAAATACAATATTAATAATTAAAAATCCCCAAAAAATGAAAAAAAATGAAAAATGATAAAATTGCCCTAAAATTTGAAAACAGGCAGTTACAACAAGCCATTTGGACTCCTGAATATGGTATTCGCAGTATCTATCAGACGGTGATGGCTGGTACACCCTGATAGGCTACGCATACCGACATTAGCTCGCTTGAGTGATCGAGCCCGCACACAAGTCGTCCGTAAGCCATGATTCCTCCTAGGCCAGCACGATCCCTAGTTATCCATCTTATGATCGTCCATGGAAACCTTTATCGACACCACTCGTACACCAGTTATCTGCGACCATTTCGTTTTCTCTTTTCATTTTTAACTTATCGGCTTTCTGAGCTAGGCACTTTGAGCCATAACGGATTACTGACTAGGTTGGCGGCGGCATCCATGCAGCACGGATAGCGATCCCCGTTTACGTCCCCGACATACCCGTCGCTAATCATTCTTTCTTTCTTTCTTGTCTTTCTTTTCATTCACTTAGTCATTGATTCATTCGTTTCACTAATTCCTGGCACAATTCCTGTTACACCCAGCTTCTGATCATTTGAAAAAAAATTTATTCGTTCATTCATTTGTCTTTTCTTTCATTTGTTCATTCATTCATTTATTATGCAGCTCCCGGTAAGGAAACTGCCTTGGCGACCCAACGGTACCGAAGCCTTTCCATGTTTCCATTTCGGCTTGGAATGACTATTTCGATAATCTTTCTGCCTCAATTCAGTAAACTATTCTTTGTTTCTTGCCTCAAGTTGTATTACTATCTTAGTGACAAGCATTTCATACATACTTGAGCGCATAGGGTACTTGAAACGTAAGTTGTGTCTTGGCACGAGCGTGGAGTGCATTACGAGGGTTCAAATAAATTTCCAAGTTCATTTTCATGTTCTACACAAGCATACAAGATAGGATTATTCCCTTAGCTAGGTGCATTGAGTTCTCTTATTAGCATGCAGGGGGTTATCGCCTAGCGATCTAGCAATATTGTTCGTATTATTATGTGTCTAGGCTAAGCAAAGACAGGTTCATCGGAGCCACACACCTTAGCGATGATCGCATCGGCCGAGCGAGACTCCGAGTGCGCCTTTGAATAAGACTGGATTCTTCTGGAGATCAAAGTCCATTGACTTTGCCTTAAGCAAGTCGTTCCGCCGAGCAAGACGGGATTTGAGTTGTTGTACTTGTACCGTTTGAATCAACGTTTAGCTTGTGCGGAGCGGGTCACTATACGAAGCACTAAGGAACTCCATGTCTCAGCGCGACTAAGCAAGCTCCGCCTCGATGAGCAAGTACCTGTAACCTGTGCATAAAAATTGTTGGGTGGTTAGTACACAACCATACTGGTGTTGTGAGCTCCTCGCCCACCCATACAAAACTAACATATTATTTTAGTTTGTGAAACATATCCTTTTGATTGTCTTTATAATCTTATCTTATGATCAATTCTAATACTTATACTCCTGGTCTACTTATTTTGCGACAAACGTGATCGTGCTCCAAAATCGTTCTGACCGTGTTATATAACTCATATGCACAACATCATGGCCGTGCCTTATAGCAATAACTTACTTATCTTTTGTGCCTCTAGACAATTTTTGTGCCAACATACATCAACGTATTGACTCGTGCTTGCCTTTTTGTCCATACTTTGAGATACAATAACATGGTCGTACCATAAACTCTATCCATGCTTCAATCTTGAGGCCGTGCCTCACAACTTAACATGACTTAACCAAACTTTTGTCTTACGACCCTTCCTGACTTAAACTCAAAACGACTCAATCGAACTTATAAAACTTTCGTGTCAACGACTCACCAACCAACGCCACACATCGTGTCGAAGCACATGACTTTGTTATAGCCAAATCTTAAGCTTCATAATCATGGTGTAGACCGTACATCTATTTTCTTAATTCATTTATGTCGTACTTGCACTTCCTGTGACTCAACTGACACCGTGCATATAGATTGCCGCTCCGTAAACCAATTATCTACATGAATGGTCACTAGCAAGTCTAGCTATACCTAGAATTTATAACTTAGTTTAGAGGGCAAATCATCCAACCAGGTAGCGAGCCCTGGAAGATTCTGAATTATCGGAGCGTGTCTTGCTCAGCTATCCAACATTCCTCTAGGATCAAATCAGTTCTATGGCCCCCCCGACTACCGTTCGAGGAACCCTCGCCCTTGTGCACAAGTTGTCCAATGACCATGCAGAACTCGACTTATCTTACCATCCTACACAGTCATTACTTTTTTTAGTGTTTCTATATCTATATTTCCTTACCATAGTGCTTTTTGAAACCCAGGAACGGCTACTGTATAGCCTTCCTTATGACACCCAGGAATGGCTACTGTATAGCCTTCCTACTTATCATTCAATCGACAGTATTTCATGCCTCAACCCAATCATGTTCTATGCGACACTATCGCCCAAGTCATACTCTAATGATGGGCCTTGAAATCATGAGAGCGTGCCTGCTATGATTAGCATTGAGACATTAAGAATATACCTAGAAGCCGTGGAACCTATAGACTATGACCATAAGTCGATAGTCTATGTGCCAACATAGAACTTCTCTCTTGATCTAAATTGTAAGATCGTGCATGTTATAACATCAAGTCGATAGCCCGTGGCATAACTTTGCCTAACTCAATCGTCAAGTCGAAGGACCCAGTGCCAACTTTGAAAACTATCATAGAGAACAACTAAGCAACATTTGACACTTTTTCTATGTTCTACACACATACTTGACTTAATAGGATTATTTCCCTAGCTATATAGATTCATCTCTTTTATTATCAAACCTATTCAGTACAATAAAAACTTTCTTTTATTAATGTTAAGGTCAAGCTAAGGCAAGTTCACCGAAGCCACCACCCGAGTAAGGAGTTGCCTCGATCGAGCGGAACTTCGAGCAAGTCGTTGCATGGCTAAGTCCAAATGCCACTGCATTTCGATTCCTCCAGTTGAACTGAGCGGGATAGAGCATTACAGAGCATACGCCACTCAAGCTTATGCATGCATCTGATGGCAAATTATATATGCTAGATGCTATACACTCTCAACCAGCATGTGCCAACAAAGTTCAACAAGTGGATCCTTGTGCATTGCTTCCCAATGTGTGTGAAGTGGGCCTGCCTCCAAAGTCTTTCACTAATGACTTATATGCTAGGTGTTCCCATGTGCATGAAATAGGTCAGAAAGCAAATACATTGCCAATAAACCCATGAACTGACTCGTTTTATGCGCATGACATGTGTTTGAAGGAAAAACTTTCCTCATCTGATTTGCGTGAGGTAATTTGTTACAAATGCAAATCAAGGAAGCTACTACTTCAAAAGCGATATCTACTCAGAGATACTATTATGCAAATATAATCATTAATTGTTGTTGTGCGAAGACAGTTGATGTTCCTTAAAAGTAGTATGTGTTATGTGTACTACTTTGCCAAATCGACAACATTTTAGGAGGCAAACATGTGACGATGATGAGTACCCTTTGCTTCGATATACACTACCTCAAGCAAAAAGGGTGATGCTGCTTCTTCATCCAGGAGTGGCCAGCGAGTTGCTTCACCAGAGGGAGTGTACCAGTGTACCCACTCCAAGTCCAGTCCTTCATCTGGAGACGACATAGCACACCAAGAGGGTAGCATCCCTCTAGGTCCTGAAGAAGACCATACTATACAATTTGCTGGGGGTAGCAATGTTCCAGTCTATGATGATAATATATCTTTACCTGAAGACAGTGCACTAATTAAGAGTCGGAACACGGTATCTCAAAAGTGCTTGGGGGCAGTATACCACAAGGAGCAAAAGCCGGAACCATTGACTCCAGTGATGCTTCTTTGTATACTTTTTCATCTCACAGTCCGCACATTACTTTTGTATACGCGGCTAACAATGATGAGGGTGGCAGTAGCGACCAACAGTGGTTGGACACCCTTGAAACTATGTAAGGCATGAGTTCAATGATGCAACAGGCCATGCTGACCATGCAAGATACTATATTTTAATCTCAACCTGCAGCCCAGGTTCATGATAACCAGGACAGTGCTGACAATGACAACTCAACTATGTTTTCTACCACTTCTTCGGTTGTTGGTAGTATTCCTCCGCCAGTGATACCGTGAACATTACTGATTGTTATCCAGTCAACTGCCTCCAAACAAGCAGTTGACCCCCAAGAAGCCATTCGAGCGTTGAATGCTAGGATTTCCTTATTTAGTTGCATTTTCTTTAGTAGTTTGATTTTCCTAGTCATTTGACCGGATTTGTCTCCAAAATACATTATCTGATGTAATGCCCCATCCCGCTCAGTCCAGTCGGTGGAATTAAAATGTCAACGACGTTGGACTTAGCCATTGAACGGCCTGTTCGAATTTCTGATCGGTTGAGGCAACTCCTCGCTCAGGTGGGTGGCTTCGGTGAACTTGCCTCAACTTGGACTTCATACTAATAAAACAAAGGTTTTCAAACACATAAGTAGGCTTGATGATAAAAGAGACGAATCTACATAGCTAAGGAAAAAATCCCAACTTGAGTCAGATTGAGTTAGAATATGGAAAGGTCCTATGGTCTGCTTAGAATTGTGCACGGCGTGATTTTAAATTTACACTCGATCGTCCTTTGTCCCGTGGCTTGGGAGAAATAAAAGTTGGTCTATGTGCCACAAAACTATGAACCTAACATAGTCGTCAGCGTCACACGGTATAGACACTTGATAAAGCATGCACTGTCCTACTATCCAATGCTTATCATAGTATAATTGTTCCATAATGCACGTTTCCATGGTGCAAGGCTTGGGTTAGCCTTTGCTTATCCCACGGGTTAAGTTGTTGCACGATTAACTTAGACAAAAGTTATACCACGAGCTATCGAAGTCATAGCAAACACTGTCCCATATTTTATGTGGTTGTTATAGCCAACAGTCCACAGTCTATGGCACGTAATAGATACGTATGGTTCAAGTCAAGTAAGAAAGCTATGCAGTAGCCACTTTTTTGGTTTCAAGAATAGAAAAGTTCATGCAACCTTTTGTCGTCGAGACCGGTCCCGTGGCTTAGGAGTCTCCAATGAAGTATGAAAAGCATGGACATGGATAAAGAAGAGAAATCAAGTTATATCGTCTGTAGGTCTTGCATTTACGTCAAGTCCAGATATCGTCGTAGGTGCGTGGTCATGGACAACTTGTGCACAAGACGTAGTCTTTCTCGACATAATTGCCGGGGCACCGGAATCATGTCGGCCCACAAGAAGCGAGTTGGCTAAAGCATGATGCTGGATGTACCGTATAGGAGATTCGGGGCTTCCACGGGCTAACTACCCGTATTAGATGACTACCGTCTATCCTCAGCCAAGTCTAAGATAGCTTGACATTGTGTAACACCCAGTTTTCCAGATGAGGGTAATTTTGAAATTTTATAATTATAAATATTATTTATTGATATCTATTTCATATTATGATTTTTGGTGATTTTTAATTAAACTATTTAAAATCATGACTTGTGATTTGGTGTTTTGCTAGTGTAATCCTAGAGATAGTGACCTAGAGACTAGCCATGTGATTAGGGTATTTTATTTATCATTTTTAGTTTGAAGGTATTTTTGTCATTTTTGAATTATTTGAATTTAATATATTTTATTAGGAATTTAAAATAATTTATTTGAATGGTGTGATTTAAATATTATTTAATTAATTTTCATGTGGTTTAGATTAGCCTAACCTAGATTGGACCTAACCTAGATTAGTCATAGCTAGTCTAGTGAGCCACATTGAGTTTAGTTAGTATTGGTTAAATGGGTTTAAGTCATGATTAGCTAGGTTGAGTGGGTTGCAACTTGACTAGGAAGGAGCCCTAGATTCTAGGCCATTCAAATAGACTTGATGCATTGCTAGCTTTAGATGCACCCCTAGAAACCCTAACCCTAGCTAAGTGGCCAGCCAAGGACCCCCCTGCCTATAAAGTATCTCTATTGGGAGTTGTGCCTCTTTTCAATATTCCATCATTTTTCTAAGAACTAGGTGAGCCTCCATTTGTATTTCTTCATAGATTAATCAATAGAGCTCCATTTTTATTGAGATTTCTTCCATAGCACTCTAATCACTGTTCCCCTACTGTTCATGGAGGTCATTCTCAAATTTGGAATAATTTAGAGCTTTGGGGTTAGCAAGAAGGATCCCCATTTTGAAGCTTTCCTTGGAGAAGAACACCAATAGGTAACTTCTCATTCTCTCCATGAAATTTTAGTTTCTAAGCATGGCTAGGAAGCCCTAGGTGTCCTCTAACTGTAGGAATAGGTTTTGCTAGGTTTCGTGTCCTTTACGTGTCCGTATCAGACACGTACTAGTGTGCATTCGTAGGTGTTTGACGAAATGCCACAGTGGGCATTTCGTTCTTATTTTCTGATTTTGTTTGAATAGAAAATTAGGGTTTTGTGTCGCTTACACGTTTCTAATGGACTGAACACATTTCATGTCATGTCGGGGTGGTACTGGACCCACGGACACGCCCCTTCGCGTACTCGGTTGGCTGCCCTTCTACTCGGGGGCTGTATCAGACACAATACGACACGAAGTGAGCTGAGTTTGGACGAGGGGATGGGGGCAACGTCTGCGAGTCTCCTCCCAAGTCGTAAGTCTTCTCGTGTCGTGTCGGACACGAGATTCGCTCTGCACGGGTTTTTTCACTGATGGTTCAGTCTTTTTTGGGGTTCGGATACGGCCTTGTAAGTCGGACACGACGACACGTGGGTCCGATTCTGGGTGTGTCAAACCTAGACTAACCCTAGGCGTACCTACTGACACGTGCACGTGACACATGGATGCTTGTGTCGTGTCCTAGATCAATCGACATACGTATACGAGGATTTGTAATACTGTTTACTGATATATTTGTTTTTCTGTGTTTGGACACTTCGTGTCCACTCTAGTAGACACGAATGGCATCCCCTAGACACATGACACATGGTTAACACATTGATATGTCTGTTTGTAAATTTTAATGGTTAATTTGAGTTTCGAATGGATGGGAAGCTATGTGTCAGTGTCCTTCATTTTTAGTGGATTTCTATTTGAACTGTCAGTTGAATTATGAACCCATTACCCTGATTTAAATGCTAATTTAGTTGAGATTTGAGGAGGGTATATACACATATGTTATTTGCTTGTTAAATTACATTTGGTTATGAGATTGGGTATGATTTATACTGTACAATTAAATGAGAGTACACTGCTCCCCATTTTTCTGTTATTTTAATTATGTGTTATTTGCCATTGATTATAAAAGAATAGAACTATTATATCGGAGGACTGGACTTTTACTTCACAATACAAACTCGCTCATACAAAGAAAGCCTAGGGACGAAAACCTAGGTACAGCAATCTAAGTACAATTGTTTAGTTTTTTCTGGAGGGTGACGGTAGAGGCTCGGAAAAGCGACGGCAGCTCTGCCTTACTCCTTGGACGATCGGACGCAGCCTTGGCTCTGGTGAAGAAATGCTCTTGGACGTGTGGGGAGACTCCCTTGCGCCTTTGGTTGCTAGATCTCTGGATGTCTCTGTAGTGCTCTCTCTCTTTTCTCTGCTTTCTCCTTGCTCTTCTCTCCTCTTCTCTTCTGCTTCTCCTTCCTGCAAGGGAATGGCACCTTGCTATTTATAGGAATGGGGTGTGCTCATTAGGGTTTGCAAATGATTGCCTCCTTCAGAAATCGGCGGTTAAGGATCAATTAATCTGGGCCATTCATCTTGAATATAATAAATTTGAGCAATTAATGTGATTGTATCAAATCTTTGTGGGCAATAAATATTAATTGCCATGAATATTCATGATTTGTGATCGCCTGCCACGTGTCCAATTTGCTTGATTTGATTTGTTCTGGGCAATTATGATGATCGCAACAAATCTGATTTTGTTAGGATTTGTTAGCACCCATAATTCCAGGGAAAATAAGACTGCCACGTGTCTCAATTATGGCGAAGAGCGCCACGTGTCTCAACTGGACCGTCCTGGCCGAGCCGCATATGGGGAGGTCCTCTCAGCCTTATGAAACCTGCAGCCGCACGTGGATGGGCAGCCGCAAGGGAACGGACAGCCGTATGGGGATAGGCAGCCGCATGCAGAGGGACAGCCGCATGGGGATAGGCAGTCGCATGCAGATAGACAGTCGCATGGAGATAGACAGCCGCATGCAGATGGGCAGCCGCATGGGGATAGACAGCCGCATGCAGATGGGCAGCCGCATAGGGATACGGATAGGCAGCCGCATGTAGATCGGCAGCCGCATGGAGTGGCCTCGGGACTTGGTAGATTTTGCCAGCTGTAAGGAGATTTTCTCCTCTTTCCTAGGATCACGCCATCATGTCAGAATCATTATTACGTCCTTATGTCAGAGTTGTCATGGCTGTTATTTGTCAGAGCAGCCGTCAGGGCATTAAATGCAGCCGAATGTAGAGAAGAACTGTTGAAGGCCACGTGGCTTCTTTCTGAGCCGCATGGATCTATCCGAGCCGCATGGACCCCTGAGCCGCATGGACTTCTGAGCCGCATGAGGATCCTGAGCCGCATGGGGATCCTTCTGTCGGAGCCGCATAGGTCTTTCTTTATTCTTTTCCATGCTTCTACAAGACCCCCTTCAAAGTTTTCAATTTGCAAAATTGAAATACTTTGAATAAGAAGCATGGCCATGTAAAAACTCTTCGGGCCGCATAGGATGTTCTGGCCGCATGGATATCTCAGCCGCATGGCCTCCTCAACCGCTTGGCCATCTGAGCCGCATGGTCTGTTTGGCCGCATAGGCTCCTTGCCACGTCTTCATGCCACGTGTGCAAATCTTTGCATTGATTGCCTTTGATTTGAGCCGTCTTTTGGGGGGAGGATCGCCTTGATAACCGAGGAGTCGATTACGTTGCACACAGATCGAGGCATCGGTCTATGAACTCTGCCTATAAATAGAAGCGTGTTTGGGACGAAGATACTTCTTTCTTCTCTCTGTCTTCGATTCTTCTTGCCCTAGCTTTTCTTATCTTCGACTTCCTTTTCTGATCAGCAGATAACAATGGCTCCCAAGTCCTCCAAGGTTGCGGCGAAGGCTGCGACGAAGGAAAAGGGAGTGGCCTCCACGTCGGCTGCAGCGCCTAGGGTTCATACCGACGCTCACCCCGTCATTAAGGGTAAGGTCTTTGGGAAGATCACCTACTTCGAACCCCTAACGAAGATGGCTCTGTTGCATGCTTTATGCACAAGCCTTTAATTCGTCTTTATCGAACTGTTCAAGCTGTATGGGCCGCATGTGCATCCCACGTTCGAGCTGCATGGGGGTATATCCCATGTCCGAGCCGTATGGGAGTTGTCTAGACGCTTCACACACTGGACCGCATGATGACCCTTCGAACAGAGCCGCATGAGTCCCCCTGAATCGAGCTGCATGGAGCCCCCATTAAACGGGGCCGCATAAGCTCGTCTAGATTGGGCCGCATGAGGCTCCGACCATCTCCTAACTTTGTTTCTTTTTTGTCTTTGGTTCTTGCAGAAACCCTGCCGAAGGCTGAGATCATTGTGAAGGAAGAGTTGCCGCCCTCTTTCAAACAAGAGTCATCGCTTGTTAAGGAGGAGGTAATACCAAAAACGGAGGAACAGAAAGGAGAGCTGGCGCCCATTGCTGTAAAGGAGGAGCCCCAGTCTGACGGCGGTAGTACTGGAAGTTCTGACCTTCCTACTTCGGACGAGGATTTTGCTCAAGTACATCCTTCATACGCAAAATGGTTGAGGGATTGGTATATGCGCCCCCGCAACTAGGATTCGTGGGCTCTGACAAATGTTCGCCTTTTGTCTTGATATTTCTGTCTATTTTTAGCTGTAGTTTATGTTTTGCTTCCTTCGGACATCAATGTAATCTTTTTCCTTCTTATCTGAATGAAATAATAGAGAACTTTTCTGGCTTGCTCATGATATGTAGTCATGTGAATGTAACTGATTTTGAACAGAATACATTCGCTCTGTTCTTTGCTTGTAGTAGTTGTTCCAATGGGAGACTTTTTGTGGACCTATTATCCTTGGCGTACCCTGGTTCTGGATACGGATAATAAGTTGGGAGAGAACCAACATACTTACTCAGAGGTAATGAGGACATGGCAAGTATGGGGGTTTTACCGCGGAGTCTTCCTACTCAGAGGTAATGAGGACATGGCAGGAGTAGACTCAGAGGAGGATATTTGTGGTCAATAGAGGACATTTGTGGACCTATTATCCTTGGCGTACTCCGGTTTTGGGTACGGATAATAAGTCGAAAGGTAACCAGCATACTTACTCAGAGGTAATGAGGACATGGCAAGCATGAAGGTTTCTTCGATGGAGCCTTCCTACTCAGAGGTAATGAGGACGTGGTATGAGTGGGCTCCATGAAGGGGTACATAAAATGACTCAGAGGTAATGAGGACATAGAAGTTCTATGTAGAGGGGTGATTTGTTTTTGGTGGAAGTGAAACGACTCAGAGGTAACATCGACGTGGTCGTTTTGGAAATTTGTGGATCCGTTACCCTTTTTGTGCATTGAGAATGCGGGTAGTGGATCATGAGGGAGGAGCTCTTTCAGAAGAATAAGTTCAGAGGTATGGTTATACATGACTTTCTACCTAAAAGAGTGACCAGAATGTAAGTTCAGAGGTACCTGCGGGTACAAAACTCAGCAATCTGGGATATTTAGAGGAAGAATATGAGTTCAACGGTACTGGAGGGTACATAACTCAGCAATGTGAATGTGAGTTCAGCGGTACCGGCGGGTACATAACTCAACAATCTAGAATTTTATGAATATGAGTTCAGCGGTACCGGCGGGTACATAACTCAATAATCTGGAATTTGGAGAATGTGAGTTCAGCGGTACCGGCGGGTACATAACTCAATAATCTGGGATTTAGAGAATGTCGTTTAGACATAATATTGCTTCAGGAACTTGCCGTTGACGGGCAACATGAGCAAGTCTCCGTTTTGTTTTGCGAGGCGGTAAGCACCATTGGAGAATACAGCCTCAATGATAAATGGCCCTTCCCACTTTGGCTGGAATTTGCCGGCAGTTTTGTGAGTCATAACCATCGGCCTCCGAACTGCCAAAACAAGATCGCCCACTTGGAATGTTTTGATTTTAACCTTCTTGTTGAAGGCTCCGGAGATGCGTGCTTGGTATAGCTCGATTCGTTGCTGAACCAAGAGGCGCTTTTCATCTAAGGCCTCCAACTCTTGTAGCCGACGACGGCAGTTATCGTCCGTCGTCAATTGGTAAGTAAGAGCGACGCAGAGCGAAGGTATTTGAGTCTCCAATGGGAGAACTGCCTCACTCCCATACACAGGAAGAATGGTGTGTTCCCAGTGGCCATTCGAACTGTAGTACGGTACGCCCATAAGCATTCACCAAGCTTCTCGTTCCAGTCGCGTTTGTTCGACGACACGAACTTATTGAGCAACTTGATGATGGTTTTGTTGAATGCTTTTGCCAACCCATTTGTTGCCGGATTGTATGGCATCGAAGCAATATTCTAAATTCGATGTTTGTCGCAGGATCGATAGAAGGCGTGGCTTGCGAACTGCGGACCATTATCGTGAATGATCCTTCGGGGCAGTCCAAAGCGATAGATGACATGATGCTTGAGGAAGCTGATCACGTTTGAAGTCTTCACTTCTGCAAGCGGAACAGCTTCTGTCCATTTGGAAAAGTAATCCGTGATTGCGAGTATGAAATGATGTCCTCGGAAAGAAGGTGGAGTGATCGGACCGATGATATCCATTCCCCATGCTTCGAATGGCCAGGACGCCACTGTCGGATGTAGAAATTCGGATGGCTGGTGGATGAAGTCCACGTGGACTTGGTAGGCTTTGCACTTTCTTGCATAGTCTATCGCATCTGCTACCATCGTGGGCCAGTAGTAGCCCATTCGACGAAGACGATCTTACAATTTTGGGCCAGGCTGATGGGCCCCACAGACACCGTCATGAGCTTCACGTACGGCTTTTTTGGCTTCTGCATTTGACAGACATCGAAGCAATAATCCATCGTAGGATCGGCGATACAGCATTTTCGTCACTGTATCGTAGATGAATCTGAGAGAACACCTTCTGATAGAGGTTGCTTCCTTTGGGTTTTCGGGCAGGATGTCGTAGACTACGAAGTCAATGAATGGTTGTCTCCAGTCTGGTACTTTGTCGATCATCTGAGTGGAATAACTCGCCACGAATTGAACGTTGTTCTTGGGACAGACCAGTTCATGGCCTATCACGTCCACCAAATGATGAATATGGTTCGGCACTGCTAGGGAAGCGGCAAGGCCTGCTAGGGCATCGGCATCGATATTTTAGAGTCTAGGGACGTGTTCGATGAAGAACCCTTCAAATGACGAGATGATGTTGATCGCTATTTGGTGATAGAGGATCATGTCTTTATGGCGGACTTCGTACGAACCCCGAATCTGATTGACGATCAACTGTGAATCGCCATATGCTTCAAGATATTCTACCCCCAGCTCTCTTGCAAGTTGGAGGCCAATGACTAAAGCGTTGTACTCAGCCACATTGTTAGAGCAGGGTTCTGTGAGGTAGTAAGCGCGATTGATCACCAGTCCGGAAGGAGAAACCAACACCACCCCGACTCCGACGACGATGTTGCCCTTGGGTCCGGTCCTTGAAGCGCCGTCGAAGAACATTCGCCATATATCATCGTGAGAGGCCGCATGCGAGTCGGCGATCTCATATGGGATTTCTTCATATATTCTAGCCGACTCCGAGCCTGGATGGGCTGCTAAAAAGTCTGCCAGAGCTTGACCCTTAACAGCCTTTTGCGGGACGAAGACCATATGGTAGGGGGACAGTAATATTGCCCATGTAGCGAGGCGAGAGCTGAGTGCCCCTGGTTTCGTCAAGAGGACCCTGAGGGGGTTGACTCGTGATATCACATGTATGGTTTGCCCCGTGACATAGTGTCGCATCTTTTGAATGGCGAATACCAGGGCGAGGCATTCCTTCTCCACGACAGTATATCGGTGTTTCGGCCCCATCATCATTCGGTTGAGGTAATATATAGCCTGCTCATGGCCTGCATCGTTGTTTTGTGCTAGCAGAGCGCCGAGGGAATGCTCCATTGCTCGTACATAGAGCAGGAATGGTTTTCCAGCAACCGGGGCCACCCGGACTGGAGGGTTCGACAAGTATTCTTTGATGTTGTCGAAGGCACGTTGGTATTCTTCATCCCATACGAATGAGACATCTTTCCTCATGAGGTGGGTGAATGGTTGACATCGCCCGGAGAGGTTAGAAATGAACCTCCTAATGTAAGCTAACCTCCCTTGAAGGCCTCGGAGTTCTCGGAGATTTCTCGGAGGACTCATCTCCATGATTGCCTTCGTCTTCTCAGGGTCTACGTGGATACCCTGGGAGGTGATGATGAAATCTAGGAATTTTTTACTGAATACACCCAAGAAGGATTTGGTAGGATTCATTTTAAAATTGTGCGCTCGCATCAGGTCGAATACCGTCCTCAGATCCTGCAGATGGTCTCCCTTATAGCGACTCTTGACGGCGATGTCATCAATATAGCACTCCACGGTCTTGCACAAGTGGTCCCTGAAGATGATACTCATGGCTCTTTGATATGTGGCGCCAGCGTTCTTTAAACCGAAAGGCATGACTGTGTAACAGAACGTGCCTATTGGTGTTCAGAATGATCTATGCTTTTCGTCGTCGGGAGACATCTTGATTTGGTTATACCCCGAGAAGCCATCCATGAACGACATACACGTTCGAAGCCGCAGGTGTTGTCAATCATGATGTCTGTGATAGGGAGGGGGAACTCGTCTTTGGGACACGCCTCGTTCAGATTGCGGAAGTCGATGCAGATTCAAATCTTCCCATTCTTCTTGAGGACTGGTACTATGTTGGCGACCCAGTCCGGATGTTGTTTCTCACGAATGAAGCCGCTGGCTATCAGTTTGTTGACTTCGGCTTCGATCGCATCCATGATGCCTGGGCGGAAGCGTCGTTGTTGTTGTTTGACTGGCTTTGCATCTGGCCGAATGTTGAGCTTGTGAAGAGCAACATCGGGGTTTAGTCCTGGCATGTCTTCATAGCTCCAGGCGAACACATTAATATATTCTTTGACAAGTTCGAGTAGTGATTCTCGCTCTTCATCAGTCAGATTCTTGCTGACGAAGATCGGTTTTGGGAAGGATTCATCACCGAGATCAACTTGTACAACCTCATTCTCGATGGAAGGCTCTCTTTGTTCGAACCGCTTCTCCTACTGTACATCTAGTTGTTGTGCCCATGGCTCTAGCTTAAGAAGTTTGGGAATGTCTTCATCTTCTTCGTAGGCATCGGCAAGTGCCATATTGACAGACCAGACTTGCCTGAGCATGTCCCCGATGCTGATATCCGAATCGGAAGTGGATGATCCGGTTGAGTGTGAGTGCCAGTCGCATTCTTTGTCTGAGCTTTCGGGTGTTGTCACAGGTGTGACATAACCTAGCCCACGTCTGGTCTTGTTATAGTAATCTCGTGGTTTTCCAGCTGGGATCGACGATTGTAAGGGTAACCGCCGTCCAGTGCCGTAGTTCAAGCCTGGTGTTGTTCCCAGATCATATCCTTGTTTTTGCATAAGGTACTTGGATTGGAAACTATACAGATAAAGGGGCAATCTTCCGGTGTCGGGTTCGAGCTCAACTTCTTCCATCTTGAAGGGCTGTGGATTATTCTACCGGCCGAAGATGATTAGGTGATCCCCTCCCTCGATTATGCAGTAAGCATCTTCCACGGGAGTGAGTTGATTTGCGGTGTAAACATTTGTCACCTGTATGTATAGGTGAGTGCCTATACCGTGCTCCATAGCATACATTGTACAAAGCTTATTAAGCCCGATGTAGTTCAAAGATAGCCCTTTATTGATGAAGTAAGGTATCTTTTCTAACGGGATTACATCATCTGCGGATGGATAATCAGTGTGAGCAGCCACATACTTGGCCAGTTCTGGTTCTTCTTCGGCCACCCCCTGCATAAATGAAGATGAGAGGATGACCTGGGCAACTTGATCATCAGGGGTTCTACTGGTGGAGCAGAACGTGGAGTCGTTGGCAAACTAGCGACCCCCAGTTTGGTACTCGATACTGGGCGGGGAGTTGTTGGCTCGCTGGAAGCCCCCGACTTTGCATCGGGGTGACGATTCTTCTTGGGAAGACGTATCGTCATTGGCTTGTCGGAGGGATTGAGCTTCTCCATTTGTGGCTGGCCGACTCTAGGCAGTCTGATTGTTAGTAGCTCCATTGTGGGTCTTGGCGCTTGGCCGGACCTTGGCAGCCGAATTATCATTTGCCCCTCTTGTGCCGAGAGGCTGATTTCATCCTTAAGCAGAGCGGTCGTAAGGGGTGCGGTCTTGCCAGGTTTGCGAGCTTGGAGGTGGATCATCATAGGTTCTTCTGATCCTGTTGTTGTCTCAGTTCGAGCTTTCACATCTCCTTCGCCAAGGTGCCTTTTCGACTTTTCGTATAAGCAGGAGTCTGAGTAGTAGGATTCGACCCCTTTGAAGGGATCGATGTCGGCAAATTCTTTCCTCACGAAGCCGTGTTTGTCGACATACTTGAAGCACTGGTACAGCGTGGAAGGCACGATCATGTAATCATGAATCCAAGGGCGCCCTAGGAGGATATTGTAGGAAGTGTCTGCATCTATGACGTAACAGGTCACTTCTGACTGAAGATCGCCAATTTGGCACTTCAAGTGAATCTTCCAAATCGGGTAGCTCCTGCCCGAATTAAAACCGCTGATGGCGATGCTTGTCGGCGTCAGACGATGCGTAGGGATGCGGAGATGATGTAACAGACCCTTTGGGATGATGCTTATGGAAGAACCAGGATCAATGTGCATCCGATCCACCTTTACGTCACCGATGTATCCAGTGTAGTATAACGGACGATCATGCAGATTGGTTTTGAAGAGCATATCCTGCGGCGTGAAGACAATGTTGGGCATCGCACCTGCGCAAGCGCTGTCTTGGAGATGTACATGCGGGCTCTCTCCCGTGAGGTTGACCTGAGCCAGATATGCGTCGACATTGTGGAGTGCATCACTCAAAGTCGTGCGAACATCTTTGGAGAGTCTCAGGAGCTTATATAATGACAATTTGGCCGATGTGTTAGCCAATTGTGCCACGATATCAAAGTTGTAGGGCCTTTCTAGCCTATGAGGTGCCTCTTTTCGGAGGGATTTGTCAAAGCGCGTCTCCTTCGGCCTAGGTTTGTCGGTCGTCGGAGGTTGAGAAGGTCCCGGGGCGTCAGCAGTAGCCGGCTGATGTTCTTCAGTCAAGTTATCTGGTGTAGGTTTTGAGCACCAGACCGAGTAACGACAGCTGCGGCTTCCTCGACATCTGCCAAGATTGTGTGGCAGGACCTGACTTTTCCATTCTTTTTCTTGCCAATGGAGGGTGGTGTAGACTGAGTCACTTCAGGTACCAAGTCTGGATGGACCCATATGACCTCCCCTCGTGACGTGATGAGGGGTACCAGACCAGTAGCCCGATCTCGAGGGGGTGGAAGATTAGTAATCTCTATTGTCGCCCGAGGGATGGGTACCACGCCGTCTTGAGTCTTCGTTGGAGGGAAGCTGTCGAATTGTACTGATACCATATTGGCTGCCACGGTCACCTCTTCGAAATCAATGGCCAGAGCCTTTGAATTGATGAGATGTTGGATGTATCGCTTTAGTTGGTAGCAGTCGTGTGTAGCATGGTGGACGTAGCGATGGTAGTGACAGTAGTTTGGGCTCTCCATTTCTGTCGGCCGAGGTTCCCGTCTTGGTGGAGGGAGCTGAATTCTATCTCCTTGTATGAGCATGTCCAAGATGGGCTTGACATGGCCGTCTTCGAAGGAGTAGGTCATTTACGGCCATTACTTGTCTGCCGATTTTGACTCAGGTTTTTGGGCTGTGTCGGCCACCATAGCCTGCTTGCCCTTGTTGTCCCGATTGTTGGAGGCGTTACCACCATTGTTGTTGTTGGTATTAGGGCACTTGCCCTTGTCCTCTCCCTCCGAGATGTGCAATTCCAGTTGGCGAGCCTTCTTCAACCTGTCTTCGGCGCTAGTGGCACTGATGATAAACGTCTTCCAGTCCTTAAATTGACTTTCGCCCATCCAGAAGCTGATTGTTGGGAGCAGTCTCTTCTGGCAAATTTCAATTAAGGAGGAATCCGGATTACCAGACGGCAACTTCATTGCGGTTTGGCAAAACCGCTCAATATAGTTCCTTGTCAGCTCATTCTCCCCTTGAATGACGTCCATGAGGGTAGACATTGTGACGTCCTGTCCTACTTCGTAGAATCTTTCCAAGAACATGCGCTTGAATCTGGCGAAGGAGTGGATGCAGTTGTCTGGCAGGTTACGGTACCAGTCGAAGGCGACCCCTTCCAGTGCCCCGATGAATAATCGTGTAAGGATGGCATCGTCATGGGGCAGATGGTCGATTGTGACTTCAAAGTAGGTGATGTACCAGCTTGCAGATGTCTTCCCATCATATGGATTGATGTGGAATGGTTTATACTTTGGTGGGAAGGGAACATCTCTCCATGCAGCAGGATACGGTTGTCGTATCCTGAGGTCTTGGCAGTTTTCTCGGACATGGAACATGGCCCGGAGCTCCTGGACCTCTCTTCTTGCCTTCCTGGCCTTGTCTGCAGCGGTAGGAGCCGTCATTTCAGGAGGATTATTGCCCAGGTTTGGTGCCGCTGAGTTCGAGTCCTCATTGATCGCGGGACCCAAGTTTGTTTGGCCAGGCGTCCCTCCTTGCAGAGTAGGGAGAGCTGCTTTGATCTCATCCACCGATTTGACCAAAGTGCGCAGTATGGCCTCCAGAGTGTTGATGCGTTGGCGATCACTGGGAATATCTTGTTCGTCGTTTGTCATGAATGTCGTCCTCACATGAGTAGAAGTGGAAGGGACGGTAGATGACGTGCCCTCCGAATCATACCCCTGTACCGAGAAGTCATCGGGGTATGTGGGAATATTCTTCTCTGGTTCAGACTTAGAAGGAATAGTACCCCCAGCTTCAGAGCTTGCCTCGTTTTGAGAGTCGTGGACGCCCTCGGGGACGTCGGACCCTGCTGTATCTGATGGGAGAGGTGTTTCCTCGGGCTCATCTTCATAGAACATCAGATTATTATGGAAGTTCGGAGGAGTGCTGCCCCGAGTTCCAGCGACCCCCAGTAATGCGGATGATGAATCTCCCACCGTCGCAGATTTCGTCTTTGAACGGGTACCTTGGAAAACTCCGGTGGTGGACAACCGTTTAGACGACAGTTTCTTAGTCATAGTGGTTGAAATCTTCGGGCTGGAAATGTTTATCTTCTTCCCTCTCCTATCGGCGAGAATTTTCTGAGTAGAGTTGCAAGAGACGACGGGAGGCACCTCATCCCCTGAGCTCGGCTGTTGTAATCTTTGGAAGACGGACTGCCGGTGTTCTCGTACAGTCGCGCTGTTGCAACAGTAGTTGACAATGATTTAGGTGCAGTGATGTCCGTGGAAGGACTCTTTGTACACCGATGCCTCTTCTCTTTCCTTGTGCTTGTGGAGGATAACCTTACGCAAGTCAGATGGGTCTGGAACGACCATATTTACTCCCTTGGTTTTGGGAGACTTTTGGGAACCACTTTGTCCGTTTGCCACCGGGGGCTGGACTCGAGTGGTTCTGTACAACTTTCCATCAGAGGCCCGCATAACAGTATGTGGAGCATCGGATGGTCAGAGGTCGGGACAACGGACTGAGCTTGCCAAGCTCGCGCTGTCCTAGACTTCTTCACTCTAGTACGTGAGGGCACATAGTAGGAAGAGTCTAAGTGGTGTTGCAGAGAGTAAGACATATTTTCTCGGAAGCATGAGAGATCAGGACCATAGGAGAGGTGGTCGAAGACTGAGCCTGAGCCGCTTGTAGTAGACAGCATGCGGCTGAAATCAACAGTCTTCATGCGGCTGGCAATCGTAGCCGCATGGGCTTTCTTCATGCGGCTGGAAGTCTCGGCCGCATAAGTATTCTTCATACGACTGGAAATCTTGGCCGCATGGGTATTCTGCATCTGGCTGGCAGTTTCAGCCGCATGAACATCGTGCATGCGGCTGGCAATCTTGGCCGCATGAATGTTCAGCCTGCGGCTAGTGCCTTTGTTCGGCTTCTTCCAAGAGCACATAGAATCACTCTTTGCCCCTGCAAGTCCAGCATCGTAGTGCTTTCCTCTGTCGGACATGGGGACAGCAGAGTCCTCTATGGCTTGAAGTGGGGCCGCATGAGAGTTGCCTTTGCCGTCTTGGGCAGCAGAGAGTACTCCGTCTAGAGCTTGGGGAGGAGCAAATGATTTTGGCCTCCACTCCCTGTGAGCCTTCTTTGTGCGGGTTCGCTTCTGGACCGAGCCAGCGCTCCCGTCGGAGAGCATTTCTTCAAACGCCTGTTGGTCGAAGCGGACGACCATCTTCTATTGTATGGAACCAAGTTTGGCTGCATCCGATTGCGTCACCAACTTCTCAGCCGTGGAGAAGTTTGTCCCCAGCAGAGTCGCCATCGTGTTTGCCATTGATTATAAAAGAACATAACTATTATATCGGAGGACTGAACTTTTACTTCACAATACAAACTCGCTCATACAAAGAAAGCCTAGGGACGAAAACCTAGGTACAGCAATCTAAGTACAATTGTTTAGTTTTTTTTGGGGATGACGGTAGAGGCTCGGGAAAGCGACGGCAGCTCTGTCTTACTCCTTGGACGATCGGACGCAGCCTTGGCTCTGGTGAAGAAATGCTCTTGGACGTGTGGGGAGACTCCATTGCGCCTTCGATTGCTAGATCTCTGGATGTCTCTGTAGTGCTCTCTCTCTTTTCTCTGCTCTCTCCTTGCTCTTATCTCCTCTTCTCTTCTGCTTCTCCTTCCTGCAAGGGAATGGCACCTTGCTATTTATAGGAATGGAGTGTGCTCATTAGGGTTTACAAATGATTGCCTCCTTCAGAAATCGGCAGTTAAAGATCAATTAATCTGGGACATTCATCTTGAATATAATGAATTTGAGCAATTAATTTGATTGCATCAAATCTCTGTGGGCAATAAATGTTGATTGCCATGAATATTCATGATTTGTGATATCCTGCCACGTGTCCAATTTGCTTGATTTGATTTGATCTGGGCAATTATGACGATCGCAACAAATCTGATTTTGTTAGGATTTGTTAGCAACCATAATTCCAGGGAAGATAAGACTGCCACATGTCTCAATTGTAGCGAAGAGTGCCACGTGTCTCAACTGGACCGTTCTGGCCGAGCCGTATATGGGGGGGTCCTCTCAACCGCATGAAACCTGCAGCCGCACGTGGATGGACAGCCGTATGGGGATGGACAGCCGCATGGGGATAGGCAGCCGCATGCAGAGGGGCAACCGCATGGGGATAGGCAGCCGCATGCAGATGGGCAGCCGCATAGGGATAGGCAGCCGCATACAGATGGGCAGTCGCATGGGGATACGGATAGGCAGCCGCATGCAGATGGGCAGCCGCATGGAGTAGCCTCGGGACTTGGTGGATTTTGCCAGCTGTAAGGAGATTTTCTCCTCTTTCCTAGGATCACGCCATCATGTCAGAGTCATTATTACGTCCTTATGTCAGAGTTGTCATGGCTGTTATTTGTCAGAGCAGCCGTCAGGGCATTAAATGCAGCCGAATATAGAGAAGAACTGTTGAAGGCCACGTGGCTTCTTTCTGAGCCGCATGGATCTATCCGAGCCGTATGGACCCCTGAGCCGCATGGACTTCTGAGCCGCATGGGGATCCTGAGCCGCATGGGGATCCTTCTGTCGGAGCCGCATAGGTCTTTCTTTATTCTTTTCTATGCTTCTACATGTGTATTAGTTATGTTCTAATTGTCTGAGCAATAGACATCATGCTAGGTTTCAAATTCCTTATATTAGGTACTAGTAGAGAATCAATTCTTGGTACCAGTTGGTGGTTTTACTCGAGTTTATATGGAGGTTGGCTTTGAGAGGCACTATCATAAACCTGAGTTTGAATGATTATTGGTTGGTGAATTGGTTTTGAACTAGTTAAGAATGTTCACAGGTCCTATATGTTCACACACATCATACCACTGCACTGAAAAACAAAACTGAGATTGGGTTGGATGCCTGAGTTTGAATTTCGAGTAAACCTGAGAACAGTTTCAATTACCAATTGCTATACACTATTTTGAAAATCCTGAACCTTACACTCCCTCACTGTTAGCACTGTCACTTGACACCTATGCATAGCAAACATTGCCACACGTCACTGTTAGCCATGTGTAAACTGCCATCTAAGTTTCTGCAAATCCTGAGAGCAACACCCATTGAACTGATAACTCCTAGGGCTCACTGAATTGAGTTGACACTTTTACTTGGTTCTAATTTCTGAAAAAACTAAAACCTGAGATGCACATTGCTGCCCTGTCCTTGTTGGTTCAGATTACATATATGTGTTTGCACTTCAATGCCAAAATTGGATACACCTCCAACTCATTCAATTCACTTGTACTGTACACATCACTCATTCATTTCTGAGATTTGCATGACACATTCCATTTCACTACACTTAACATATGTTATCTGCAATACTTTCCCCACTGCCCCATAAAAGCTCTGCATAGTAGACAAATCTGACCTACTCCCTTGTATTCCTCAGTCCACACACACAAAATCAGAGAACAGCCCTACATTGCAATCACTCACTTCACACACATGCCTAACACTCAAACCTGTTATTGACACCCATTGCCCTGAAATTTCCTAAGTTGCACTGCCATTTTCTGAGAACCATTGGGCTGATACTTCACTAAACTGAGAATTCAAGTAAACTTGTTAAAACATGAGTTGCAATAATATATATATATATATATATATATATATATATATATATATATATATATATATATATATATATATATATATATATATATATATATATAGGTAATATGTTGTATCATGAAGGGACTTGTGAACTGATCTTGTGTATATGCAAGAATGTATGCAAGTACCTATGTATATACCTATGTATGAATGTATGTAAATATGCATGTATATATGTAAATATGTATGTATGCCTCTATGAATGAATGCATGAATAATATATAAAGTATACACATATGCACCATGTAATGTAATAAACATGATATGTATGAATGCAATATGCAATGTAAATAAAAGTATGCATGATAGGTAAGTAGGTAATGCAAGGTAAGGTAACCCATGTATGAATGCATGAGTGTAGGATTATAGTTTTGTCGAAACCTGAAATGTATGCAGGAATGTATCAATACAATGTAATACATGAATGCATGAATATGTGATGTAGGTTGCATTCATGTTTATGCATATATTATAATAAATATATGCATATAGGTAATGTAATGCATGAAACATGAGTATAATGTGTGCATGAATCAAATGTGTATATAGTGATACATGTATATATAAATACATGTATATAACCTAGCCTATGGGTGTGGCTTGAATGCCAGTATAGAGTCTAGATTAGACTTGTATAGCCTTGGAATGGAGTGTGCTTGCTAGGATAGTCTTGGCTAGACCTAAAATGACTTGTTAGTCTAGGTTTAGACTTGGAATGGTTTAGTTGACCTAGTTTGACTAGTCTAGTTGACCAGAGTTGACCAAAAGTTGACTTGGGTCTAGATTGACCTAGAATCATATAGAATGCATAGTAGAACTTCATATTATCATTTTAGACTTGTTGTGACTTGTGTTGTTCTGATTTGGAGCCAGTCACCTCTCCTCGGACAGTACATTTCATCCGGACACTCAGATACCAGGCGAGTACATTCTCTGATCATTTTATATCCTGTTTAGAATTATTTTCCTGCTTTAAATTACTTTACTTGATACTGTCACGTTGGTCACACGGATTAGTACTATATGGATCCCTTCTTGAGATGTTATCCCCTTAGGGAGCATCGGATACTACATGTTCTGTGCGTTTCACTTACATTGTGTATCACTATGCTTCATGGTTCATTGATCACTTGTGACATGTACTCGCATGATCACAGAGTCTCCTTGAATCTCCCATTTATGGGCATTCCTAGAATCACCCATTTATGGGCATTCCATGTATCACCCCTTGTGGGCCATTGCATGGAATCATAACATAACCTGGCTGGATCCTTGTGTATTGATTGGGGGTACGGGAGAGTAGAAGTAGACATGTGAATAATATCCAAGTAGTGTAGCATCAGAATCTTTCCGTAGTATAGCATCAGAATCTCCTATGCCATTCACATGTTTATATTGTACTCTGACTCACTAGCCACTGTTAGTTCTCTATTTATAGTAGATATTTCTATTACAGTTCTCTCTCTGTTTACATACTGTATTTCTTTCAGTTCATGTATCTTACTTTATTGCATGATTATATTTTCTAACCTGCTATGATCTGTTGAGATGTATTGTGCTCGCTCCTGTCCTGACTGGACCTGTTGAAAATATTACAGAGGACGAGGAGGTGGCCTGTGTGGATACCTTCTACGGGGCAGCCCTAGACGACACTTATGAGCTGGACCCTCAGGAGGACCCAGCTCTAGCTGATGACTTTACCCCTACTGCCTAGACTAGCTTAGTTAGGCTTTATCTTACTTATGTTGTCTTGAGACTAGTTTAGTTAGGCTTTATTTATGTCTTTGAGATCTGGATTGTATATATTCTTTCATATTCAGTAGTTGAGACTTGTATTTCTGGATATTTGCTGAGATGTTATCTTAGACACTTAGACTCTTCTGATCATCTGTATTTTTTTGAGTTCTATTTCATATCGTGCTTCTTCTTCCTTAGATGTGATTGAGTTTATTTTTTGCTATGTCACCCCCATTCGGGGAGTATAAACTGCTTAGCATTATATTGTTAGATGTTGTGACCTAGAACAGCGTTCTACCGCCGACACTGCGGCGTAGGCTGGACGTACCCACTTCTCGTGCCCTTACTCTAGGGTGCGGGTCGTGACTCGTTTTTTAGTGGTGGCCCATGCAGGTCGAGTTTGTGTAGTGGTACTCGAACTAGAGTATCACTACAGCCTGCGGTAGGAATTAGGATATTTTTGAAGGTACTCAATTACATTAGGAAAACTCTTAATCAGATTCCTTTATCTAAATTGTTGCTTATTGACTTTCCTTGAATTTTGGCTTCATTCTCAGAAATTGCTTCTTGTTTTGATCTGTCTTCATGATGGTTATGAAGACACTATCTCATCGCTCCGGTCCGGGGAATACTATCGAGAGGCTGGCCACCTCTCGTCCTGTTCATCATGGCCTCGAGACCGTAGATTTTGTTGTGCCGACTCAGGTTGGCGCTTCTGCTACATAGGAGGTGCACCTCCGCCTGTACAGAGACCTTTTCCCGTTATTTCCGATTTCTTTCAGCAGCAACGGTTCATGCAGCATCAGCAGCAGACCAAGGGAAACCAGCAGGGGCGAGCTATCGTCAGGACAGTCGAGGATGCACAGACCATTGGAGATCTTGCTACAAGTTCCGTTATTCTCGATTCCATTCCCGCAATTGTCTTTTATAACTACCTTGAAATCCGATTCCATCTGTTCCTTGCTGATTGATTAATTTTTGTCATGTTGCTCTTTTGTTATGTTTGTTTTTCTTCTAAGAAAATCATATGGGCTAGGTCACTTCAGTTATGGGATATAGAATCTTTGATAGTCATGTTAGTTGGCATAGTGAGGACATGTAGTCCGATTTTGGATGTATTTCTCGGGTATGAGAATTTAAGGTTTTCGTCGTCGCATGCGGCAATGCGAAAATTGTGAATACCATGAACCTAGAGGTACGTACCTTAGTCAAGGACTCTATAATTATTGTAGCCTTGTTCACTAACATGATGAAGACTCTGGACAACATAGTTTTGGACAGACGCATATGATTAACAGATTGTATCTTGATAAGGTTTTAAACATCATACCCTTCTGTTGTTATAAATAACTTAGGAGTAGGGATATTTAGTTTTGTAGAGCTTATTCATATGTGGTTCTTTCATAGTATAATGATATGATGACTTGTAGAGAGCCTGTACCCTGGGGATGATAGTTGGCATTGGTATTAGAATAGTAACCCAGTGTAGGTGATTCCCATGTTATTTATAATATCAACCAGTTACGTATAGGATGTTAGTATGCCTTGCAGCCTTTATGATTATTATTATTTTTCATTACCATCTTCCAGTGAGGCACCCATGACCAAAGCCTGCCCTTGAGTATAGTTGTAGTTTCACCTAAGACCGAGAGGTCTATTTATATAGATAGGTTGCAGATGATATTGGCATATGGGATATGGGTTTGGTTGGTATCTGTCATTGTTGTATAGGATTATTGACAAGTTATTTAGCCTATAATTGGTTCAGTTTTCTATTTTAGTTAATTTTTCTTTGTGTGGAGTTCAGTCATGTTTGATCAACCTTCATAGGCAGTGTGCAGACCCTTCACTAGATACCCTGTCCCCTTGGATCAGACTTGTACAAGTGGTTCACTGCACTCAAAATTCATTACCTACCATGTTGCATCATAGGTTTCACTGGACCATAGTTCAGACCCCAATTATTGACTCACCAATATAACCATCAACCCTTACCATATTCTGCATATCTGGAGAGTTAGTATCATGCATACTAGAGGTCTGCACTCACCACTTGGGATAGTTCACTGTTCTGTCCCAGTACACCCTGCAGTATCTGACCTCTTCTTGGAGTGATAGGCATGTAGTAGGGAGTTGGTGTTATTATACTTTGAGTAGAGATGAGTGATGAGGGTAAAGCATATATATATATATATATATATATATATATATATATATATATATATAGCTTGTATATACGTAATGCATTTTGATTGGTACGTAGCCTGCATTCATTTGCAGTATACTGTCTATTACATTCCCTGTACACCAGTTTGGTTCATTTCTTTCAGACCACTGTCCTGCATGTAGTTAGTTCAGCCAGATAGAGAGAAGAGGCCAGGTTGATCTAGAGGCATGTTTCAGTCACCATGTGGGTTTCCTTTCATTTGACTGTACAAGTGGACCCAAATGTCCTATCCTTTAGCTTATAATTTCAGTCTCTTTGGCATCATTCCCCTTTGCCTACCCTGATGGATCAGACCATTCATCCTTAGCCTAGTTCTAAGTAATTGTTTCAGTCCCTTATAAGTTCAGTCTACCTTAACCCTTGGTTGATCAGTCATATATATATAGATGATATACTTAGGGTATATGTCATGGGTTGTTGTTCTTGAGCTTATGTATATGTGGTATTTGGGATTGGTGTGCTTAGCTTATAGGTATTTAGTTATGGGCGACTTGATAGGATTAGGAAGTTAAGAGCTAGCCTATTATAGAGTTTTCTTTTGCTAATCTCTAGTTGCCAACACTAGGTAGCTAGCATAGGTAAAATCCTAAGAAGTTGACCAGCTGATGACCAAGTACTAGGATGTTGAGAAAATTGACTAGTGATTGACCTTTGACTACGTTTGACCTAGAAGGGGGTGCGATCATCTTAATTTCGAGGACAAAATTTTTATAAGGTGGGTAGAATTGTAACATACAGTTTTTCAGATGAGGGTAATTTTGAAATTTTGTAATTATAAATATTATTTATTGATATTTATTTCATATTATAATTTTTGGTGATTTTCAATCATTTTTAAACTATTTAAAATTATGACTTGTGATTTGGTGTTTTGCTAGTGTAATCCTAGAGATAGTGACCTAGAGCCTAGCCATGTGATTAGGGTATTTTATTTATCAATTTTAGTTTGAGGGTATTTTTGTTATTTTTGAATTATTTGAATTTAATATATTTTATTAGAAATTTAAAATGATTTATTTGAATGGTGTGATTTAAATATTATTTAATTAATTTTTATGTGGTTTAGATTAGCCTAACCTAGATTGGACCTAACCTAGATTAGTCATAGCTAGTCTAGTGAGCCACATTGAGTTTAGTTAGTATTGGTTAAATGGGTTTAAGTTATGATTAGCTAGGTTGAGTGGGTTGCAACTTGACTAGGAAGGAGCCCTAGATTCTAGGCCATTCAAATAGACTTGATGCATTGCTAGCCTTAGATGCACCCCTAGAAACCCTAACCCTAGCTAAGTGGCCAGCCAAGGACCCTCCCCCCCTTGCCTATAAAGTATCTCCATTGGAAGTTGTGCCTCTTTTCAATATTCCATCATTTTCCTAAGAACTAGGTGAGCCTCCATTTGTATTTCTTCATAGATTAATCAATAGAGCTCCATTTTTATTGAGATTTCTTCCATAGCACTCTAATCACTATTCCCCTACTGTTCATGGAGGTCATTCTCAAATTTGGGATAATTTGGAGCTTTGGGGTTAGCAAGAAGGATCCCCCATTTTGAAGCTTTCCTTGGAGAAGAACACCAATAGGTAACTTCTCATTCTCTCCATGAAATTTTAGTTTCAAAGCATGGATAGGAAGCCCTAGGTGTCCTCTAACTGTAGGAATAGGTTTTGCTAGGTTTTGTGTCCTTTACGTGTCCGTATCGGACACGTACCAGTGTGCATTCGTAGGTGTTCGACGAAATGCCACAGTGGGCATTTCGTTCTTATTTTCTGATTTTGTTTGAATAGAAAATTAGGGTTTTATGTCGCTTACACGTTTCTAATGGACTAAACACATTTCGTATCGTGTCGGGGTGGTACTGGACCCACGGACACGCCCTCGCGCGTACTCGGTTGGCTGCCCTGCTACTCGAGGGCTGTATCGGACACAATACGACACGAGGTGAGCTAAATTTGGACGAGGGGATGGGGGCAACGTCTGCGAGTCTCCCTCCTAAGTCCCAAGTCTTCTCGTGTCGTGTCGAACACGAGATTCGCTCTGCACGGGTTTTTTTACTGATGGTTCAGTCTTTTTTGGGGTTCGGATACGGCCTTATAAGTCGGACACGACGACACATGGGTCCGATTCAGGGTGTGTCAGACCTAGACTAACCCTAGGCGTACCCACTGACACGTGCACGTGACACATGGATGTCTGTGTCGTGTCCTGGATCAATCGACACACGTGCACGAGGATTTATAATATTGTTTACTGATACATTTGTTTTTCTGTGTTTGGACACTTCGTGTCCACTCTAGTGGACACGAATGGCATCCTCTAGACACATGACACATGGTTAACACAGTGATATGTATGTTTGTAAATTTCAATGGTTAATTTGAGTTTCGAATGGATAGGAAGCTACGTGTCAGTGTCCTTCATTTTCAGTGGATTTCTATTTGAACTGTCAGTTGAATTATGAACCCATTACCCTGATTTAAATGCTAATTTAGTTGAGATTTGAGGAGGGTATATACACATATGTTAGTTGCTTGTTAAATGACATTTGGTTATGAGATTGGGTATGATTTACACTGTACAATTAAATGAGAGTACACTGCTCCCCATTTTCCTGTTATTTTAATTATGTGTATTAGTTATGTTCTAATTGTCTGAGCAATCGACATCATGCTAGGTTTCAAATTCCTGATATGAGGTACTAGTAGAGAATCAATTCTTGGTACCAGTTGGTGGTTTTACGCGAGTTTATATGGAGGTTGGCTTTGAGAGGTACTGTCACAAACCTGAGTTTGAATGATTATTGGTTGGTGAATTGGTTTTGAACTAGTTAAGACTGTTCACAGGTCCTATATGTTCACACACATCACACCGCTGCACTGAAAAACAAAACTGAGATTGGGTTGGATGCCTGAGTTTGAATTTCGAGTAAACCTGAGAATAGTTTCAATTACCAATTGCTATACACTGTTTTGAAAATCCTGAACCTTACACTCCTTCACTGTTAGCACTGTCACTTGACACCTATGTTTAGCAAACATTGCCACACATCACTGTTAGCCATGTGTAAACTGCTATCTAAGTTTCTGCAAATCCTGAGAGCAACACCCATTGAACTGATAACTCCTAGGGCTCACTGAATTGAGTTGACACTTCTACTTGGTTCTAATTTCTGAAAAAAATTAAAACCTGAGATGCACATTGCTGCCCTGTCCTTGTTGGTTCAGATTACATATATGTGTTTGCACTTCAATGCCAAAATTGGATACACCTCCAATTCATTCAATTCACTTGTATTGCACACATCACTCATTCATTTCTGAGATTTGCATGACACATTCCATTTCACTACACTTAACATATGTTATCTGCAATACTTTCCCCACTGCCCCTTAAAAGCTCTGCATAGTAGACAAATCTGTCCTACTCCCTTGTATTCCTCAGTCCACACACACAAAATCAGAGAACAACCCTACATTGCAATCACTCACTTCACACACATGCCTAACACTCAAACCTGTTATTGACACCCATTGCCCTAAAATTTCCTAAGTTGCACTGCCATTTTCTGAGAACCATTGGACTGATACTTCACTAAACTGAGAATTCAAGTGAACTTGTTAAAACATGAGTTGCAATGATATATATATATATATATATATATATATATATATATATATATATATATATATATATATATATATATATATATATATATATATATATATATATATATATCAAGTGAACTTGTAAATATATATATATATATATATATATATATATATATATATATATATATATATATATATATATATATATATATATATATATGTAATATGTTGTATCATGAAGGGACTTGTGAACTGATCTTGTGTATATGCAAGAATGTATGCAAGTACCTATGTATATACCTATGTATGAATGTATGTAAATATGCATGTATATATGTAAATATGTATGTATGCCTCTATAAATGAATGCATGAATGATATATAGAGTATACACATATGCACCATGTAATGTAATAAACATGATATGTATGAATGCAATATGCAATGTAAATAAAAGTGTGCATGATAGGTAAGTAGGTAATGCAAGGTAAGGTAACCCATGTATGAATGCATGAGTGTAGGATTATGGTTTTGTTGAAACCTGAGATGTATGCAGGAATGTATCAATACAATATAATACATGAATGCATGAATATGTGTTGTAGGTTGCATTCATGTTTATGCATATATTGTAATAAATATATGCATATAGGCAATGTAATGCATGAAACATGAGTATAATGTGTGCATGAATCAAATGTGTATATAGTGATACATGTATATATAAATACATGTATGCAACTTAGCCTATGGGTGTGGCTTGAATGCCAGTATAGAGTCTAGATTAGACTTGTATAGCCTTGGAATGGAGTGTGCTTGCTAGGATAGTCTTGGCTAGACATAGAATGACTTGTTAGTCTAGGTTTAGACTTGGAATGGTTTAGTTGACCTAGTTTGACTAGTCTAGTTGACCAGAGTTGACCAAAAGTTGACTTGGGTCTAGATTGACCTAGAATCATGTAAAATGTATAGTAGAACTTCATATTATCATTTTAGACTTGTTGTAACTTGTGCTGTTCTGATTTGGAGCCAGACACCTCTCCTCGGACAGTACATTTTATCCGGACACTCAGATACCAGGCGAGTACATTCTCTGATTATTTCATATCCTATTTAGAATTATTTTCCTGCTTTAAATTACTTTACTCGATACTGTCACGTTGGTCACACGGATTAGTACTATATGGATCCCTTCTTGAGATGTTATCCCCTCAGGGAGCATCGGATACTACATATTCTGTGCGTTTCACTTACATTGTGTATCACTATGCTTCATGGTTCATTGATCACTTGTGACATGTACTCTCATAATCACAGAGTCTCCTTGAATCTCCCATTTATGGGCATTCCTAGAATCACCCATTTATGGGCATACCATGTATCACCCCTTGTGGGCCATTGCATGGAATCATAACATAACCTGGCTGGATCCTTGTGTATTAATTGGGGGTATGGGGGAGTAGAAGTAGACATGTGAATAATATCCAAGTAGTGTAGCATCAGAATCTTTCCGTAGTGTAGCATCAGAATCTCCTATGCCATTCACATATTTATATTGTACTCTGACTCACTAGCCACTGTTAGTTTTCTATTTATAGTAGATATTTCTATTACAGTTCTCTCTCTGTTTACATACTATATTTCTTTCAGTTCATGTATCTTACTTTACTACATGATTATATTTTCTAACCTGCTATGATCTGTTGAGATGTATTGTGCTCGCTCATGTCCTGACTGGACCTGTTGAAAATATTACAGAGGACGAGGTGGAGGTCTGTGTGGATACCTTCTACGGGGCAGCCCTAGACGACACTTGTGAGCTGGACCCTCAGGAGGACCCAGCTCTAGCTGATGACTTTACACCTACTGCCTAGACTAGCTTAGTTAGGCTTTATCTTACTTATGTTGTCTTGAGACTAGTTTAGTTAGGCTTTATTTCTGTCTTTGAGATCTAGATTGTATATATTCTTTCATATTCAGTAGTTGAGACTTGTATTTCTGGATATTTGCTGAGATGTTATCTTAGACACTTAGACTCTTCTGATCATCTGTATTTCTTTGAGTTCTATATCATATCGTGCTTCTTCTTCCTTAGATGTGATTGAGTTTATTTTCTGCTATGTCACCCCCATTCGGGGAGTGTAAACTGCTTAGCATTATACTGTTAGATGTTGTGACCTAGAACAGCGTTCTACCGCCGACACTGCGGCGTAGGCTGGACGTACCCACTTCTCGTGCCCTTACTCTAGGGTGCGGGTCGTGACACATTGCTAGTGACCGTTCATATAGATAAGTTGGTGTGCTAAGCCGCAATCCGCATGCACGGTGTCGGTCGAATCAAAGAAAGTAGAAGCACAACCTCGATGTTTGTGAGCCTGAGTGATTGTAATCTTGGCTTCGTGCCTTTGTAATCTTATGTTCATTATAAATAAAAAGATTGGATTTTGTTTCTGTACTCATGTTGCCTTGTTATTCAACTTTTCTGCTTGGATATTCTGTGCGACGAACCCGTCGCAAGCTGTTGAAATCGGACGTTATGGAAACTGCCTTGTGTGAGCGCAATCTAGGCTCACGCAGCATCACGCCTTAGCGAGGACGATCGATCCTACGGGAGCAGGGCGTGACATCTGACGCCATGGAATAATTATGGATTGTGGACTCATGATTGTGGATGATTGTGGTGATCTTGTACCCGAGTTTTATCTTTCCTTGTTCATATCTCTCTTTAGCATGTCGTTATTGAGTAGATTAAGATACACTATAACATGATAATTCATATTAAGGTCTAGACAATGCAGCATAGGTTGAACGTACTAACAAACTCATATCTGATTATCATTGTACGGACGTGACATATTTTTACGGTGGCTCACGCAGTTCTCGTCTTCGCAAATATAGCGATGTCGTGGTAGTGGCTAGAAATAGTCATACTATTGGGAGCTTGTAAGATAGGAACCTAAGAAATAATCATAGTCTAGAACTTCAAAAACTGGTTCTTGAATATCGGCTGCTTCTTATCATTTTGAAATTATGTTTTCCTTGAATCTTATATCTTGTCTTCTCTATCTGGAATGACCAAGGGAAAGAAGGATACTCGAAACCACAACCCGGATGTTGCCATTTTTCGGGGATCGTCTTTCTTTCGCCTAGCGAATTCTGAGAAGACTATAACTCTTCCTCCTCCATCATCTCTTCCGTCTCAAAGAACCATCCGTGTTGTCCCTATTTCGGAGGGGATGCCTATAAATGGAATGCAATTGTTTGAACTTTTTCGAGAAATGATGGAGACACAAAGTATTTAAGTCGAAGTCCAGCGTTTACATTTTTTTTCAGGTGGGAAGAGGTGCTACGACAAGTCACCCCTTGGTTTCACGATGCAACAAGTCCAAGAAAATGATGAAGAAGAGTCATGAGATGTTTTTGGAAATATTTTCTGCCACATGTACATGTATGTTGTTTGGTTTTTTCTTTGAAGGATCTATACGAAATATCTTGGATACCAACAAGTTTTGAGCAAGTCTAACTTAATCCTCATGTAATATCCTAGCCATCTAACTAGGAGATTTAGGTCAAGTAACTAGGTGCACTCCATTTGGAGGCACAATAAATCCGTAGTAGAGTTTATGTCTTTTTTTCTTCTTCTTTCGAAGAAGGTAAATTTTATTAAAAAATAAAAGATGACATTACAAAACTATTATTCCAACCAAAATACAAAATGGGTTCATCTTGGATCTAGGATATCTATATCAGTTTGTATTTTTCTTTCTACAATAATTCTACATGTTGCTAGGCCCTCAAAGATGTACTAGTTTCATTCTCTCCAGACATGCCACATTACCGCACCAAAAATTAGCTTTAGTCGTCTGTACTCTCATGATCCTTATCCTTTTAAGCTTTAACCTCATTCAAAGCAGATAATAGCTCTCTATTTTACATAGCCGAAAGCCCAAAGCATCTGCGTTGCTAGTTCTAGATCTCCCAAACAAAGTCACAGCAGAAGAAAAGATGGTCCTTTGACTCTTTTATGTGCCCACACAAGAAATATTTCTTATTTAGACAGTCCAACCCAAACATTCTAAGTCGGTCCCTAATGAGTAAGCGATTATGGATCATCTTATATAGACATAAGGAATTCTTGATCGCACCTCCTTTCGTCCAGACCATATTTGTAAAGTCCACATCCGTATTTCTGTTCCTGATTTAGTTTAAGTAATTCTTGAAGTAGAAAGTGTCTTTATCCATATCCTCCCAAATCTAGAAGTCCTTCGTGCCCATTGTTGGTTACAAGCTTCCTATTATAACCTGGAGAAGAGTGCAAGCTCCGAAAATGACAGAGTGCAAACTCTATTGAAGATGATAGAGAGAGAGAGAGGAGAAGAAAATTCTTATTATGATGGTTACATGTTCATACAAAGATGCCTTTACATAGGCATGCAAACTCTAGAGGTGGGAAACGTTAACGGAGGAGAATAAATCTTCTGGCCAGACACATATGCAAAAGACCAGCTACTTCTCCTTAAGAATAGGTAAGCTAAGGATTAATATCTAGATTATTAACTAATATTCTCCTCCTTAATCCAGATTTGATCAAGTTTGATAACTCCGAGCACGTGCTGCATCTCCGTGAACTTCACTTTTATGAGAGCCTTCGTGAGGATGTCGGCATGTTGCTTTCCAGTGCACACGAACTCCACCTTTATGTAGCCTCTTTCAACACACTCGCAAGAAAGCGAGTATCAATGTGCTTACTGTGCCCATGAAACGCTGAATTCTTTATCAACGCAATTATAGACTTGTTGTCGACATAGAGCATAACTGGCTTAGGTTCGCGGCCAGTCACTTACTAAGCAGATTCATTAGCCACAAATCTTGACATGCTGCACCTGTTGCCGCCATGAACTCAGCTTCACAGGAGGACAACGTGACAGTTTTCTGCTTCTGGGACGCCCAAGTGATCAGGTTCTTATTGAGGTAGAACACCATTCCACTGGTGCTCCTCTTGTCGTCGATATCTCCGGCTAAGTTGTTGTCGGTGAATCCGTACAGTTCATCTTCACCATGTCCTCTTTCATACATGAGTCCATACTCAAGTGTTTCCTTCACATATCTAAGGATCTGTTTCACAGCTTGGTAATGCGTGGTTGTTGGCTTCTCCATGTACCTACTCACCATTTCAACAACATAAGAGATATACGGGCGAGTGTGAGTTAGGTACCTAAGACAGCCAATGATGTGCCTATATTGTGCCAGATCGACTGGGGTTCCTTCAAGGTCCTTGCTGAGTTACAGTTTAGCTTCCATGGGATACTTGGTCGGATTGCAATCTCCCATTCCAAACTGCTACAATACTCTCTTCGTATATGCCGATTGCTTCAGTGTAATGCGATTATCCCGTTGGTCTACCTCTATACCAAGGTAGTAGAAGAGTAACCCAAGGTCACTCATCTCAAATTTTTGTATCATCTGCTGCTTCTAAGCCTTTACTGCAGTTGCTTTTGCACTTGTGACGATTAAGTCATCAACATATACTCCGACAATGAGTGTACCCTCTCCATTGTTCCTCGTGTACACTGCATGCTCTTGAGTGCATCTGATGAATCCCAGCTCCTTTAAGCAGTTGTCCAGGCATATGTTCTAGGCCCTAGGTGCTTGCCGTAAACCATAAAGAGCCTTGGATAGTCTATCCCCTTTGTGCTCCTGGTTCTTGACGATGAAGCCTTCTGGTTGAGCTACATATATCTCTTCTTTGAGGTCACCATTCAGGAACGCAGATTTAATATCTAAGTGGTTAACCTCCCATCCGTGCTGGGCTGCGAGGGCGATAATCAACTGTGTCGAGTCTGGCCACTGGAGCAAACACTTCATCAAAGTCAACTCCATACTGTTGGACGTACCCCTTTGCCACAAGTCTAGCTTTGTGCTTGAGGATCTTGCCTTCACTGTCTCTCTTCACCTTGTATACCCATTTTAAATCGATGGGTTTGTGCCTAGATGGTAACTCAGTAAGCACCCAAGTCTCATTCTTCTCGATGGCTTCCAACTCCTTCTTCATAGCTTCCCGCCACTCATGCTCAAGTGCAGCATCTTAAAAGTTTGTCGGTTCTTCAGCCGACAAGAACGACATCTCTGGATCAAGAAAGGTCTCCTCAATTTTAGCATATACGTCAGCAATTGAGCGGTATCTCCTTGCCTCGCTCGAGTCTGTTATCGACATGGGTAAGCCGCTCGAAGTTGAGGCCAAAGCTTGTGGTGTAGTAGGCTCCCTTGACGCCATTGTCGCTCCGTGCGTCATAGGTGTTGTCATGTCTCCCGTGCCCTCCGGCGTGTGCACAGCCTCATCCACTACTCTCTGTGGAGTGATTATTGTCTCGACGACAGGATCTTCGACTAAGATTTCTATCCAGCCATGTGGTTCGGCACCGTCACCATTGTTCCAGTCATATCTCATTTATTCTTCGAACACGACATCCCTGCTCACCTGGATCTTGTTGCGTTGAGGATTATAGAGGCGGTGTGTTTTGCAGCCCTCTTCCATGCCAAAGGTACACCAACGGCGTGCTTCGGTCATCAAGTTTCTTGTAATGAGGGCCTGAAGTCTTCATGTGTGCGACGCATCCAAAGTTCCTTAAGTGTTCTAGTTTCAGTTTCTTACCAATCCAGGCTTCATACCGCGTGAGCGCACCGAAAGCTTTAGTTGGCAACCGGTTGAGCAGGTACACAACATGTCTGACTGTCTCGGCCCACATGCTTCCAGAAACATGCATGCTCTTGAGCAAGCTCCTTGTCGTGGCCATTACGGTGCAATTTCGGAGTTCCACTACGCCGTTTTGTTGTGGCATATATGGTGCGGTGAGGTGCCGTTGTATGCCTTCGCCTTCACAGAAGCTTGTGAATTCCTTGGACAGAAACTCACCTCCACGATCAGTTCTTAGTGTCTTCATTTTGTTGTCACATTCATTCTCTACAAGAGACTTGAATTTCTTGAAAGCATCAAAAGCATCTCTCTTTTCTTTGAGCATATACACCCACATCATGAAATTGAAGTCATCAACAAGTAGAAGAAAATACTTGTTACCTGCAACTGTAGCGGGTGTAATCGGGCCACAAATGTCAGCGTGCACAAGTTGCAGTATCTCCTCAGCTCTGAAGCTTGTCTGCAAAAGGAACGGTAATCATACTTGTTCGGCGATGAGGCACCCTTCACAAAACTCGTTTGGATGAGAAATCTTCGGCAGACTTGGGGCCATTCCCTTCTCTGCCATCATCTTGAGCGCGAAAAAATTTATGTGCCCGAGCCTCGCATGCCACAACCGGGCTGGGTCTTGTACTTTGGCCGTTAAACATATCGGCCTGCAAGTTTCAAGAGCTATCTTATACAGGCGGTTAGGTGATCTCCTCACCTTCATCAGCAGAATATCGTTCCTATCGAACACCCTCAAGTAGGAGCCGACAATCTCCACCTTGCTTCCATCTTTCGTTAATTGACCAGGGCTCAATATATTACTTCTTAAACTTGGAATGAAATATACCTCCAATAGAAGTTGCTGTTCGTCATTCTTGCATTTGAACAGGATTGATCCCTTGCCCTCAATCTGTACGGTTGAGTCGTCGCCGAACTTGACATGGCCGGTGATGTTCTGATCAAGGTCCTTGAACTTTTTTCGGTGGCCTGTCATGTGGTTGCTAGCGCCATTGTCAAGGTGCCAGCCATTGGTGTTGGTCTGCGCTTCTCTAGCTCTACGCAAGTCTCGTTCTATATTCTCTTCATTGAGCATGACGAGGTCATACGTCTCCTCCTGAGTCTCTCCCAGCAGCAATGCGGCCTCCTCGTCTTGTGCTCGTGCGAGGTTTGCCTCCTCATCACGATATTTGTTGTGACACTCTGACGCATAGTGCCCAAAGTTTTCACAATTGAAGCACTTGATTTTTGATTTGTCGCGGTTGGATCCCGAGCCACGAGTCCCATCCTGGTGTTGCGCTATTTGGCCACCACGGCCACCCCTGCCATCGCAAGGGTGCCCTTTTCCTCTCGACGAAGAATCATCGTCGCCTTTTTCAACCGCGCCTGCTACTCAAAGTGAGTAAGCAGGAGTTGTCCGTTGTTGCTCTCGCCTCGATCGCGTATGCGTTCTTCGTACGCTTTGAGGCGGTCGATCGCTTCCTCGACCTGCATGGTCTCCACATCCGTAAACTGTTCGATCACAGCAACGACCTGCAGGTACTTGTCTAGGACGAAGACGAGCAGCTTCTTGACGATGATGACGTCCTCCATCTCGTCTCCATTCCACGAATCTTGTTGCGAGGCTCATCAATTTTTCCGCAAACTCATGATGGAGTCTGTCTCCTTCATACGTAAAGCCTCGAACTCACTCTTTAAAGTTTGAATTCTTGCCTTCTTCACCCGATCAACGCTAAGGTACCTTATCTTCAGGCTTTTCCAAGCTTCCTTAGCCGTTTTGTGCTTGGCCAGCTGGAGTAGGATCTCCTCGGGGACAGCTTGAAAAATGCACGCCAACGCCATCTTATCTTTCTTCTTTTCTACGACCACCCCGGCCGCCGGGTCAATGGCGTCCCAAACGCCTTTAGCCTCCATGAAAACCTCCATCTTGATCGCTCAAGTGGAGTAGATGCAAGATGTCAGCATCGGATAGTGTAAGGTTATGCTCCCCTCCTTTGTTGTTGACGCGGGCGAGTGCTCGATGATTGACATCTTGTCGAGATGAAAGTACTTTGGCATACAACCTGGTGCTCTAATACCAAATGTTGGTTACAAGCTTTCTATTGTAACTTGGAGAAGAGTGCAAGCTCCGGAATGACAGAGTGCAAACTCTGTTGAAGATGATAGAGAGAGAGGAGAAGAAAATTATTATTGTGATGGTTAAATGTTCATACAAAGATACCTTTAAATAGGCATGCAAACTCTAGAGGTGGGCAACGTTAATGGAGGAGAATAAATTCCTGGCCACACACATATGCAAAAGACCAGCTACTTCTCCTTAAAAATTAGGTAAGGTAAGGATTAATATCTAGATTATTAACTAATACACATCCGATCTATTTGCACTATCCGATTATCAATTGCATGAGCCGTCTCAATCAATCGCAAGGACTCATCTAGTCATGGTGCGCTATGTCCACCGCTATCATATGCAATCTAGCCATTCCATGTAATATTAGGAAATACAAAGTGTCTAAAGCCTTGTAGCCAAAATCAGTGGATACAAGACTCAACATCAGCTCATCCATACAACATGACATCTTAATTATATATCGCGTCTACATAAGCTAAGCTATAAGCATTACAAAGTGCCACAAATTACTTGTACTATGAATCTTTAACAATAACAGTACCAATATAATTAATCATAGGCATAGAATGAGAGTTCAAGAACAAGTGCTGAACGTGCAAGGAACAGCCGACGAGCCGGAGACGCCGGCGTTGGCCCTCTTGAACCTCAGAGCCGTTGCCAGCGCCTGCTGAGGAGAGCCGAGCAGGGCCCAGTTGGTGTGCTCCATCACGCTCAGCGTCGGATAGGAGAACCCCAGGCTGTTGTAGGAGTTGAGGAGCGCCGCCGTGGCCTCCCTGAGGAGCGTCCGGTAGACGTCCCCCCTCCCGTGGAGCCCCTCCCACAGCGTCGCGTCGGTCCCGTACCTCCCGGCTGCGACGGGACCGAATGCGACCGCGACCTTGGTGTCGGGACCGACGACTCTCCAGTAGCACTTGTACTCCGGCATCATCCATTTACTGGTTATAAGAAGATGGTAGTAATAAGTGAAAGTTAGCACCTACCAAGTGATCAGAATGTAAAAAACAGAAATGGAGACATCAGAAGGACATTAGTATCTGAGTTGTGTCCGATACGTGTTCAACACGATGACACGATCTACATTTTTGAAGGGTCTGCTCTTAGTAGCTAGACATTCACATTGGATTCCATAAGAAGATATTAGGACTTTTGGCGGGGCTCCCGATCCGCTCCTCCTTCCTCTCTCTCTCTCTCTCTCTCTCTCTCTCTCTCTCTCTCTATATATATATATATATATATATATATATATAGAGAGAGAGAGCAAATGACCTCTAGCCTAGTGGTTAAGAGAGATGCATGCGGCCCGAGTGGTCAGGAGATCGAATCCCAGTGGGAGCGTTCACCACAATTACCTTCTTTCAAAATAAAAAAATAAAAAAAAAAAAAAAAAAAAAAAATATATATATATATATATATATATATATATATATATATATATATATATATATATATATATATATATAACGGCCAAAACTGAAGAATAATATACTGCGAGTCATTCATGACGGGAGGCACACGAGTTTGTGGCTCGACCCATGGTTGCAACATGAGAGCTTAGGTGATAAACTGGGCTGGCCGACTTTTGAAATTATGGGTAGCACAGAGGCGCTAAGTGCCATAATTCAGAATGGAGTTTGGATGACGGAGTCGAGACAGGTTAGCACTTGGTTCAAAGAAGAAATAGAATCCATAATCCTGGATAGGGAGGCGGATATGGACTGCTGGGTTAGGAAGGGCACTCAGATGGAGTCTTATCTCGAGCAGCAGAGTATATGACCAAGAGCGGCCACATAAGGTGAAGACAAGTTGGACGGATGTGGTATGGGTTAAGAGAGCGTCCATTAAGATGCAAATGTGTATCTATAAAGCCGTTCGTGACATGCTATTAACTAAGGCGCGACTACTCAGGTTTGGTGTACAAATTTCGAGTGCGGCTTGTGTTCTTTGCGACAACGAGGAGGAGACGCGAGATCACTTATTTTTCAAGTGCCACACGTCTGGATACATATGGCAACATTACAAAGTACAAATGGGAATGACGAACAGTCGGAGAGAAGGAATTCAAGAAATTATTGAAGAGGTGAGGGCATTGAAAACAAGAGGAATGGATGCGTACGATAAAGGGAGAATTAAGCTTCTGTCCGCGGTCTGGCACGTGTGGCGTGAGAGAAATAGAAGAATATTTGAGGGGAGAAGAACTACAGTATCGGCCATCATCAACAACATTGACATTGATATTAGCTATATGAGTCGTAATTAATAGCTAGGATTAATACTCGTATTCCTGTGTTTAGAGATTGTAATTGTACCAGTTTTATTAATGAAAATTATCCTTGCTTCAAAAAATATATATATATAATCCAAGAGAATCGTAGATAAGGGACTTGGATTCTAATGGTTAGTTAATGGAGTTATATATATATATATATATATATATATATATATATATATATATATATATATATATATATATATATATATATAGAGGACCGGATTGGGAGTTTCGTTGTCCTCGATCGTTGGATCGAACGGACGCACGAGTGGATCCCACGCGGACCCGGGTGTAGGGAGGGTGGTTTGGTAGGGCTCCCCTTGCGGGGCTATGGGACCTCGAAAGTAAACTCAGTTCGAACCCGGGAGAGGAGTGAGCCGTGTCAGGCCGACCCGTTGATCATGACCGGGCCAGACCGATCCAGTCCGAATTTGATCGGACCGGAATTGGAGTGCGTTTCGGACCGCCCAGCCCAGTAAAACACCTTGTATGCTGTTCAAATTTTTACTAGCCGTTAAAACAACTGACCCATTCCCTTAATTTTTTAACATACATAAGGGGAGTAAAAGCAGTTACCAGTTACGTGTCCCCACCATGCATTTCTCATTGCTAACCAAATAAACGCATACAGTAAATAGGAGGTGCTATCTTGTCCGTCCGCAGCGTCACCATGCCGGTCCGCGGCCACGTGAACGTACAGTCATTGGTACACGTGGCTGCAGACCGGCACAATCACCCCTAATGACACGGACAAAATATCATTTCTACTGTAAATAATGGGGGTATTGAGAACTTACTCAAAGGAACAGGCAGATGCCTCCACGGAAGGAAGTGGGTTCACCGGCGGCCGAAAGCCGACAGCAGGAGGAGGAGGAGGAGGAAGCACGGGCGGCAGAGGGGACGTCGGCGTCGACGACGGAGGCGGCAGAACGGGCCCGGCTGCGGGCGTAGGGGTACCGGACGCGCGGGGGCACAGCGCCATGGGCTGCTGCGGCTGCGACAGCAGCGGGTCCACCATGTACATTTCCATCCCGAACATGCTGAACATCAGGCTCAGCCCCCTCGCGGGACCGGCCGCCGCGCCGCACCCGGACGGCGGCCCTCGCACGACGCGCGCGGAGCACCGCCGCAGGTCCGGGCTCCCGTAGAACCGGATCGCGTAGCCGCCCATCCAGTTCGTGCTCTCCTCCTTGTACGCCGTCGTCGACCCGTCCGCGCCCGGGCATGCCACCCCCACTAGCGCCCCTACAAATGTTACACCACCATTGTTATATTTGTTTGTTTGGATTTTATTTAGTTTTAGAGTCTTTTAAAATATTCAAAATTTGCTTTTACGTTTTGATATTGGTCAAAATGATTTGGGTCTGAATTTAAATTCTTAATAAATAAAAAATTACATCGAACCAAAAAATCGGACTACAGCCGACCACAGCCTACTTTATCTTACGGCAAAGGGTCTCGTCATCCCAACGGTACATCTAGAATGATCATCGAAAGTGAAAATCTAAATATAAATTTCGAATATTATACATACTCCAGAAGTAAATATAAATTTTGAATATTATGAAGATTTAAAAAAAAATCTAATTCGCATGCCAGGTTAGGATAATAAGAAGAAATAAACGCAAATTTTAAATATTATCCTAGACTTTATAACTAAATAATCCTCTTTTCTTTGTTCATATTGTAGTCGACATTACAGTCAGGGCCAACCTAAGAAGATTGGGTTGTCCGAGCTGAAGCTTATTTTGGTTGTTCCTTTAATTCTTATTGTGGACTGGTTCTGGAGGATCATCTATGATTCCGACCTCTTGCAGGTAACGTTAGACTTTGCAGGTTGTTCTAAGCAAATGGGGGTTGTCCATGTCCGAATTCTTGTCTGCGTTAACTACAAGTACCAGTTATAAAAGTTTTCCTTTTTCTTGAGGTGTATGAATACGTACCATAGAGTGGGTAGTCGAAGAGGCTGAGCTCTCCGTCCTTGCACTGGTCGCAGAAGACGGAGCCGGTCACCATGGCGTCCGCGCGCGCGCCCACCGGCCCCATGCCGCCATTGATCGAGAAGAGGAGCAGAACTGCTCCCGACAAGAGGAGTTCCTGGCGAGCCATGACCGGGAAGTGAGTGGTCTTTGTCACCGATGATGAATGTACGTATGTATATGATGACAAGTGAACTAAATCTAACAAATGTTAGGTGTGTGACATATAGATATATTGTTTGTAGAGTTTGGTTTAGTTTGAGAGTAGGGAGATTGATGGTGGGAATAATGTGGGGGGAGTGGTGAGTGCATATAATGTGGCTTTTGCCAGCCAACTGTCCCATATTTATTTTTCACTGCAGAGAGGGGTCTTGGTGTTGCCAATCATAAAGTTTGGGATTTGAGTAGGAGAAGTCTGGTTTCCCAGGCCATGTGATGTAGCCAGTAGAAGAGGAGGAGCCTTCTTCTCCTAGAAAAATAAAATGATTATTTTTTTTATATTTGGATGTCAAAGAAATTAGAAAAGAAAAATAATTTCCATGAAAGAAAAATTAGAAGAAAAGTAATTTCATTCATTCAAGCAAGGAATCACTTTCCTACATTGAAGTATTCACTTTTCTTTCCAAATTCTTTGGCATTTTCAAACACTGGAAAAGATAATCAATGGAAATTATAATTTTCTAAAGGAAAGAAAATGTCAATGAATTGATTTCTTTTTCCTTCCATTCCGCGAACCAAACGAGGCATGAGAGTATGGAACTTTAGTATGAATAAAGCTTGCCATTAGGGGTGAGCATTCGGTTTATTCAGTTTCAACCGAACAAAATTTACCAAAATCGAATAAATCGAAATTCTAAAAATTCAAAATCGAACCGAATTAAGCCAAAATCGAAACCGAAGCGAACCACATAATAAATTCGGTTTATTCGGTTTGTTTAGTTGGACTATTTATATTGTTTGATGGGTCGGACCCAAAGTTGGAATCGTGGTTAAATTATAATTTTTATACACATATTTGTTGAGTTTCAAAGTTGGGCACAAAGCTGTACTAGTTGTTAAATTATCAAAGTTGGAATTGAAAACACATACATAGAATTGTTGTTTTTAAAATATACACATGTAGTCACAAAATATGCAAATGATTGAGAGTATTTATATAATTGTATAATTTTTATTCGATTTTCGGTTTTGGACCAAAACCAAAATTCAAAATCGAAACCGAATAAATTTTTTTAGTATTTTGAAAACCGAAACCGAACCGATTTCTTTTGAAACCGAACCGAATCTCTTAATCATTTTGGTTCGGTTCGATTTTTTGTCCATAAGCGAATAATAATCACTCCTACTTGACAACCCAAAGGCTGGACCGAAGTTTATATTGAGTACCACGTGTCAGTTTTTGATTGGTCGAAGTAAATTCAATAAAATAAAAAAATTCGACCAATCAAGGCCGGCCATGTGACAGCACAGTTTTAGACGCGGTTTAAACAGTGCTTTGTGTATCACTGTTGCTTGCTTTAGTATTTGGTTTGGCCACAAGTGCTGCACAACACAAGGTGTCTGCATCCCACACAAAATTCATTGTTGTCACAAGTTGCAAAGTGTCAAGCTTAGTCTTAATTTGCTTCAAATAAAATGAAGGTTGGGTTGTGTTTTGTATCCATTGAAAGTGAAATGAATGGGCATCTGTCAGTCAAACCACTGGCAAGCATGCAGTGCGGAAAAGTTTGAATTCTGAATTTTTATCTTTTACCAACCTGAACCGAAGCAAAAAAGGCTAATTAGTGTGTAGATCCGTATTTTATATGAACTTAAAGTTTAAGTTCTGATATTTTCAATTGAAAATTTTGAATCTTAGTTTTTTTTTCTTCTTTTCATCGTACCTGCCTTTCAATAACGAAAATAAAAATAAAAATAAGACTAAATTACAACTTAATACTCTCAATTATTTCAGTTTTTCAACTTAATACCCTCAACTTTGATAGGTATTAACTTGATACCCTGAATTTTTTTGGACAAAATTGTCCCTCTCATCCACACACACACAACAAACGACCCCCTCCCGTCGGCGATCCCCCCTCCCGTCGGTGACACCCCGGCCCCCCCGCCCCCCGCCCCCCGCGTTCGCGACCACCCCCTCCCCTCCCCCACCCCCACCCCGCGTTGTGCGTCACCGCGAAACCGCCCCGGGTAGCGGGGTCGCCGTAGGGGGCATCCGTCCCGCGGGCGACGGGGCACGATGTATGTCACGTCCCAGAACCAGAATACTAGAGAGCGGGGGAATGACTCAGCCAGCTACGTATTACGGGTATATGAATACCGTATAATACGATCAATGCTGTCTAAAAGACAAGGGGGTGCATACTACATGAAAGTCTCGCTATGGTCACTTCACATCTATTGTCTCAATCATTCAAATAAGAAACAGAAATAGAGAACATGTAAGATAAAGCAGTAAGGCGTCTCAAACGCTCAGTCAAAATGTTCTTGATATCTGGCTTTACAAAACATAGCCAGATGATGTAGCAAAGTGTGCACAATTGTTATCAGCTGCAGTCTGACTTAATTACAATTATGTAAAAGTAGGTACAAGACAATCCGACTAACATGTCGGTGCCAAACGGCTAAGTATAAAGTAAATAACAAAACGAGCGGTGAAGTAAGGAACCCACTCGAGTCCTCCTGCGATCATCCTTCTAGTGTTGACCATCTTGGAGGTAGAAGTAAGCTGGATCCTCGGGGACTGGCTCTAAATCTGGCCATGCAAAACCAGAGAGGTTAGACCTCTAATAGCAAGTACCACAAGGGAGCAATATATGAGGAATGAAGCCAGTAATAAGAGAATATGATAATAGATCTCTGCTATCTACTAAGACTCACACAACATCACGACATTTCGAACCAACCTCCCAACCAAACAAGGACAGAAGTTAGCCCGTCATGTCCTGACATTATGATCATCTCAGTTAGGCAACAGAGTAGGTACAATACACAAACAAATCATCTTGAACGGTCAATCAACTACTACGGCTTGCTATTGTGAGTCCCAAGTTATCCTGAAATTCTGCAAATAGGGATTCCTCAGTTCTTACTATGCGCAAGCAAGGCTAGTCTATCCAATCAATCAATTGTGTCAATCATGTAATTAGACGAGTCCCAGCGGGACGTCCGCCGTTAGTATAGCATGTACAATAATATAAGCAGATATTGTTCCCTGCCCGTGTGACAGATTTACAGTATATGTGGGAACCAGCCGGCCCGTCGGGCACTTAATAGTCCCAAGGGGGCTGCCATGTAAGAACTCGAGAATCCATTCTCTCCATGCCATCATTATTTTATTTAACTTAATAGCCCCTACGTTGAGTGAAGTTCCATGCCGTGGATCATGGTCATTCAAATGAGTACTTTTGTACGGGATACGATATGCGCAACTCTACAACGATACCCGTACGGCTAGGTTGTAGATTTTACATAGTGTGATGCAACAATCAAATCTGACCACGGAGTAATCATGCCTTGACCATAAAGTACACATGCTGTTTTTGTAAGATAGATAAATAACTAAATAAATAAATAATTTGAAGCCTGCATGTGCCTGTATGCCAATATTCGGGATTGACTAATCGAGTACAATAGTTCATTACATGAACGTGTCTCATTCATTTCATTCAATAAGACGACTAGCCAGTCTCTTAGTTCCAATTAGGAACGCATGATCAATTTTAGTCAAGGTCATAATCATTATCAATAGTGACAAGGCATGAAAGTCAACTAGTATTCAGTGGGGTCGAGTCTACAACTCTCAGGGTTTAATTTCAGTCAATCGGGGTATCTATAACTCAATTCACGACATATGGTACATCTCACGTAACAATCTATATTTAACAGAAATATTAACATGCCATGATTTTATCAAGTTTATGCAAAAAGGCGTAAGGATATAAAATGGACGTCAAACATCTAATAAGATATCAATATACAGGGCTATAGAAGATCCAGGGTAAGCAGGCTACGCTCATGTCAGCCTACGCTCAAGTCAACGTACGCTCAGGTCAAGCTACACTCAGGTCAGCGTACGCTCAGGTAAAGCTACGCTCAGGTCAAGCTACGCTCAGGTCAAGCTACGCTCAGGCTAGCGTATGGCATACGCTCAAGTCAAGCTAGCGTATGGAAGGCATACGCTCAAGTCAGGCTAGCGTATGGAAGACATACGCTCAAGTCAGGCTAGCGTATGGAAGACATACGCTCAAGTCAAGCTAGCGTATGGAAGACATACGCTCAAGTCAAGCTAGCATATGGAAGACATACGCTCCTCATCAAGGCAGCGTATGTACTCCATACGACTCCTTGTCACCCAAGTCAGTGTATGCAAGACATACGCTTCCAAAAGGCAGCGTATGAGATCCATATGCTTCCAAAAGACAGCGTATGAGATCCATACGCTTCCAAAAGGCAGCGTATGGGGACTGCGCTGCACTAAAGAGCGCGCGCAACTCAGTGGCACAAGCTAAAAAGCTCGCGCACTGCTCACTGTCTTCTTCAAACAGCAAGAACTCCATGGTTTGAACCCAAAGCTTCAAGAGTCTATAACTTGGTCAAAATAAGTCCAAATCCAACTTTTCATAGGTCAAAATTGGGTAGAATAAAATTCTCTACAACATGGAACCATCAAAACTTGAAAACAAAGAAGTTTGATAGATCAAAACCACCAAAATCCGAACATAACTAATTTTTAGATCTACTAAAAATAAAACTTTAAAACGAAGAATGCCAAGTTCTAAACTCTCTTAGAATCACAAGGGGAAGAGAATGGAACCATAAAAATGGGTCCTCATGAAGAAGCAAGATGTACTTACCTGCGGTTTGGTAGGTGGAGAGAGTAATGAGAAAGAAGAAGAAGAGTGATGGTGAAGGAAAAATAATGAAGAGAGAGAAAAGGGGGGTTGGCTTTAAATGAAAAGGTGGTGGTAGGTGGGGGTGTTAGGTTTGGTTCATGATGGACCAACTAACTAAACCAAACCAAGCCGAACCCAAGTCTAGCTAAAGCAGAGAAATAAAAGCAGAAAGTAAAATACAGATAATTAATTAACATGAATTTAAAGAGATTTAAATACAAAATAATACATGATAAATATTAAATAAATATATTTAAGCAGTACATGTATTAAAAATACGTATACTGGGAACGGAGAGTGACATCTCTACCCTCCTTAGAAAAATTTCGTCCTCGAAATTTTAAATCCAAGCAGGATAGGAATATCAAGGCCAAACTAGTACAAGCAATTTAAGCAAGTAATTATTTTACAATGTCCATAGCAAGTAACATATCTATATTTAACAATCTACGATATCAAGTAATTCTATCTATGGGGTGACAAGCATGAGAAGCTAAATACGATTAAGGTATACAGAAAGAGATATACCTTGTGAGTCAAACAAGTGCGGATATCGTGATCGGATATCATCCTCACGTTCCCACGTTGACTCTCCTAAAGAGTGATGACCCCAAGCAACCCGGAAAAGGTTAATTGTTTGGTTCTTGAGTATCTTCTCTCTTCGGTCCAAGATGGACACAGGCTGCTCCTCGTAAGACAAGTTGGTACCAACAACCAACTCAGAATGATCAAGGATATGGCTTGGGTCCGATACATACCTTCGTAACTGAGATACATAAAACACGTCATGCACCTCTCGTAACGAAGGTGGAAGGGACAAACGATAAGCAACATTGCCTACCCTATTAAGGATAACGAATGGTCCTACGTATCGCGGACTCAACTTCCCGCGAACGCCAAATCTAATGACCCCACGGGTAGGTGAGATCCGTAAGAATACGTGGTTTCCAACGGAAAACTCTAGCGGCCTACGATGTTGGTCCGCCTAATGACGATGTCGATCCTGCGCAACTCGAAGTCGCTCTCTAATTCCTTTAACCACTTCAACTGTCTGGACAATCATTTACGGGCCTCACATCTTCCTCTCCCCGATATCATCCCATGCTAGTGGCGACCTACACTTCTTACCATATAGTGCTTCAAATGGCGCCATCTGGATACTGGCTTGATAACTGTTGTTATATGAAAACTCAACTAAGTGCATGTGGCCTTCCCAAGATTCCTCAAAATCTAGGGTGCAAGCTCGCAACATATCTTCTAAAGTCTGAATTATCCTTTCCGATTGGCCGTCCGTCTGTGGATGGTAAGCCGTGCTAAATCTTAACTTGGTACCGAGACTATGATGTAAGCTCTTCCAGAAGTGTGACGTGAAACGGGTATCTCTGTCTGACACAATACTGACAGGGACTCCATGCTGCCTGACTATCTGCTGCATGTACAACTCCGCCAACTTTTCTGTAGATTGCCCTACTCTGAAAGAAAGAAAGTGTGCTATCTTTGTGAGCCGATCTACTATCACCCAAATAGCATCTTTACCACTTGGTGATCTCGGTAAACCGGTCACAAAGTCCATTGTAATATGCTCCCATTTCTATTCCGGGATAGGAAGCGGTTGTAATAATCCAGCTGGCCTCTGCTGTTCTGCCTTAACTTGCTGACATATCAAGCAACGGGAAACAAACCTAGCTATCTCCCTCTTTATCCCGTTCCACCAGAAGTGCTGCTTGATATCTTGGTACATCTTGGTCCCTCCAGGATGTATAGAATACTGAGAACTGTGAGCTTCTGTCATTACTTCTTGTCTGATATCTCCACTAGGTACACATAGACGCGATCCAAACCTAAGGGTACCATCTTCATGAATTTGCATCTCCTTTCTGAGCCCTGACTCACATTCTGTCCTAAGCTTCTGAATCCTTGGGTCCTGTGCCTGGGCTGCCTTGATCCTGCCTACCAAGTCGGATTGAACTTGTAGACTCGCCAGAATTTCTATATCGTTAGGAAGTATAACTTCGATGCCCATCTCCTGAAGGTCTTCTAAGATGTGCTTCTGCGTTGTCAACAAAAATGTGCCGCCTCTTCTGCTAAGAGCGTCTGCTACCACATTAGCCTTGCCTGGATGATACTGAAGCTCCACGTCATAATCCTTGATCAGCTCTAACCATCTTCTCTGTCTCATGTTCAGCTCCTTCTGAGTAAAGATGTACTTCAAACTTTTATGGTCTGTGTACATGTCCACTCGGTCACCATATAAATAATGCCTCCATAGCTTCAAAGCGAATACTACTGCCGCCAACTCCAAATCATGAGTTGAATAATTCTTCTCGTGGTCTCGAAGTTGCCTAGATGCATACGCTATCACCTTCCCATGCTGCATAAGGACACATCCAAGTCCTTTACCTGACGTATCACAATATACCGTAAAACCTCCGGACCCAACTGGCAATGTAAGGATAGGTGCTGATATCAACTTCTGCTTCAGATTCTCAAATGATGCCTGACATTCTGCCGACCAGACGAATGGTACATCCTTTCGTGTCAAGCGGGTCATAGGTGCTGAAAGCCTCGCAAAGTCTGAGACAAACCTTCTGTAATATCCTGCCAATACCAAGAAACTTCGTACATCAGCTACGGTCTTGGGTACTGGCCAACTCTCTACTGCTTCTACCTTCTTGGGATCCACTGCTACTCCAGCTCCTGATATGATGTGACGTAGAAATGAAATATGATCTGACCAAAACTCACACTTGCTGAGCTTGGCATACAACTGGTTTTCTCTCAAAACCTGCAACACTTTCCTGAGGTGGTCTTCATGCTCCTCTTCACTAGCAGAGTATATGTGTATGTCGTGAAGAAACACAACGACAAACTGTTCTAAGTATGGCATAAAGATGCGATTCATCAAATCCATGAATATTGCTGGAGCATTGGTCAAACCAAACGACATTACTAAGAATTCATAATGTCTATACTTCGACCTGAATGCTGTCTTGGGAATGTCTTCCTTTCGAACCCTCACCTGATGGTACCCTGAACGAAGATCTATCTTGGAGAAAACTCTAGCCCTGCTCAACTGATCAAACAAGTCGTCGATCCTTGGTAGTGGGTACTTGTTCTTCACTGTTGCTGCGTTAAGCTTCCTGTAATCGATGCACAATCTGGATGACCCATCCTTCTTCCCTACAAGTACCACTGGCGCTGCCCATGGTGATATGCTAGCTTGGATAAACTTCTTCTCCTTCAATTCCTCTATGTGCTGATACACCTTGGCCTGCTCCGAATCCGCCATTCTGTAAACCCGATCTGATATTGGTTTAGTTCCAGGTGCCAATTCTATGCTGAACTCAATATCTCTAACCGGTGGTAGACCTGGAAGTTCTTCGGAAAACACGTCTTGAAATTCTTCAACAACCTTCGGAACTTGAACTTCTTCCATTGCTGTTACTACTCCCTGCTCTTGCTGAGTTGCCTCTGACCTGACTAAGGTGAACCTCTTCATGCCTGGAATATCAAAAGATACACTCCCACTACGACAATCTATTATCGCATGACTGTCTTTCAGCCAGTCCATGCCTAAGATAACGTCGAAATTTCCAACAGGAAATCCTATCAACTGGGCGGGTAAGGAATGCCCGCAAACTATAACACTACACGCTAGAATAACTCTACTAACTCCTACGAGCCCATTGCCAGTGAGTATATTCAACCTCCCTGGCAATGCCTCGAACTCCATTCCTAGCTGTGTCGCAAATTGTGCAAATATAAATGAGTGTGATGCTCCCGAATCAAACAATGCTACTGCGGGATATGAGGCGACGAGAATGTTACCTACCATAACATCTCCCGATGCTAATGCCTCCTCCAAGGACAGTGTGAATGCCTGCCCTCGACCTCCTTGTTGGTTCCCTTGCTGCGGCCTAGCCTGGTGCTGCTGCTGGCCCCTTCCTTGATGATGCTGGGGTGGTCTATGCTGGTGTTGCTGTATCGGCGGTCCCTGCTGTCGATACATCTGAGCCTGCGGACGCTGTGCCAACGGCCTTACTGCCACTGCTGGTCCTCGATACTGCCCTGCCCCTGGTGCTGGCAGAGCAGAAAACTGCTGCCCTGGTCCTCCTGACCTCGAATTCATGGGACATGTGGTAACCCGATGATTTGGATTTTCACGTATCAAACACAGTCCATTCAATGTCCGACACACATCTCTAGTGTGCCCCATCTTCCCTCAATAAGTGCAGCCCGTCGGGGGTTGCTGGTTCTTCTTCTGTTGCTGCTGCTGCTGCCTGGGTGGTGGTGCTGGCCCTCGCATTGCCACATCGTGAATGCGAATGCCAAGGGATGGTGCTGTTGTTCGGGGCGTTGCTCCCCCTCCTCCTTCAATCTGACTGTGAGATCTCTTCTAACCTCCAGTCCTTACTGTGATCCTCTGAATGGTGATCTCATGCCTCCGGGTTGCCGTCAATATCTCATCAAAAGTCTGGTAATTGTGCCCTTCTATCAATTGCAAGAGCTCAAGATGAAACCCTTGCTGGAACCTCATCGCCCTCTGGCACTCCGTCGCTACCATCTCTGGGGCAAACCTACTCAATCTGCAGAACTCCGCTGCATAAGCATCTACCGTCTTGCCGGCCTGCTTGAGGTTGATAAACTTCTGTTGTAGCTCAAACTGTGCCACAACTCCATAGTACTTTGTCTTGAATCTTGCTATGAAATTGTCCCAAGCAACAGAACGTCTGATACCTACTTCCTCTGATTCCCACCAATCACGTGCGAGATCCTGAAGTAACAACTTCACCTGATCCACACGTTCTTCTGCCGGTACCTTAGCCGCCGTCAAAATAGCCTCAATATCCTTAAGCCATACATCTGCTGAGATGGCATCCTCCATTCCTTCAAAACGGCGAGGGTTGAACTTGCAAAATCTGGTTGATGCTCCAGAATTCGGCCTTGTCCCTCTTTCCAAAGTTGTCTGCAACCCTTGGTTGAGTAGTACGTTCTGCTCTTGCAACTGAGCATGCATGCGCTGCTGGGCTAACATCTGATGTTGTTGAGTAGCCATCATCCCTCTCATGATTTCCAGAAGGGCTGGTGTGTCCACTTCCACAGGGGTAGGTGGAACTGTTGGTGGGGGTGGAACATCTGGATACTGCGATCCAGCTGCTGCTTCCACTATTACTTCTTCCTGGGTAGCCTCCTGAGTTAGTACCGGCTCTTGTTGCTGACCATCCTGGTCAGGTTGTCCATGTTGCTCCTGCTGTTGTCCAGCTCTGACCGATGCGGACGAAGTACCCCTAAGAGAAGGGACAAGAGAACAATCAAACGACCGGACATGAAGGATCAATGAAGTCAAAGGATACTGGAATGTCAAGCTAGAGTTGAGAGTAACGAATCATGAGATCAAGGGGAAACATGTGTGATTGAGACATCCTATTAAACACCCCACAAGTCTGAAACCAGACCTGCATGGGCCACCACTAAAACCTTGTCACGCCCCAGGACCAGAATACTGGAGAGCGGGGGAATAACTCAGCCATCTACGTATTACGGGTAGATGAATACCGTATAATACGATCAATGTTGTCTAAAAGACAAGGGGGTGCATACTACATGAAAGTCTCGCTATGGTCACTTCACATCTATTGTCTCAATCATTCAAATAAGAAACAGAAATAGAGAACATGTAAGATAAAGCAGTAAGGCGTCCCAAACGCTCAGTCAAAATGTTCTTGATATCTGGCTTTACAAAATATAGCCAGATGATGTAGCAAAGTGTGCACAATTGTTATCAGCTGCAGTCTGACTTAATTACAATTATGTAAAAGTAGGTACAAGACAATCCGACTAACATGTCGGTGCCAAACGGCTAAGTATAAAGTAAATAACAAAACGAGCGGTGAAGTAAGAAACCCACTCGAGTCCTCCTGTGATCATCCTTCTAGTGTTGACCATCTTGGAGGTAGAAGTAAGCTGGATCCTCGGGGACTGGCTCTAAATCTGGCCATGCAAAACCAGAGAGGTTAGACCTCTAATAGCAAGTACCACAAGGGAGCACGATATGAGGAATGAAGCCAGTAATAAGAGAATATGATAATAGATCTCTGCTATCTACTAGGACTCACACAACATCACGACACTTCGAACCAACCTCCCAACCAAACAAGGACAGAAGTTAGCCCGTCATGTCCTGACATTCTGATCATCTCAGTTAGGCAACAGAGTAGGTACAATACACAAACAAATCATCTTGAACGGCCAATCAACTACTACGGCTTGTTATTGTGAGTCCCAAGTTATCCTAGAATTATGCAAATAGGGATTCCTCAGTTCTTACTATGCGCAAGCAAGGCTAGTCTATCCAATCAATCAATTGTGCCAATCATGTAATTAGACGAGTCCCAGCGGGACGTCCGCCGTTAGTATAGCATGTACAATAATATAAGCAGATACTGTTCCCTGTCCGTGTGACAGATTTACAGTATCTGTGGGAACCAGCCGGCACGTCGGGCACTTAATAGTCCCAAGGGGGCTGCCATGTAAGAACTCGGGAATCCATTCTCTCCATGCCATCATTATTTTATTTAACTTAATAGCCCCTATGTTGAGTGAAGTTCCATGCCGTGGATCATGGTCATTCAAATGAGTACTTTCGTACGGGGTACGATATGCGCAACTCTACAACGATACCCGTGCGGCTAGGTTGTAGGTTTTACATAGCGTGATGCAACAATCAAATCTGACCACGGAGTAATCATGCCTTGACCATAAAGTACACATGCTGTTTTTGTAAGATAGATAAATAACTAAATAAATAAATAATTTGAAGCCTGCATGTGCCTGTATGCCAATATTCGGGATTGGCTAATCGAGTACAATAGCTCATTACATGAACGTGTCTCATTTATTTCATTCAATAAGACGACTAGCCAGTCTCTTAGTTCCAACTAGGAACGCATGATCAATTTTTAGTCAAGGTCACAATCATTATCAATAGTGACAAGGCATGAATGTCAACTAGTATTCAGTGGGGTCGAGTCTACAACTCTCAGGGTTTAATTCCAGTCAATCGGGGTATCTATAACTCAATTCACGACATATGGTACATCTCACGTAACAATCTATATTTAACAGAAATATTAACATGTCATAATTTTATCAAGTTTATGCAAAAAGGCGTAAGGATATAAAATGGACGTCAAACATCTAATAAGATATCAATATACAGGGCTATAGAAGATCCAGGGTAAGCAGGCTACGCTCATGTCAGCCTACGCTCAAGTCAACGTACGCTCAGGTCAAGCTACGCTCAGGTCAGCGTACACTCCGGTAAAGCTACGCTCAGGTCAAGCTACGCTCAGGCTAGCGTATGGCATACGCTCAAGTCAAGCTAGCGTATGGAAGGCATACGCTCAAGTCAGGCTAGCGTATGGAAGACATACGCTCAAGTCAAGCTAGCGTATGGAAGATATACGCTCAAGTCAGGCTAGCGTATGGAAGACATACGCTCAAGTCAAGCTAGCGTATGGAAGACATACGCTCAAGTCAAGCTAGCGTATGGAAGACATACGCTCCTCATCAAGGCAGCATATGTACTCCATACGACTCCTTGTCACCCAAGTCAGCGTATGCAAGACATACGCTTCCAAAAGGCCGCGTATGAGATCCATACGCTTCCAAAAGGCAGCGTATGAGATCCATACGCTTTCAAAAGGCAGCGTATGGGGACTGCGCTGCACTAAAGAGCACGTGCAACTCAGTGGCACAAGCTAAAAAGCTCGTGCACTGCTCACTGTCTTCTCCAAACAGCAAGAACTCCATGGTTTGAACCCAAAGCTTCAAGAGTCCATAACTTGTCAAAATAAGTCCAAATCCAACTTTTCAAAGGTCAAAATTGGGTAGAATAAAATTCTCTACAACATGGAACCATCAAAACTTGAAAACAAAAAAGTTTGATAGATCAAAACCACCAAAATCAGAACATAACTAATTTCTAGATCTACTAAAAATAAAACTTTAAAACGAAGAATGCCAAGTTCTAAACTCTCTTAGAATCACAAGGGGAAGAGAATGGAACCATAAAAATGGGTCCTCATGAAGAAGCAAGATGTACTTGCCTACGGTTTGGTAGGTGGAGAGAGTAATGAGAAAGAATAAGAAGAGTGATGGTGAAGGAAAAATAATGAAGAGAGAGAAAGGGGGGGTTGGCTTTAAATGAAAAGGTGGTGGTAGGTGGGGGTGTTAGGTTTGGTTAATGATGAACCAACTAACTAAATCAAACCAAGCCGAACCCAAGTCTAGCTAAAGCAGAGAAATAAAAGCAGAAAGTAAAATACAGATAATTAATTAACATGAATTTAAAGAGATTTAAATACAAAATAATACATGATAAATATTAAATAAATACATTTAAGCAGTACATGTATTAAAAATACGTATACTGGGAACGGGGAGTGACAATGTAGGAGGTGGGTGCGTGGGCGGGACGCGGCGCGGCATGGGTCGACCCAAAATTGCACGGGGCTGCTGGGTCGCGGGAGCACGGGGCTGCGGAGGCACGGGGGTTGCGGAGGCGGAGGCACGAGGCCGGAGGCATGGGGCGGCGGAGGCGGGAGCACAGAGCTGCGGAGTCGGGGGTGCCGCACGGGGCGGCAACATGCGGGGGTGGGAGCGTGAGCTTGCCGAAGGACGCGGGTGCTGGTGAGGGGGGCAGTCGCGGACGGGTAGGACGGCCAGAGGGAAGGTGCTGCCGGAGAAGGAGGTGGAGAGGGTGTTGTGGGTTTGGAAGGGAGGGGTATTTTTGTTTTTTTTTTAAATTTTGGGTATCAACATAAAATTATTATATAGTTGAGAGTATTAAGTTAGCAACTATCAAAGTTGAGGGTATCAAGTTGAACATTTTGGATTGTTGAAGGTATCAAGCCTAAATATAAATAAAAATTCAAAATTTTCAATCCCACCTATCAAAACTTAAATTGTAAATTGATATAAAAATACATAATTTGAACGCTAATTAGTCTTTTACACTTTTTGAGTTCAGGTCTCACCTGAAAATGTTCAGACTTTTATATTTTGACTTTGCATTGCTTATGTCACTTCGGCGCAGGATGCTTATGAGTTTGTTGGGCCATTCACGGAATCACGGTTGCATCTTTTGAAAAAAAAATGGTAGCAATAAATCGATGTCTCCCGCACCACTTTATCATAGTAACTTGGTCATAATAAATGAGAGAATCAGAATATCCTTTTAATTGCACCCCTTTTTTTTGAAAAAAATTTCAAAACTATTTTACTCTTAGATCGCAATGAAGTTGGCGCGGTGTGTATTGATGATGATCACACTTGGTTTTATAAGAACTAAGTATATATATGTATATGCTTTGTACGTATTTTATGCTACTTGGAAAGAACAAATAATAGTAGTATATTATTATTAGGAAGACTAAAAGTCATCCATATTATTTATTCTAAACTTATTATTATGCTACTATTATTATTTTATTTTAAGACTACTTTAGTCGATTTTTTCGGTATTTTTTAAAATCAGTATTTGAAAAATCAATACCAATATCGTACCATTTAGAATCGATTTTTCGGTTTCGGTTAAATCGGTATTCGGTCGGTTTTTGTTCGGTATCGGTATTTTATCAATTAATATTTGATCAATTAACACACTTAATATTGTAGAACCTATTAATCTATAATATATATTTTTATTTATTTTGGAAACATTAATTTTAAAGCCAAGTCTCTACTAACCAAACAATTAATCAAAATTATTAGAACAATATGTAACAAGTCGCAAACGCCTAAAAATGAGCTTAAAATATCAAACGTGGTCACTAAGTTTAATCTTTAATACAAGTTTAAGTAACCAAAATTCAATTCAAAATTCTATGGGAACACAAAACATAAGCTCAAAAGATCAAAAACTCAATTCTTAGCATTCTTAACATAAATTCAAGTTCACTAAAATCCATTCCAAGTTCTAGGAAACCAACCAAAACAAAAATAAAAATAAAAATGAGTAGTGTAAAATTAATCATGAACAACATTAAAAAAAGTGTGTGTGTGTGTGTGTGTATGTGTGTGTGTGTGTGAATCGGTTATGTATTTTCGGTATGATATTACACTCAAACCGTTACCATTACAATTATACCGTAATTTAGTCGGGTCGGCAATTTGGTATCGGTACATAATTTCGATTCAATTTTTAGGAATATTTTTAATCGATATTCGGTCGATTTTTCGGTATTGATCGGTATTTGCTCACCCCTAGAATTAAGAACTGAATTCCTATGTGCTGCTAAAGAAGACTTTCTCGCAGTAGGAAGTTAGCTTGAAAAATATAAATTTCGACACTATTAGATAATGAGTGAACATAGCCACATGCATCTAGCTATCTACAAAATTACATTTATTGAGCAATGCTTCTTTTTCTTTTCTTTTTTTTCGTAGCCCATTTTTTTTTTGGTCCAATTTTCACTGCTTATAACTAAGGCTAATTTGCACTTTGACCATAAACTTGCAACTCTTGCAGCTTGCTACCATAAACTAAACTTTCAAGTAAGTTGCTATCATTGACTATTTTTTGCAGTTTACTACCATGACACTGTTAATAGAAAAACATACGAAGATGTTTTTTTTTTTTTTTTTTTCCATTTCTTTCTTCCTCACTTCTGAACCATCTCAAACTCAAACCCTAATCTTAACCTTAATGGAAGTTTACAATCTCCTTCATCATGTCTCAGAGTAGCTGGATCTGAGTTCACAGGAGTTAGTGAAGTGGGACATTTTACACTTGTCCTTCCCAATTCCAGAGTAGAACCCCCTAATTTCTTCTCAGTTTGATACTAACTTCCTCCAGTTGAACGAGTTCCTCATTTGAAATGCTAAGATTCTTCAGACAGCTTCTTCTCGATAGGGTGGATCACAAGGAGTTATCGAAAGAGGTTGAGGGTTGTGGTGGTTGGTTTACCAGCTATTGTAATTTTATTTTCATTCATGGACAAGATTGTACAACCCCTTCCACTAAGGCCTCGTTTGGTTCGCGGAATGGAAGGGAAATGAAATCAATTCCTTGTCATTTCTTTTCGAAAATTTTATTTTCCATTGATTTTCATTTTCGATGTTTGGAAATGTCAAATTTTTTTGAAAGGAAAATGATTACTTTAATGTGGGAAAGTGATTTTCTTGTTTGGATGGATGGAATCATTTTTTCTCCTAATTTTTCTTCTATTGAAAATCACTTTCCTTTTCTCCTCAATTCCTTTGACACCCAAATATAGAAAAGTACCTAAATATGCTACAGTTTCCATTGTCGCCATTATCACTGAAAATTCTGCATTGTTGTAGTTGCTCAACATGAGAAAAGTGACTTGCACTAGAAAATGCAACTGACAAGAGATTATTCAAAATCATGCCAAGAGCACCATTTAGAAAATCTAAGAGGATGTCAAAGACACTTGGCACAAGTGTTTTCAACTTCTGAAACTCAAAGATCAAAATATGCAAAGGGCGTATTTTAACCTGTTGTACTGATACAACTAGGAAACGACAAGATACGGACACACACGGCGACCATGTCTGATACATTTCATACAATATGGCACCAATTTAGGACTGAACACAAGCTTCCTAGGTTTTTAACAACGTAGAGATCATAGGATTAGTGATTAACCTGACACCAAGACTCATCGATTAAGTTCAAGTAAAGTGTCAACGTGCAAGGAATCACAGAAATTTACTCTGTTCTAAAAGGCGTCCGTCCGATGTCCGCTTAGGTGTCCGTCTAGTCCTCCTGCCGTCCGACTATACATGTTTTGGGATTTTATAGATTTCTTCTGCAATCTTTAGTAGATTTGTTTGGATTATTTTTAATTTTTTTTAACCGCCTAGATCTAGGTGGCCGCTTAGACATCCGTCTAGATGGGCTAGGCGCTAGGCGGAAGGTGTCCGTCCGACTAGCGCCTAGCGCTTTTCACAACCTTGAAAATTTACCAATATAACATGTTAGCTGCTGCTACTTGGAGTGAGCAAAAGCTCAAGTTCTCCAAACCTATAGTCCCACATCGCCTGGAACCAAGGCCTATGAGTGCTTATATTCCTTTGTGCTTTCTCTCTTCATTAAAAGTTGTATGTGGGAGCTCCATGGGCCACACGCACGTGCCGCCGCCGCCGTCCGGCTTGGCTCGGCTCGGTTCGGCGCACGTAACGGGTGCGGGTACGTGCCCACATCTGCGGGCACCGAATGCCGATTCGATTTCCACTTGGAGTTCGGACTGAGACCCTAAAGAATTTTTTGGTTTTTATTTCATTCAAGTTTCTGACCGTTACCACACATTTATTTCTGTAACGGTTCGATTTTGAATTCCGTCCAGGTTCAATAAACCATGTGCTGTATACATTTGTAACGTTCAATTTAAATGGTCATCAACTCTCTGTCCGTTGGTGATCCTTCGTCAGCCTATATATATTTCATGTTCCTCTTCCTTTCCAAGACACAGAAATACATTTCTCTCGAAACTCTCTGCGTTTCTCATCCTCTCGCTGCTGTTTCCTTCGTTGTTGCTCTGGGCAGAGCTAAAGCAGTGGTCACTCTCTCCGAGTCGTGTGCGGCAACGAGATTCCGGTGGAACGGGAATTTTACCACTAGAGGCGTTCGGATTCAGTCTGCACATAGACCCGAACTAGCTCTTAGGGCAGTGCTACTTGCACGACTTTTTCGAAGGCCGATAACAATTTAATTATTATTTTTATTGCAGATTTAAAACGAAGTATCGTTTAATTTCCAACAAACCGGGCATAATAAACATTTTGAGGCAAAGCTAAGGTAAGAAGAAGGGGGCATTTACACCTTTACCACCTCTGTTTAGAAGTGTAATTAATTTGATCTTAATGGAGGCAAATGTGTCATCATTAATAGTGATTTTTGGTTGGGGGACTCTAAGCAAGTACCAAAAGTCAAAGAATCAATCAACATAGAGTAAATTTCCGAATGATGTCCAAAAAAGCCAAAAATTGTGGCTCATAACAGATAACTTTTCTGCATCGAAATGAGCCTGAAGGTGGTCAGCAAAGAGGAAGAGAAGGTATTTCTTTGATGGTTGGAAGCTTGGTGTATGTATTCAGAAGAGTGGACCATCTAGGGACATGGAGACAAAGGTTCGAAGTATCGGTATCGGAATTGGTATCGGACTCATTTCTATGAGTATCGGAATCGACGATATCGACAGTATTAGAGGTTTCATATCGGAGTATCGGATTTTTTTTTGTATAGGAAAATAATATTATTAATAAATTATTAATATTTTAGAAATATATTTTGTACATTTAGGCATAATTTTAATATTTTTAGTGTTATTTTTTAGTATTTTTGAAATTGAATGATATACTCGATTGATTTACACATGATAGGTAAGTTTTTTTCCTCTTGCGTGCTTTTATAACCTTTCTAGGCTCTTAGACCCTTGTTGATTGGCCTCTTTCGTGCAGTTTTCTTTGTCGAATTGATCGGAAAAAAACACCTCCAACATCGGTATCGATCAATATCGGATATCGGTCGGTATCGAATCGGGATATGTCAAACCGTATCAGTATAGAACGTATCGAATCGTTATCGGCCGATACTGCGAACTACGCTGGAGACAAGTCTGATGATTCCTAAAACCAACAGGGGATGGTCCATGCAGTACATATGATCGAATAGCAACATATTTGACGAAACAAGATTATGCAAGACAGTACATGATTGGCTGGTAGCCTGTTTTTTGGTTGGCTATTTTTGAATCATTTCCTTCCATTCAGATCCATTAAGGGGCATATCCTCTGAATATTGACAAAAACAGTATCCTTCTTTACAACGTCAATATAGGTTTGATAATTTTATATAGCTAACTTGAGAATCATTAAAAAAAACAACAGCTAGCTCCACAAAATTGAAGTTCAATGGGGCTAATATGTCCATCTAAAATTAATAGTAAACCGTTTTTAAGTAATTTTGTTATTTTAAAATACCAGACAGCATTAAGTCGGAGAGCATAGCAGTAATATATTTGTATTAAACAAGGACATAGCTCAACATCTAAACCATAGTTCGCAGTATCGGCCGATACCGATACAGTTTGGGATGTTCTGATCTGATACCGACCGATATCCGATACTGACCAATACCAACATGGGGGTCTATTTTCCGGTCAATTTGGCCAAAAAAATTGAACGAAAAAGACCAATCAGCAAGGGTGTTAAAGCATAGAAAGGTTATAAAAGCATGTAAAAGAAGAAAACCTATTTATCGTATGTAAATTAATCGGTAAGGGTAAAGGGTGACTACTATTTCATTTAATTTCAAAACTACTAAGAAACAACACTGAAAATATTAAAATTATGCATAAATGTATAAAAATATATTTTCTAAAATGTAATAATTTATTAATAATTATTTGTTTTCCGATACCAAAAAAATTCGATACTCCGATCCGAAACCTCCGATACTGTCGATACCGCCGATCCTGATACTCATTGGAATGGTCCGATACCGATACTTTGAACCTTGATCTAAACTCAATAAACTTGAATTGCCTTGAACCAAATTTTATACAACAAACAAACAGGTAGCAATAATGTCACAAGTTCGAGACAAATAAAGAGAGAAACCAACACCTTTTATCCCAAATTTTTGTGGCATTGAATCCTTATCATCCATTCACCTTTACTAAGTAAGGGCCCTCTATTCTCTCTAATTAGCAATAGTAAGCATCAAGTGAGGGGATACGATTCAGCAGGTAAGAACCGACTAGGCAGCATAAGAAAGCTCCTTCATGTATTGAGGAAGAAGGTAAGCCCAAATACGATTTACTCAACTAAGAATCTGATAGACGGAAGAATCACAGCTCGACTAGTTGATGATGGAAGAGAAGAAAGATGCGAACTTTCATTTTTGCTATTTTTTGGCAAAGTCCATTTCTTGTCTACTTCGTGGAACTTAGTATTCTATTATAGGGAAGCTCTAGCAACTCCTTTGACTGATAACCTATCACTCCTACGAACCGGAAACCACTGCATCTACAGGTCTTCACTGCATGTCCAAACCACCCGCACAATTTTCTCTAATCTTATACTCTTATAATGGTTGTATATGCAAATTTGAAAAAAAAAAAAAATGGACATATGGCCCATGACATTGAGAAGTTTCCAAAGTATTTTTGGTTGCTTCACAACATTTCGAAGTTACAAGTTGGTGTCATGTCCTTCATTAGATTTAATATTTATTTTAGGGAGATGAAGAACTTATGTAACCTTCATTTTAATCATTTGCATGCATCTTCCTTTATGTTATTTAACCATGAGAAATTAGAATGTAAGATAATGAATCAATGCTAAAAGTGAAATATTATGAAGATGGAATTCTCCTCCTTTTGATCTTCCTTTAGGTGGATTCCTTTAGGCAGACCCACTTATCATTGTTCATTCCTACTTATCTTCAACATTTCTACTACGCTCGCTAACGAAATCGGACTAGTTCAACTTGAAAAGTTTGAACCCTCGCGAATAGGAAAATGTAATCCAACCCTTTCGGGGCTCACTTCCTGACAACCCAGCCCACAACAGGAAACGGACACGCATTCACAAAAGGATGAAGCTTTGGGGCGTTGAGCCCGGGTCTAGTCCACGGGCAATTTCATTTTCCAAATTTTATGGACGGTAAAAAAGTGTCGGACACATGAAAAGGTGTCAGATCCTCCTAACCTGTGAAAAATATGGATTGCGTGCAGACACACAACTCTTAACATATGAATATGCTGCTTGGATGGGTATAAGCAACATACTAATGTATGAGGTGTCCATTTCTATAGTTGGACGCCCAAGCAAACAAACAACTTTCATAGAACAATCTTGTTGTATGGCTAGCTTAGTACGAGCTCACTACTAGCAAATATTGATGTGGGGGATAGAGGTAACCAAGTTTACAGGTTTAGCTGGTCAACAACTTTTGGAAAATATTCTTTAAACATTTCTCTTATGTTAATTGGCTCCCAAAATTTTTGGATGATGACATCTTCCATTATGTGACGTCTGACATGAAAAGTGACATGGCAGCTGACATGTCATGTTTTAACCCAAAAAATTAATTACCCAAACAATTTATTGTTAATGTTAATGCTAATTTTAATTTAATGTTAATATTAATTTTAATGTTAATGTTAAAATTAATATTAATGCTAATTAATGTTAATATTAATATTCATGTTAATTTGAAGTTAATATTAATTTTAATCTTAATGTTAATATTAATGCTAATTTTAATTTAATATTAATATTAATTTTAATGTTAATGTTAAAGTTAATATTAATATTAATTCTAATATTAATGTTAATGTTAATTTTGTTAGTGCCGGAGCACAATTTTTCGATGGAAAACTGAGAAAATGAAACAATTGTAAAAACAATGTTTCAAATCAACTCTTCAAGGAAGGTGATTCTGAATTACGAGAATCTAAAAAATTTCGTAATCAACAGCAATCAGATCGTAGTACTTCTAAAAAGAAGATACAATCAGAATTACTGGCAGTAACGAAGAAGGTGACTGGTGAAAGATGGAACAACTCCTGCTGGGGTGAATAATCACAGTTGCTCAAAGCTTTATTCGCCCTACACGAACAGCTTCCAGGAACCAGCAAGTTCGTCGGAGAACTTGGAACACTCATGCTCTTCTGACTCCTCGGATGGACATGAACTCCCGTGCAAAAGCAACGCTGGTGCGGCGCCTTTCCTCTCTCTCTGAGGCTGCTGGAAGATCAGAACTGTGTTAAAGAACACTTCTGAATTCTCTGTTTACTTGTACTAAAAAATACTTCGTAAACTTTCACTTCGTAAACTTTCTGTGGTGGCTTCTCTTTCTTGTGTATGCCCCCAGCCTTGAGAGAGAGAGGATGCCTTATATAGACCCTGCAGCAACTGTTCGGTTGCCACAAAATTAGGGACGTGGTAAAAACCATCCCGAACATGTAGCAACCGTCCAGAACATGCAAACACACGTTCTGCTGCAAGTTGCGTCAACTGCGCGCACCCTCCGCTCCTTGCACTCCGCGTACTGAGCCACTTGCGCCAACCTGTGCCACTGCACGCACTACGCCACTGTGCCACCTTGCGCCACTCGCGCAACGTGCGCAATAAGTGCAAAGTGCGCCAACAAAATGCCACATTACGCCTCATGAGCCCGAGTCCGAGTCCGAGTCCGAGTCCGAGTTCGAGTCCGAGTCGCGGGGCTTAGCTCCCATGGAAATAAATTTTCCAAGAGCAAAAAGCATGAATGCTTTAATTGTTGATTTTAGCCTTTTTTCCATTAGAAAAATAACCCCACATGGCAAACCCATTTGCACCTCCACACCACATGTGCATCTTCAATAATAGCAAAGCTAATATATAGAGATACAATCTCTTTGTTTTTTCCGATGTGGGACTAAAGTTTTCTAAGGAAAAAACCAAAACTCCAACAAATTTTAATATAATGTTAATGTTAACCAGCTAAATCTGTAAACTTGGTTACTTTTCTCCGCCATATCAGTATTTGCTAGTAGTGAACTAGTACTAAACTAGCCATAGTGTAATTTCGTTCATAGAATTGTATTGATTTGCATTTGTCCATGAAGCCAAATGTGAGCCAAACCAACTAGCACCCAAGATCTTGACAGATCAAGATGCCAATGAAAAGGTCATCAAGCTCCTATAAAGCAAATGCAAATTTTCATGCGTTGTCAGAGAAGTGAGATCTTAATCAACAGAATCACAAAGAAGACCATAATTTCAAAAAAGAAATTATAAATAGTTTTAATATACGCAAAATGCTCAGCTTCATGATATGCTACCAAATGGAATTAAGCAGTGACAAGTGACAATAAAAATTCAGTTCTGCAAAAGATAGTGATCCCCAGTCGTCGACCACGTCGGCCCGCAACGACCTCGGATCTCTCGGCTCGCTCCGGTAGCCGACGTCGTAGGGATGGTCGAGGTCCTCGGCAGAGCCGACGTGGTGCATCCTTTTCATGTCAACCGTTGGATTACCATGTGAATATAACACATCCTAGACAATCCAACAGTTGGGGAATGATCGGGTGCACGCCCGGCCGATACAATAATTTCTCCCGTTTAAGGATTTGATTCTTTCAAAAATAAATATCTTAGATGCTTGGATTGAAGGAGGGGAAAAAAAAAAAGTAGACTTAAGCGAGGTTAAGTAAAAGAAAGACTAAATTATAACTTAATACTCTCAATTATCATTATTTTTTAACTTGATACTCTCAATTTTTATAGGTACTAATTTGATATCCTAAAAAAATTTGGACCAAATTGTCCATTCTCTTCTCCCCCTAACCCTCCACCCCCTCTCTCTCTCCGGATGTGGGTCGCAGCGTACGACGGACGCGAGCAGGTGGCGGGCACGGAGACGTTCGGGGGCGCGACGAGCGGGCGCACTGGACAGCGTGCGAGCGGGCACGCTGGGCAGGGCGCGGCGAGCGGACGCGCTGGACAGGATGCGGGGGTGCAGGCGAGCGGGCGCGCAGGACAGGACGCGGGGGTGCACGCGTGTGGGAGCGCGGCTCGGGGCTAGGTAGGGTGGTTGTCGGGGCCGGGGGCGGGTGGGGGGGGAGGGGGGGGGGGGGGTGAGTGGGGAGGGGGGGGGGGGGGGGGGGGGGGGGGGGGGGGGGGGGGGGTGGGGGGGGGGAGGGGAGCGGTATGGACGGCGGGGAGGGGAGGGGGGGTGGAGGAAATAGCAAGCCGGGAGAAGGATAGTTTAGGAATTAAAAAAATTGGGTATCAAGTTAGAAAATATAGTTGAGATATGGTATTAAGTTAGTACCTATAAAGTTGAGGGTTTTAGTTGAGAAACCGTAATAGTTGAGGGTATCAAGTTGCAATTTAGCCTAAAAGAAAAGTTAAGGGTGAGTAGTGTCAATACGTATAATCTTGTTTGGAACATCACACCAGATAGGTAACCTACCTAGTGACTGTACTTCCCTCAAATCCCACATTTTGTACTTCCCTCAAATTGCACATCTCACGACACGAATAATAATAATACATATATCTTGATGTACAATTCGTAGAACATGATACAAGAACTCTCTCACAAGTGCTTGTATAACATGATAAGGAACACTAACATGATACAAGAACTCTCTCCAATTGTTTCTCTTGTCAGGAAATTGATTTTCAAGTTTATGACTACCAAACAAAGAAAAGGAATAACTTTTTTTTCTTGATTTCTTAAATCCATGAACCAAACGAGGACTAAATGTAATGTATCTTGCTTGCAGTGGTACTTACATGTTCCTTTAGATGTAGTCACAAACTCAAGACAATAAGAATATTATCTACTAGTTAGATCTAAGAATTTACGTATAAGGTAAACTACTTAAATATTTTATTATTAAATTCTGAATAATTCACATTAATTTTATTTTTATTATGTTAAATTCTGAATTATAGATTATACTTAGACTTTAGGTTAAAGTTATCACAGTAATCCAAATAAGCTTCCATATAAGTACTTAATTAACTAAGATTCCATCATCAAGAGCTTTGGTTCATAGTCATAGGCATAATCAATTTTCGGTGAAGTTTAGAAAATAAAACCTCAGCCCAAAAAAGAACACAGTTCTTAGTAAACGGACTAACTATAAAAAGCCGCTTAATCATAATCTTAAACTTCAATAGCATCATAAAACCAAAACCAGTTAAAAATAATTGCTCATATATAAAACCAAAACCAGTTAATTGCTCATATCGGACCACACTGTTGCTGAACAATCCGCAAACTTTTTTTGTTAAAACTTTGGAGTTTGGTCACTATAGATGGAGAATAGAGTTATAATAAGACAAATGTTAAAGACCACCCCCTCTTTACTAAGAGCAACCATTCTACTAAGGACAACCATTCTACTAAGGACAACTATGACTTAATATTATTTTTTACTAAGAACAACCTAAATTGAATAAGTTTACTAAGGGCCACCCAAAAATCCTCCTCCTTTGTTCCCCCCCCCCCCCCCCCCCCCCCCCCCCCCCCCCCCACCCCCAAAAAAAACCCCCTCACCTCTCTCTCTCTCTCTCTCTCCGCTCGTCCCTTCGCCCTCCCCCCACCCCCGTTCGTACCCCTCCAGCCGACAGCCCCCCCTCCCCCGTTCATATCCCTCCCCTCTCCCCCTCACCTCCCTCTCTCCGCTTCTATCAATCGAGGACTGCAGGCAAGTACTGCAGTCCTGTCTTCACTTTGGACTGCAGGCAAGTGGTCTGCAATCATTGTAAGTTTTAAATTTTTTGGAAAAAAGCTTCTGTCAATCGAGGACTGCAGACAAGCACTGCAGTCCTGTCTTCACTTTGGACTGCAGGCAAGTCCTGCAGTCACTGTAGGTTGGAAGTTTTAAAAAAATAGAGAAAAACTTCTGTCAATCGAGGACTGCAGGCAAGCACTGCAGTCATGTCTTTACTTTGGACTGCAGGCAAGTCCTGCAGTCACTGTTACATTCTAACTTGGTGGCCGTTAGTGTTTTCAAAATGACAAATTTGTAATTTTTTTAAAGTTTCAAGTTGGTGGCCCTTAGTAAAAAGAGAGTGACCTTTAACATTTGCCTATAATAACTGAGATGCTGAGACAAAATATTTCAAAATTTATCCAAGAAAGTTTGAAGAAATTTCTCTACTTTATAGCCATTTTGTCAAAGAAAATATAATATGAAATTTGGTCATATGTGAAATTTTTCAACAGATCCACAGTAAGAAAATCTTCAAATAAGATTTTCAACCAACTCTGACATGTCCAAAAAAATAATCCGAGCCGAACACCAAATTTTTGGGTCAGGAACTTGGCTAAACTGAATAGCAGAAAAGAAAATCCCCAAATCACAACTTTATTTACGAAGACAATAAGGAAGACAATACTCCAGTAGTTCTTCGCTGGTTATTTAAGAAGACAATAAGTCATTTGGACTCCGATTTATGTAGGTTTCGCGTGCCTACATTTGAATTAGTTTTTCATACCAACATAAAAAATCATCATTTAGACTATAATTTATGTAAGATTTTTTCTAAGGGCACCATCCTTTGCTAGGGACTAGTCCAAAATAGTTCAAAAATATTACAAGTTTGCCATCAAAATTTTTTGCTAGGGGCTAGCCCAAGCAAAGATATAAATATCAATTTTTCTTTTCATTTTCTCTCTCCTTCTTCTCTTTTCTTTTCTTTTCTCCCTCAATTCTTTTCTTCTCTCCTTCTCTTAGGTCAAAGAATTTAAACCCCAACTCTTTTCTTTTCTCTCTACATTTTTTTCAAATTGTTCTCTCCCTCAACTCTAGGTCATTGACTTCTTCAATTTATTGGTAAGTCATCAAACTAAAATATGTTTAATATTTTAAACAAGAATTTCACATATAAAAGTTGAATTATGTGTTTAATGTAGAAAAATATTGACCATGGATCAACCGGGATCATCAAATGTTCCCGCCACGTCCGAAAAACACGTTCCCGCAACGTCCGAAGACAACTTTGATGCATCGGAAGCCCTCTTGGTAACTACATTTTAACTTATCATCGGGTTAAAATTCGTGTTGTGACACAGAGGACTGCCAACACTCTGGCAGTCCCGATCATAGACTAGGACTGCCAGAGTGGTGGCAGTCCTTCACAAAATAAGGACTGCCAGGACCCTGGCAGTCCTACACATATGTAGGACTGTCAGGGTCCTGGCAGTCCTTATTTTGTGAAGGACTGCCACCACTCTGGCAGTCCTAGTCTATGATACCTAAATGCAAAATTTTAGTCAGTAAAGGTGTTTAAAATTTATGAACACCAATTGCTGTACAAAAGACGGTCTTGCTATTAACACAATTTGCTATTTATGGACACCAATCTTATGCACGGTCCTAATCTATGAAACCTATTTGCTTTAGGATGTTGTCTAATTGTACTAACTTTTAAGTTTTATTGTAGGACTTGAGATCTTCCGATTTTGCGGTACCGGCTCCAATTGCAGTCAATGTAGTCCATTTATTCTGGACCGATCTATGTTTTGAATCAAGCGAGGGTGCGGTACATTGGTGTCGAAAAGTTGGACGGAAAAATAACATTGTTCTAGTGATATCCAGATCGGCCTGAAATCGACCGGGACGACAAACTGTGGTGGTTGGCTGTGAAAGAGGTGGTGTGTCCAGAACGTACAAGAAAAACACAGTTATCCAAAGTAAAGTTCCAAGAAGAAATGTTGGAACGAGGAAATATGGTTGTCCATTCACGATACATATTAGAAACGAAAAAGAAGGAAAATGGACAGTAGAAGTGAAGAATGGAACCCACAACCATGAGATTGCCGAGACACTATTGGGTCATCCGTATGTCGGACGGTTAAACAATATGGAGAAGAAGATAGTCGAAGACTTGTCCACCTCCGGAGTTGCACCGAGACAAATATATTCCGTCATACGACATGAAGATAAGAAGAACAAGTCTACAATGAAGTCAATATACAACGACCTATCTTCTTCAAATGCTATCCGGACGAAATCAAAAATGGCGATGCAAGTAGTGCTCAAGTTGCTTGCCGATAATCATTATGTTGAGTTCCATAGAAGACATCCCCAGAGTAATGAAGTATTTTCAATCTTTTGGGCTCATCCCGATTGCACAAATTTGGCGAGGTCTTTTGCCGACGTGTTAGTCCTTGATTGCACGTACAAGACCAATAAGTTCAAGATGCCTCTCTTTCATGTTGTCGGGTTCACCTCTACTTGGAAAACATTTTCAGTGGCATTTTGCTTCATGAAGAGTGAGAAACTTGAATACTACACATGGGCATTGGAGAAACTGAAAACACTTTACACTGGTCATACAGAGCCGTCAGTATTTGTTACCGACAGAGAGTATGCCCTAATTAATGCTATTCGCATTATTTTTCCTCAAGCGGATACATTGTTATGCACTTGGCATGTCAATCGTAATATTCAAGCCCAATGTAAGTTGAAGTTTCGGAAGAAGGATGGTAAAATCGACATACAGATTTTTGACGAATTCTACAATGATTGGAATTGTGTATGACGAGCCTCTACGATTGCCAGTTACGATGCCGCATGGTACTTGTTCAAGCAAAAGTGGGAGGCAAGGGAGCCAGCATGCATTTCTTACATCAAAGATACATGGCTTGAACCGCATAAAGAACAATTCGTCTTAGCATGGTCGAATGTGGTGAAGCATTACGGCATGATAACTACCAACCGTGTCGAAGGAGCACACTCTTTATTGAAGAGGCACCTAAAATCATCTATCGACAACTTTGTCTCTGTTTGGCAAGCTATACATTTATCAGTAGACCGGACGGTGAATGAAATTAAGGCATCATTTGAGATGAGTTTGAATATAGTCAAGCATGAGCATAGAAAAAAAGTACTCTTAGATGCTTTAATGCGCGTGGTATCTCACAAGGCGTTGGCCTTAATAATTGATGAGATTGAAAGGTCAAAGTTTGCCGGGTTTGATCCCGAGGTTTACGGGTGTGTATATTGACATACACTGGGCCTCCCTTATGCACATCAGATTAATGAATATCGCCGTGAATCCATTCCTATTCCAGTAGATGCTGTCGATCAACGTTGGAGGCAGTTGTCTATGATGCCCCTGGTGAAGACGGACGATGATTTCTTCTCTTTGCCACAAGTGAAACTTCTCTACGCAAGGTGGTGTGCCTCAGTAGGAGCGGAACGGATGTCCATTGAGCTTAAAATTTAAGAAATTGCATGTCCGGTGACTACTAGAATGCATGAGCCGTCCGTTGTTTCCAATCCTAAAGGCAGACCTCAAACAAGATTGACTAGTTCACAGAAGAGAAGGCTGGAGTCGACTAAGAGAGATCTATCGTCCTTTGAGCATGTTGAACGAAGCTTACAGCAACCTTCGCCTGCACGGAAGGACAAGCTTGTCGTTCGCCAAAAAATAAAGAAAATGGACCTCCCAAGAGAAGATACCGTTGCAAGCCAAACAACGAGTTTGTATATTGACAAATTTTAACCTGCGTTTCGAAGTTACATTTGGTCTATTGTCGTTGTCCCCGGTGATGGCCATTGCGGATTTCATGCCCTTGCAAGGTATGTTGGTTATGATGACAAAGACGGATGGAGACGGGTGAGGCAGGAGCTGTACGAGGAGTTAGAGACTCATCTTCCATTCTACTCCCGTATCCTAAGCGAAAAAACGGTTGCAAGTTTGTTGTTAAGTATCCCTTGCACCGACAGTGTTACCGGGAAAGACCACTACATGTCAGTCCCGTCTGCCTGTTATTTATTTGCTAATAGGTACATGATACCTATTGTACTTATCTCGTCGGATATTAATAATACATTCTTTCCGATGTGCGCTCCTCCGACGGACTACGGAGTGTCTAACCTATGTACTATAGGTCTGATCGGGGATCACTTCGTTATACTAAAGATGATCGCTCATTCTCCGATTCCTCCACCTTCAACAGTTTGGTACAAAAGAGCACCGGTCGAAACCATCGCTTGGACCACACCTTTCATTGATCAGATCAACCATTGTAAGAAGTTGTTGAAGATTGAGGAGCCAAGAGACTTACTTGCTGACCACTACGACGTCGAAATCGACTAAGTATAGATATATTTACAGTTTAACATTTTGTATATGGAGGACCACTTTTGTATACAGTGAAATATGAAGTCCACTAATATATATGGAGTAAATTTTGAGTTATATGTGTTTACTGTGTGCTACCTGTGTTATATGTGTTTACATGTGTTATATGTGCTATCTGTGTTATATGTGGTTACCTGTGTGCTACCTGTGTTATATGTGGTTACCTGTTTGTTATCTGTGTTATATGAGTGTACCTGTGTTATATGTGTTCACTGTCACAGCATTTCAGTTTGAGAAACTCTGTCACAGAGTATTATAGTTAGGACTGCCACACCCATGGCAGTCCTACACTGAAGTAGGACTGCCAGGGAGCTGGCAGTCCTAACTAAAACTTGCTGTAACAACAAGTTTTAGTTAGGACTGCCAGCTTTCTGGCAGTCCTACTTCAGTGTAGGACTGCCATGGGTGTGGCAGTCCTAACTATAATACTCTATGATGATTTTCATGTGTGAATCAAATTATCACAGAGTATTAGAGTTAGGACTGCCACCCCATTGGCAGTCCTACACTGAAGTAGGACTGCCAGGGTGCTGGCAGTCCTAACTAAAACTTGCTGTAACAGTAAGTTTTAGTTAGGACTGCCAGCTCCCTGGTAATCCTACTTCAGTGTAGGACTGCCATGGGTGTGGCAGTCCTAACTCTAATACTCTGTAATAATTTTCATGTGTGAATCAAATCATCACAGAGTTTGATAGTTAGGACTGCCACCCCATTGGCAGTCCTACACTGAAGTAGGACTGCCAGGGTGCTGGCAGTCCTAACTAAAACTTGCTGTTACAGCAAGTTTTAGTTAGGACTGACAACATCCTAGCAGTCCTACTTCAGTGTAGGACTGCCATGGGTGTGGCAGCCCTACTTCTAATACTCTGTGATGATTTGCATGTGTGAATCAAATTGTCACAGAGTTTGATAGTTAGGACTGCCACCCCATTTTCAGTCCTACACTGAAGTAGGACTGCCAGGGTGCACGCAGTCCTAACTAAAACTTGTTGTTACAACAAGTTTTAGTTAGGACTGCCAGCTCCCTGGCAGTCTACTTCAGTGTAGGACTGCCATGGGTGTGGCAGTCCTACTTCTAATACTGTGTGATGATTTGCATGTGTGAATCAAATTGTCACAGAGTTTGATAGTTAGGACTGCCACCCCATTGGCAGTCCTACACTGAAGTAGGACTGCCAGGGAGCAGGCAGTCCTAACTAAAACTTGTTGTTACAGCAAGTTTTAGTTAGGACTGCCAGCTCCCTGGCAGTCCTACTTCAGTGTAGGACTGCCAATGGGGTGGCAGTCCTACTTCTAATACTCTGTAATGATTTGCATGTGTGAATCAAATTGTCACAGAGTTTGATAGTTAGGACTGTCACCCCATTGGCAGTGCTACACTGAAGTAGGACTGCCAGGGTGCTGGCAGTCCTGATACAGATATTCTGTACATTAAAAACAACAATTCATCACAAGTACATAAACAACAATAATTCTTCACAACTTAAGATTCATCACAAAAAAGAAACTCAATAATCCAACTACAATAAATTATCACAATAATTCATCACAACTACAATAATTTATCACAACTACTTAATCCCTAACATTCCACATCCAAATTAAGTTTCAAACAAGCAAAATATCTACAATAATTCATCACAAGTACGTAACTATTCCACATCCAACTTAAGTTTGAAACAAGAAAAATATCCAAATCCATCCACATATCATGCCGGGCCTTTGAACGAGACTCCCTATTGTTCTTGAAGGAGAAGTCGACCACGTCGTCGATGCGATCAAGCTCGTTGGCGACCGCGACACAAGTGTCACTTTGGCAACCTCTTCGGAGTGTCTGGGCAAATTCCTTTACCTTTTGAGACTGAAAATGAAAGTATAAATGAATTAAGTCTACACACATGGAAATCTCAGTCTTATTACAAATACGGAACTCACAAACCCAGCATACAAGACGTTTTTGGAAGGAAGAGCTCCAATTGCTCCGACGGCCACGGGACCCGGGTTGGTAGGGTTCGACAACTTAGGATGTCCGACCCCCAGAAAGTACGGCATGTAGTCCTCGCTGCAGTCGGCCATCTGGGTGACCGGTCGTCTTTCAGATTCCCGAAGTACATGTCGTTGCCACTCAGAGTAAAAGTCGGTCACCCAGTCGAAATCTGCAGGTTTGTAATTTAAAGGTTGTGTTTCGCACGGAGGCTCCAACAGCCGTAGTGTGCACTTCGGCACAGTTTGCACGAAGCCAAACTGACGAAGTACTCTATCGGGCATGTACGGCTCCGTAATTTCGAAGCATGCGATCATGCCATGAAATAAAGAAACTGGTTGGATCACACGATTCAGCTCACGTAAATCCCGGTATAGATTCCAAAAAATCTCTAGGAAAATAGTTAACAACAAAACAAAATTAACATAAAAAAGTTAGTCAAAAATTAGTACCTCTTCCGGCACCAAATTGTCTAATACTTCACGAATGGAAGCCAGTGTTTGCCAATTTTTGGTTTTCAGGTGGGATGGCCTCCATCGACACACTCTAGGAAGATGTTCAACATACTCTGGGTTCAAGTCAGCCCGTCTAAGCATCAGAAAGTGCTCGTATATCCATGCCTATTCAATTTATAAATGAATAGTAAAAAATTAAACAACAAATTGAAGTATACAAGATTAAATTGTTAGAAGTTTTCTTACATGTAGCAGAGTCTGACAGCCGGCCATTATCTTAGTCCCGACATGGAATGCGATGCCGAGCTCACGGTAAAGATTGGCTAGGATACCGCTTCCTCAGGTTATATCAATGAAGTCATCCACTTCAGATAAGTTGAGCATGTACCTAGCATGTATCGACGTTCCGGACTTGTCTGAAATGCCGACCGTTCCTAGGACGAACAGCATATACTCACGGGCTACCGCGTCGACCGTATCATCGTCATCGTCACCCACCTCCATATCCATGAACTGGTCCACCAGAAATGATAGAGAAATTCCGTACGACTTCTTGAAGCCTGGTAGAGTTGTAAAACTCGTAGCCGGAACTCCAAGGTGATTTGAGACGAAGTTGACGATCTTCTCGTACCATTTTACGGATTTCTCATTCGTGTAATGTTCCGTGGTCATTACGCGCCCGGTCACTGGCAGCTCCAATATCTGGTAGACGTCGTCAAGTGTAATGGTCATTTCCCCTGCTGGAAGATGAAATGTGTTGGTCTCCGGGTGCCATCTCTCCACAAAGGCGGATATGAGGGCACTATTCATTGTCCGGTAGGCATTTTGTAACAAATTGTGTAAGCCGCTCGGTATGATTTTGCTCTGGACGGCCTACGATAAGCTTGTAAACTGCTAAGACACGATTTTCTTCCCGTGACTCACAGCCCTAAGGATACGTAATGTCCTATGTATATCGAACAACAGAAAAACATATCAATTATGAAATACATATATATATAGTATACTAAACTGGTAGCTTACAAACGTCATGTACATACCGGGTTCTTACATATTTCATACGCAATGTGGTTCTCGAAAGAAACCAACATTGAGCAACCGGGCGGACGGACAGGCGGCTCAGAAGGACCGGCCTCCTCAGAAGGACCAACCTCCTCAAATTGAGCAGAATCGTCTTGACGTGATAGGAGTCGGGCAATTGGCACGTTGTCGTCGTCGTCATCGGAAGGAGGCATAGGAGTAGGAGCTCATTGCTTCGATCGAGCTTGACGTGCCGGTGGCGATGTCCGAGACCGAGCTTGGGGCGCCGGTTCAGAAATTGTTATCGGACGCTCGAGAGGACGTCCCGCACGCTCCTTCCGCTTTGACGCGGTGGGCCATATTCACTACTAAAATCTACTCAATTGGCGACGTATATTTAGCGACGTTAGATTAGCGTCGCTAAATTTTGTACATTAGCGACGTTTTATATAAACGTCGCTCATAGTCGCTACTAGCGACGACCTAAGCGACGTAACAACGACGTACATTAAGCACATGACCCAGTCATCGCGAAACGTCGCTGGGACGTCGCTAGTAGCGACGCATTTAGCGACGGTAGTTCAAGCGTCGCTAAATTCTAATTATATCCCCGCTCCAACGTTTCATTTCCCCCTATTTTCCTCTCTCACTCTCTCTCCTCCCCGGCGCTCTCACTCTCTCCGGCGGTAACTCTCACTCTCTCCGGCGACTCTCCTCCCTCTCTGGTACGTTACTCTCCCCCTCCCCCTCTCTCTCTCTCTCTCTTTCTCTGTATGTTTTGGTTGTTGGTGGTTTGGGGGAGGTGCGGGTGGCTCGGAGGGAGGTGCTGGGGGGATGCAGGTGGTTGGGGGTGAGTGGGGGTGGATGGGGGGTGGGGCAGGGGGGACGAGGGCGGCTGGAGGAGGGGAGCTAGGGTTAGTGTTCGGGTTAGGGTTCATTTCCCATTCGGCCCTCTCACTCTCTCCGGCGCTGTCACTCTCTCCGGCGACTCTCCTCCCCCCTTCAGCGCTCTCACTCTCTCTCCTCCCCCCTCCGGCGCTCTCACTCTCTCCGGCGCTGTCACTCTCTCAGGCGACTCTCCTCCCTCTCCGGTACGTGGTACTCTTCCCCTCTCTCTCTCTCTCTCTCTCTCACTCTCTCCGGCGCTCTCACTCTCTCCGACGCAGGGGGGACGAGGGCGGCTGGGGGAGGGGAGCTAGGAGCAGGGTTCGGGTTAGGGCTAGGGGTGGTGTAGGGGGTGGCTTGATCAGGGGCACCGATAGTGCCAAAAAATCTGATAATTTAGTAATAATTATTTGTTTTCCGACACCGAAAAATGTGATACTACGATTCGAACGCACCGATAGTGCCGATATTTGTAACAAGTAGTTTTGTTTGTTGGTTAATTGGTAACATGGTGATCGGGACATATAGTCCCTGCAGCCATTCGACTGGCGAGGCAGAAACTATGGTACGACATGGTGATCAGGACATAGTTCCTGCAGCCATTCGACTGGCGAGACAGAAACTATGTAGCCGTAGATAAAGTTGACTATCCTGCGACCCTCATCCCTCGGCAATGATGATACGACAACCTATCACTATATCTTATATAGTAGTAGATGACGTTTTAGTATTACATTATGTGAGTTCATCTTGATTCTGTTACATTCTTCAGATACTACATACTAGATTCGATAAGAACGTATACTACACCATATATACAGAACATAGATGATTCACACTAATGTATGCTAGAATGAATTTTGGGTTGCGTTCTGAGCCATCCGTTCTCACACTTAAAACACATGAATTAGGACAACCAACCGGAGAGGATACTCTGAGAGATCCATCTGAGTAGGACGTATACTCTGAGAGATCACCTTTACAAGAATGATATCAGTAGTGGGATTGAGTGTTGGAGGAGATATTATCAGAGTGTACGTCCTACTCAGATGGGTCTCTCACCATTACTATTTTTTTCTGACAGCATGGTAGATGTGATCCGTCAACAAATTCTTGCTCTGGGCCAAAACTTTGCCCCGGAGCTCAATTGGACATCCTTCGTGTAGAGCTCGAACGAGAGGTTCCTGACAGCATGGTGGTCTCCTTTGTCAAAGGATTCTTGCTCGTCCCACAACCTTTGTGGGATGAGCACGAATCCTTTGACAAAGAAGACCACCATGCTGTCAGGAACCTTTCACTCGATTTTTACACGAAGGATGTCCAATTGAGCTCCGGGACAAAGTTTTGGCTCAGAGCAAGAATCTGTTGATGGAGCACATCTACCATGCTGTCAGAAAAAAATAGTAACGGTGAGAGACCCATCTGAGTAGGACGTACACTCTGATAATATCTCCTCCAACACTCAATCCTACTACTGATATCATTCTTGTAAAGATGATCTCTCAGAGTATACATCCTACTCAAGGATGTCCACTCGAGCTCTGGGGCAAAGGATTGACTCAGAGCGGATTTCTGGACAGAGATGACGAAGAAGATGGCTGCCAAAGCTTATGTCAGTTTTCTAATTCTTTATACGTATTATATTTTGTCATTTTGTATTACTGATACTGAGTAATACGGAATGGTCCGATATATACCGATACTCTGAGTATCATACCATTCCTATGTGTATCGGTATCGCAATCACAATACCGATACTCGAGTATCGCATTGATACTTAAGTATCACATCTGATAGTTCTCTCATTTATTTGTCAATTACTGTATTTCAGTTCTAGTTAGTTTTATGTGATTCTCTGATAGTTCTCTCATTCATTTTCAACCGCTCTTCCCTGTGAATATTTATTTTACCAGATGGCACCCATGACCCAAGGAGCGGCACGTCGTTTGAGGGAAACAGTGAATGCTGAGGTGGCTCCTCATACTGTTAAGGAGGAAGTGGCACCGGTAGCTAGTGAGACCAAGAGTTCTATTCATCCAGCACCGGTAGCTAGTGAGACCGGGAGTTCTATTGATGCAGCACTTGCAAGGGACTACATCCATCCAAACGTCGTCGATCCCATTTTTTCAAGGTGGTTGCGTGATCGTATCACTGAGCGTTTGCGTGAGCTGCGTGTTTCTCATTAGCTATTAGTACTTATTTGTATTGGACTATTTGTATTGTGGGTTGTTTTTGTATTAGACTATTTGTATTGGACTACATATATGAATTAGTATTGTGTCAATCTCTGGATTGTATTGGACTACGACATGGTGATCAGGACATAGTCCCTGCAGCCATTCGACTGGCGAGACAGAAACAATGAAGCTATAGATAAATTTGACTGTCCTTCGACCCTCATCTCTCGGCAATGATGATACGACAACCTATCACTATATCTTATATAGTAGTAGATGATATTTTAGTATTACATTATGTGAGTTCATTCTTGATTCTGTTACATTCTTCAGATACTACATACTAGATTCGATAAGAATATATACTATACCATATGTACAGAACATAGATGATTCACAATAATGTATGCTATAATGTGTCGTGTTTTGAGCCATCCGTTCTCACACTTAAAACACATATGAATTAGAACTGTGTGTCAATCTTTGTTTTTGTATTTTCGGCGAAGCCATGGATTAGATTCTGTATTTTGTATTTTGGATTCTGTATTTTGGCTCCAGCTCCAGCTCCATTTGTATAAATCTATGGTACGACATGGTGATCAGGACATAGTCCATGCAGCCATTCGACTGGCGAGGCAAAAACTATGTAGCCGTAGATAAAGTTGACTGTCCTTCGACCCTCATCCCTCGGCAATGATGATACGACAACCTATCACTATATCTTATATAGTAGTAGATGACGTTTTAGTATTACATTATGTGAGTTCATCTTGATTCTGTTATATTCTTCAGATACTACATACTAGATTCGATAAGAACATATACTACACCATATGTACAAAACATAAATGATTCACACTAATGTATGCTAGAATAAATTTTGGGTTGTGTTCTGAGCCATTCGTTCTCACAACAGGAAGGATCAGTGCTTTTTAGTTCTCTTCCATCCATCCATTCCTCCGTTCTGATCAAGCCTCTTCCTTCTCCTCTAATCCACAATGGCTCTGGACCCATCTGTTTCTCCCTACTTCCCTTCTTCTTATTTGACTCTCTCAGCCACATATGATATCTAGCTCAAGTGTAGAGGCGGGAGAGAAGAAGTGGGCAGGATTAGGAGGCCGGGGAAGCAGCACAGTCGGCGGCATGACCTGGAGGAAGTACATAGGTTTTCTTCAACATCCGTAGGAGAACTATAAGGATATATCTTTTCACAATATGTCACCTTGTCAAAGACCCTTAATGTGAATATCACGTTACCGCGGTGCCGGAAGACTAAGATGTCATAATTTTCTAAGCCGTGTGCTTTGACATAATCCTCCCAACTCTTTCCTCCTATGTAGTACTCCTATGTAGTAATTGCATTACTACATAGGAGGAAAGAGTTGGGAGGATTATGTCAAAGCACACGGCTTAGAAAATTATGACATGTTGGTCTTCCGACACCGCGATAACGTGATATTCACATTAAGGGTCTTTGACAAGGTGATATGTTGTAAAAAGATATATCCTTATAGTTCTCCTACAGATGTTGAAGAAAACCTATGTACTTCCTCTAGGTCATGCCGCCGACTGTGCTGCTTCCCCGGCCTCCTATTCCTGCCCACTTCTTTTCCCCCGCCTCTACACTTGAGCTGGATATCATATGTGGCTGAGAGAGTCAAATAAGAAGAAGGGAAGTAGGGAGGAGCAAATGGGTCCAGAGCCATGGTGGATTAGAGGAGAAAGGAAGAGGCTTGATCAGAACGGAGGAATGGATGGATGGAAGAGAACTAGAAAGCACTGATCCTTCCTTCAGTTTTTTAGTTGAGGATACTGAGTTTGTACGTATTTGCGGATATTGATTTTGTTTGTTGAGGATATTATATATTGACATTATTCGTTGCGGATAGAATTTTTTTCTATATTTTTTGTATATTCTGGAATGTATTGTGCGTGCTGGTGTTGAGTGTTTCACCGAGGGGGTCGGCGAAACCAGGGATTGGATTTTGTATTTTGTATTTTGTATTTTGGCTCAGGCTCCAGCTCCATTTGCATTAATCTACGGTACGACATGGTGATCAGGACATAGTCCCTGCAGCCATTCGACTGGCGAGGCAGAAACTATGTAGCCATAGATAAAGTTGACTGTCCTGCGACCCTCATCCCTCGGCAATGATGATACGACAACCTATCACTATATCTTATATAGTAGTAGATGATGTCTTAGTATTACATTATGTGAGTTCATCTTGATTCTGTTATATTCTTCAGATACTAGATACGATAAGAACATATACTACACCATATGTACAGAACATAATGATCCACACTAATGTATGCTAGAATAAATTTTGGGTTGTGTTCTGAGCCATCCGTTCTCACACTTAAATAGATATGAATTAGTACTGTGAGAGCGCCGGAGAGAGTGAGAGCGCCGGAGGGGGGGGAGGAGAGAGAGTGAGAGAGTAAAATGGGGAGAAATGAATTGGTGGGGGAACCCAGGGATTAGATTCTGTGTTTTGTATTTTAGATTCTGTATTTTAGCTCCAGCTCCAGGACATAGTCCCTGCAGCCATTCGACTAGCGAGGCAGAAACTATGGTACGACATGGTGATCAGGACATAGTCCCTGCAGCCATTCGACTGGCGAGACAGAAACTATGTATCCGTAGATAAAGTTGACTGTCCTGCGACCCCCATCCCTCGGCAATGATGATACGACAACCTATCACTATATCTTATATAGTAGTAGATGATGTCTTAGTATTACATTATGTGAGTTCATCTTGATTCTGTTACATTCTTTAGATACTAGATACGATAAGAACATATACTACACCATATGTACAGAACATAATGATCCACACTAATGTATGCTAGAATGAATTTTGGGTTGTGTTCTGAGCCATCCGTTCTCACATTTAAATAGATATGAATTAGTACTGTGAGAGCGCCGGAGAGAGTGAGAGCGCCGGAGGGGGGAAGGAGAGAGAGTGAGAGAGTAAAATGGGGGAAATGAATTGGTTGGGGAACCCAGGGATTAGATTCTGTATTTTGTATTTTGGATTCTGTATTTTGGCTCCAGCTCCAGGACATAGTCCCTACAGCCATTCGACTAGCGAGGCAGAAACTATGGTACGACATGGTGATTAGGACATAGTCCCTGCAGCCATTCGACTGGCGAGACAGAAACTATGTAGCCGTAGATAAAGTTGACTGTCCTGCGACCCTCATCCCTCGGCAATGATGATACGACAACCTATCACTATATCTTATATAGTAGTAGATGATGTCTTAGTATTACATTATGTGAGTTCATCTTGATTCTGTTACATTCTTCAGATACTAGATACTAGATTCGATAAGAACGTATACTACACCATATGTACAGAACATAGATGATTCACACTAATGTATGCTAGAATAAATTTTGGGTTGTGTTCTGAGCCATCCGTTCTCACACTTAAAACACATATGAATTAGAACTGTGTGTCAATCTTTGTTTTTGTATTTTCGGCGAACCCAAGGATTAGATTCTGTATTTTGTATTTTTACTTTGTACGTATTTGAGAATATTCAGTTTTTTCGTTGAGGATACTGAGTTTATACGTATTTGCGGATATTGATTTGGTTGTGTTGTGGATATAATATATTGACATTGTTCATTGCGGATAGTATTTTTTCTTTATATTTTTTGTATATTCTGGAATGTATTGTGCGTGCCGGTGTTGAGTGTTCCACCGAGGGGGTCGGCGAACCCAGGGATTGGATTCTGTATTCTGTATTTTGTATTCTGTATTTTGGCTCAGGCTCCAGCTCCAGCATCATTTGCTTTCTGGAACCTATTTTTTTATATTTTTTTAATTTAGCGACGTTTTTAGCGACGTTAGTATTCGTCGCTACATATTAGCGACGCCAGAAAATGTCGTTAAAAGCGTCGCTAAATTCTGACGTGGCAACACGTGACACCAAATCTGATGTCAGCTCGTCGTCGTCAAAACGTCGCAAATCTGTTGCTAAACGGCGACCACGCTATAACGTCGCCTTTTACGTCGCTGATTAGCGTCAAATAACAAACGTCGCAAATAACGCCGCTAATTAGCGACGTCATTGACGTCGCAAAATAGCGTCGCCCTAGCGACGTTTTGCGACGTTTTCTCGTTTAGCGACACGTTTTTTTTCGTCGTTCCTGAAACATCGCCATAAACGTCGCTAAATTGATTTAGCGACATTTTCGATGAGATTAGCGACGTATTTAGATGTCGCTAATCTGACAAATTTTTGTAGTAATTATTTTGTTAGCGACCGGTGGAGTGCATGACAACATACACTTATTAAATAATGGAAACAACATGCAGTTATCCACCCCCATATGTCATAACAGTAGGACTGCCAGGCATGAGACAGTCCTAATGAAAATCAGGACTGCCACTGCCCTGGCAGTCCTCTTTCACAAGAGGACTGCCAGGACTGTGGCAGTCCTGATTTTTATTAGGACTGCCACATGCCTGGCAGTCCTACTGTAGTGAGACCCGAACTGCCACAACGACATTCTAGTTTATCGTATTCTAGGGTTAGGGTTTCAACATTAAATTGGGGTTTCTTGTGTTCGAAAATTAGGGAAGAGAACGTGAAAGAGATTATAAACCTATTTTATCGAAACGTTTTCAAGAATTAAAAAATTCTAGGGTTTCGAATGTACAAAATTCACGAAAAAATTAGAGAAGAACGTACCTGGATTTCGGTTGCTTTGACTTACGTGTCATCTCTTCGAGAAGGTTATGGAAGAAATCTTGGTGGAGGGATTGAGAATGGAGTGGTAGAGAAGAAGAAATTAGGGTTTTAGGAGAGGGAGAGGGAGAGGGAGAGAGTTTTTTTTCTTCTTGAGGAGAGAGAGTGTAAAAAGGAAATGAAAGTGAAATGAAGGGTTTGGGGGGTTGGGTTGTCCCCTAGCACGTTTTGGGTGCCCCCTAGCAATTTCTCCACCTTCTTGGGCTGCCCCCCAAGTAAGGGCTGCCCCCAAGCATTTTTTGTTGTGCCCATAGAAAAAACCTTTATGTAACTTTAATAATCCGATAAAGAAGATATACGGAAGGAACTTAATCTTCCACTTTGATACATCGAGTCCAGTATTCCCTCTCCGTGTGCAAACGCAACTGAGAGGCATAAATCCGGACCTTTCTTCTTCGCCAACGAAGAAGAGGTGTTACACACGCCCGACGGTGGCATAGATCGGGACCTTTCTTTTTTGCACCGTTCTAAGAGGCGGTTTAGGCAGCTGCCTAGACGGTACCTAGGCGCTAGGTGCCCTTCGTTGCCCTCTAGGGGGACACCTGGTCCCCCCAACGCCAGACTATGCATGTATTTGGGTTTTATGAACTTTTCTACAAATTTTAGTACGTATTTTAGATTATTTTCACTACAAAAAAGTGTCTTTTTGGGACGATACTATAAGGAACACTAGTCTAAAAAGTCCTAAAAGTATAATTCTAGGGACGGCTATATTTTTAGTAACAAAATGTTGCTTTTTTTTGGGACAGATTGTGAAAATGGATCACTATTTGGGACTGATGAAAATTTCTGTTTCAAATAATACATATTTTCGTCCCAAATATGTTGGCGGGAATACCACACGTGTGGCGGCTAATTGCCAAATTATATGGAGGAAAAGTTTACCACCACGTGTTTCCATCGTAACCATTCGATCGGATGGATTAATCCAGACCGTCCATCCCAAAACATATTTCCTATAGTCGATAGGACTTCTCTCTCTTTCCGATCAAAAAACTTTCTCTTCCTCTCTCTTTCCGATCAAAAATGGCGATATAACTGCTCTCTCTCTCTCTCTCCGACCTAGGTGATCCAGTATTGCTGCTCTTTTTTCTCTCCGACCATTGTTCCGACCTGGTGCTCCAGTGTTGCTGCTCTCTCTCTCTCTCCCCGACCATTGCTCTCTCTCTGTCCGATCTTCCAACCCTAGGTGCTCCATTGTTGCTGCTTGGTATACTTCCCCCAACTTTAGAATTTTTTACCAAAATGTTTTAGTCTTTGCCCTAATATTTGGATGCATGTTATTTTGTCCTAGATTGTTTGCTTGGAATTTGAGTGGTTTACACTATTTACACCGTTTACTCAATTTTTCCTTGAAATTTGAGTGTTTTACACTGTTTACACGGCTGCATGTAATTTTGTCGTAGATTGTTTGCTTAAAATTTAAGGGTTGTACACTGTTCACTAAAATTTTGCTTAAAATTTGAGTGTTTCACACTGTTTACATGGCTGCATGTAATTTTGTCGTAGATTATTTGCTTAAAATTTGAGGGTTGTACACTGTTTACTGAAATTTTGCTTAAAATTTGAGTGTTTCACACTGTTTACACGGCTGCATGTAATTTTGTCGTAGATTATTTGCTTAAAATTTGAGGGTTTTACACTGTTTACTGAAATTTTGCTTAAAATTTGAGTGTTTCACACTGTTTACACGGCTGCATGTAATTTTGTCCTAGATTATTTGCTTGAGATTTGAGTGTTTTACACTTTACTCAAATTTTTGCTAGAAATATGAGTGTTCTACATAGTTTACATGGCTGCATGTTATTTTGTCCTAGATTATTTACCAATTTTTTTATCAACATTTGCTTAAAATTGATTACTTGTCCATAATAAGAGTTATTTACCAATTTTTTGCTCGAATTTAATTACATGTGACACTGTTTATACAGGATTATTTACCAAGATTTTTTTTAGGATTATGTACCAATTTTTTATAATTATTTACATGTGACACTGTTCCCGGCTGCATGTTTTTGTCTTAGTTTTTAGCATCAGTTATTTAGGTGATTGTTTTTCTTTTGGGAAGATTTTGGTTTATGAAGTATATCAGTTTATTGAGAAAATTATTTGGTGGCAAAAATATGTTAGAACACCAAAATATGTGCACATTGTCATTTATTTGTGATTATTTATGAAAAAATAGATTTTTTTTGTGAAAAATTGGGCCACATTTAGACCTGTCAATTGGGCCGGGCCGGCCCATCCCAGCCCGGCCCGGCCCGAACCCCAAACACTGCTTATCATTTGTTTGTCAATGTGTGTTATGCTTGGCTTTAGCACAAGCAATTTGTGCTGTGCTTAGCTTTGGCCAAGCAATTTGTGCTTTGCTTGGCTTGGGTTTGCTTGGCTTTGCTTTTTGCTGTGCTGTGCTTAGTTTGGCTTTTTTTGTGGGTACATGCCAGCCAGTCTTCATGACGGGCGGTGAACGGTGACTGTGTTGTTGAGGCTAAGCCATAGGAGCAAAAATTTGAAGGAGAAGAACGAAATGAATACCCAAATGTATCATGTGCCAATCAAATCTCGGCACGGCACGGCACGGCCCGGCCCGACCCGAAGCCCACCGTGTCGTGGGTCACGTGCCGGACTGGGCTGAGATTTTTTACCCTTGGCCCGGCCCGGCCCGGCCCGCTATAGTTCATGGGTTGAAGAGGCCCGAGCCCGGCCCACCCAAATTCAGTGTCGGGCCGGCCCGGCTGACTGGACAGGAACATGAGTTTGAACCTGGCTATGCTCTTTGTAGATTTTAATTTGTCAAATTATTGTGATTATGCGTTCATGTAGGAATTATTGTGATTATTTGTGAAAAATTGGGTTTTCTTGTGAAAAATTGGGACACATTTGCATGGATAGGAACATGAGTTTGAACCTGGCTATGTTGTTTGTAGATTTTAATTTGTCAAATTATTGTGATTATGCGTTCATGTAGGAATTACTGTGATTATTTGTAAAAAATGGGTTTTTTTTAAAAAAAATTGGGACACATTTGCATGCCCATTCTGGATTGATGTTAAACATATTATAAATGGAGATGAATTTGAACCTGGCTATGTTCTTTGTAGATTTTAGTTTGTTGAAAATCGACATTGTGAATCATGCTTGAGCTTTTCAGTTGAAATTGGTTATTTGTGCCATGTGTTAGTTCCATGTCAGTAAGTCATAATCAACCTTGGTATATTAATTTCCTTTTTCTAGCTAGTAATTGTCATAATCAATTGGTTATCTATATGCTTATTATTTCTTCTTCTTGGGCACATTAGTACATGGCTACCAATAAGTGTTTGCTCTATTATTAAATTTGTCTTTGCTTGATATATTGCATAAGAATTTTAACTCTAATTTGTTAGAAAGTATATTTTTTTTGGAAACTGAAATGGATAAGACTTATATAGTTGCTGCCTCAAGCTATAGTTGTTGCCTCAAGTTATATGATTTTAACTCTAATTTGCCTCTGTATTTTAATTATTAGAAAGTTATATAGCTGCTGCCTCAAGCTTTTTGCCTCCATTTGCCTCAAATAGAAATTTCAAATTGAATTCTTGAAACAATAAAGATACAACTATTGTTCTGAATATATATTTTGGATGGTGCTAGGTGATAATTGTCTTTTGGAAATTGATATGGATATTCGTTGGATTGGATCACATGATTGGAATTCAAAGGCATACAAGGATGGGGTCGAAGCATTTCTTAAATTTGCATATAGAACTAAGAATGCTGATACGGTCCATATTTATTGCCCATGTAGTAGATGTGTAAATCGTGTTTATCACAATCGACAGACTGTGGAGGTTCATATAGAGATGTATGGATTTGAAAGGAGTTATATGGATTGGATATATCATGGGGAGTTATTGGGTGGTTTGGGTAATAACACCAATAATATAGGAGATGATATGTCAGTTGATGAAAGTGATGCTAGATTAAATGAATGTGCTAATATGACAACAATGGTACGAGAGGGAATGGGATTCTCATGCATGATAGAAAATATGGGTTGCGAAGAAGAGCCCATGGCAGAAGAAAACTTACGGTCCGATGAATGCATGCCGAAATACTTCAAACTTCTAAATGAAGCAGAAAGTGATTTGTACGAGAGTTGTCCTAAGGGTGTCACTGAGCTATCATTTGTTGTCCAACTTTTACACCTGAAGCAACTTAATGGATGGACAAATCGTTCTTTCACAATGCTGTTGGGCTTCTTAAAAAAGGTGTTTCCGTGTGCCAAGATTCCCAAATCATAGTATCAAGCCAGTAAGCTAACTACTGACTTGGGGTTTACTTACAAAATATGGGATGCCTGTCCTAATAGTTGTATGTTGTTTCGAAATGAAACTGAGAATCTCGACAAATGTGAGATTTGTGGGGCTTCTAGATATAAAGTTGATCATGCCAACGAGGGTAATCTTCCTCCGGTTGACCAGGGTACTAAAGTTTCTCAAAAAAAGGTTTGATATTTTCCTTTAATACCAAGACTGCAACGATTGTTTTGGTCATCGCATACAGCTTCGCTTATGAAATGGCATGCTGAGAAGCGAGTAGAGGATGGTGTAATGAGGCATCCGGCAGATTCTCGTGCTTGGAAGGCTTTTGATGATAATAATCCATCCTTTGCCAGAGACAGTCGTAATGTTAGACTTGGGTTAATTACCGATGGATTTAATCCGTTTGGTAATATGAGTGTTGCTCACAGTACCTGGCCTGTTGTAGTCGTCCCTTACAACTTACTCCCGTGGTTGTGCATGAAGCAACCTAACTTAATTTTGTCTATTCTTATTGATGGACCAAAAGGTCCAGGTGATAAGATTGACGTTTATCTGCAACCGTTAGTAGAGGAGTTGAAAGAACTTTGGGAGGTTGGTGTTTCTACTTATGATGCATCAACCAAACAGTTATTTCTACTAAATATAGCACTGTTGTGGACAACTAGCGACTTTCCTGCATATGCTATGTTGTCAGGATGGAGCACAAAAGGTGAATTTGCTTGTCCTTATTGTAATAGGGATCATCAAGCTACCCGATTGACAAATGGTGGCAAGTATTGTTACTGGGGTCATCGTAGATTCTTACCGGGGCGCCATAAGTTTCGAAGGGAGAGGGTAACTTTTAATGGCAAATTAGAAATGAGGCCACCACCTTTGACATTATCTGGAACAGAAGTGTTAAAGCAGTTGAATGATCTCAATGTTTTAACTGAATATAAGAAGGAGGACCTCTTTACAAAGAGGAAGAGGGAAGAACAAGAAAAAGAGAGAGCAAAAACACACAGTCTGCCAAAAACAAGATTAGGTTGGAAGAAGAAGAGCATCTTTTTTGAACTACAATATTGGAAACACAATTTGATTCGCCACAATCTAGATGTTATGCATATTGAAAAAAATGTATGCGATAATGTCATTTTTACTTTGCTAGGTATTAAAGGCAAAACAAAAGATAATATAAAGGCTCGAAAAGATCTCAGAGATATGAAAATTCGATCATAGCTACATCCTCAACCACGGGGAAGAACTCTAGAGTACTTGCCTCCAGCTGAGTTCACAATGAGCAACAAAGAAAAGGACATTTTCTTGAAAGTGTTGCGAGATGTAAAAGTACCTGATGGTTATTCATCTAATATATCTCGATGCGTGCATACAGAAGAGCGGAGTATGTGGGGTCTTAAGAGTCATGACAATCACATTTTAATGCAACAGTTACTTCCTATAGCTATTCGAAGGGTCTTACCAAAGCATGTTGTTAAATCCTTAATTGAATTAAGCAACTGCTTTGTGGTGTTGTGTTCAAGTGTAAATAGTATTACAGACTTGAAAATTTTGAAGATCATATGGCACTTACGCTTTGTAGTCTTGAGAAGATTTTTTCACCTGGGTTTTTCGATATAATGGAACACTTGCCTATGCATTTAGTGGATGAGTTACAAATTGCTGGAGCAGTATTGTATCGTTGGATGTATCCCATGGAAAGATATTTGCACACCTTAAAACTTTATGTGCGGAATCGTGCTCATCCAGAGGCTTCTATTGCTAAATCAGTATTGTTAGAAGAATGTATGACTTTCTGCTCAAGGTATTTGGACAATAGTACGGAAACCAAAATGAAGCGGCCAAGAAGAAATGATGATGGAGGAAAGAAATCTGGTCGCGTTGTAGGTAAAGCCGTGCACTTTCGACTTGATCCAATTATGCAAATACAAGCTCATCGATATGTGCTTGCCAACACGGAGGCAGTAGCACCATTCATTGAGTAAGTTTGTCTTGACTAATACCATGATTTATATCCTCTCGTTTAGTTATGTAATTGAAATAAATTTCTACATCTTTATACAGGAAACATCTTGCTGAACTTGGGTCAAAATATCCACAAGCTTCACAACGACACCTTATTAGTCGCCTTCATAATGAACACTTTGTCACTTGGTTTAAGGAGCATGTAAGTAGATGTATCTTTTAATAAACATTTAATATTTTTGACAACTTGCAGTAAAATATCATTATTAAACTTATTTAATATTTTTTAATATAGGTGAAAGGTTTACCAGACGTACAAATATCAGAGGAGATCAGAAGCTTAGCTTCAGGCCCTCTTAAGGATGCTTTGAAATTCAATTCTTACATTGTTAATGGTTTTAGATTTCGAACAAAAAAAATTGATCTTCGTAGAAAAACTCAGAATAGTGGAGTCCTCCTAAAAGCAGAACAAATGAGTTATTCTAGTCGGAAAGATAGAAATCCTCTTACAGGGGATGTTATATTCTACGGACAACTGATAGACATTATTGAGATAAAATATTTGAACGACATGAAGTATGTTTTATTTAAGTGCAACTGGGTTAATCCACGAGTGGGCCAGAAAGTGGATGAGTTTAATTTTACTCTGGTGAACTTCAATCATTTGTTATACAAAGAGAATAGGGTGATTGATGAACCTTATATCTTAGCATCCCAAGCAGAACAAGTTTGGTATGTTCAAGACCCTCTAGAGTCAGATTGGCATGTTGTTGTTCAGATGTCGCCGCGAGACGCATTTGACAAGTACTCAACAATAGTAGAAGATTTAGAAGCTAATAGAGTGGAACCTTATAGCATGCAACATCTGGATGAAGCTCATAATGGATCTTGGGTTAGGCAAGGAGTAGAGGGCTTGGTGGTTGACACAAATATTTGTGATGGTGATGATGACCATGATGACAGTGGTCATGAGTAGCAAGTTTGTAGCTTGATTTGCAACTATTTGTGATGGATATCAAATTACAAACTTGTATCTCTTAGCTATTTTATATCCTTTCAAGTTGTTGGTTGTTTTATCTACTGTGATTGAACGTTGATGAATTTTGCTTATTTCAGTGAATGTTGATTAATTTTGCTTATTTTTTTTACTTCATTCATTCTCAATTTCTATTAGAAAAAATGTTTACAGGAAAGTGGTTGTAGAAGCTATACTATACTTCATTCATCTTGTCATATACTTGCTTCTACATGTTGTATGATAAACATGTTCTGTGATAAACATATATTATTTAGTGGCTCTACTATTTAGTGGCTTTTGGGTGTGCTAGCCATCCTATTGTGGTCATTGTGCTGTTAATAATAAATATTATTAATGTTGTAATGTCCGCATGATGATAGTATATAAATGTACGCAAGTCGTTTGCTTATCAGGTATTTTGACATAGAAACTCCTCAATAGACTGGAAGTCTGGAACAAAAATGTTCTGTGACATTATCTTGTAATATAATTTTAATCATATATGTGTTTGTATCCAATTAGATTGTGTTTTAATTATTATTTTTTTGTCCATTTTGTCCCTCTCTAGACATTACTGTGATAAACATGTTCTGTGATAAACATATATTATTTAGTGGCTCTACTATTTAGTGGCTTCTACATGTTCTGTAATAAACATATATTATTTAGTGGCTTCTACATGTTCTGTGATAAAGCATCCAAATTGTAAAGTACCATCAAATTATTTTGTGGCTCTACTATTCTGGCTTCTGTATCCCTTTAATTCATCATGCTACTTATACGAGACTGCAATTTGTATTTGAGTTGATAGTGTAGGTTTGTAATGACCAATCATGGGATAACCCTACATATTGCAATTTTTAACTTCTATTAGGAAAAATGTCCCCACAAAAGAAGAAGTTTATCAAGCCTGGGTTCATATCGGGATATGAGAGGCAAAGATTGGAAAATATTACTAGAAATAAAATGAAAATGGATGCTTTGAATTTGCAACAAGCTTCAAAGCTTGTAATGAATTCGAAGATGGTTACTCGAACAAGTTCGAGTAAGATGGGAAAAAGAAGCGCAAGTGAAAGAGATGATGAGTATATCCCCGTCGGTGATGACTTGCTTAGCGAGGAAGATAGCAACCATAATGAAGAATCTTCTGACCCTAAAATGAAGAAGGTAATAAATTGGATATCAAGTCTTGTGTTTTCTGTCTTCATTCATTGGAATATCTCACTATTTTTCTTATGTTGCAGGTTGCAAACAATGATGACTCTTATGTCCCTAAAATAAAAAAGGTTAAAAATTTGATCATAAGCAATTTTTTTACTGTTCTAGTGTACTGCTTACTACTATGGTTACAAATGATGAGAAAAGCAACATCCGGGGTCCTCGAGTCTTGATCCTCTATTGGTGCTGGTCTTGACCCTCTACCAATGCTTGCACTGCCAATGTCTAATGAGCTCATATACGCTCTAATACACCAGTGTGCACTTAAATTTCTTCTGATACACCACTCTGCAATTGATACTTCTTCTGATACTCGGGTATCCTGCTATGGTGGTTTGGTTCTTCATTGGTAGAGCTGGTTGAGCCGCATCGTGGATGTTATTGAGCTCTTGCAGACACACGGTGAGCTTCGATCTGATGCCTAGCTTCAACTGGGATCAAATTGTAGAGGAAGAGTATTTTACTATGGTTTGAGCTTCCTTGCATAGATTTTTATTCTGATTTGAACTTCCTTCTATGTCTTATTAGTGTGTTGGACTATCTTGATCTAATACAACACATGTAGCAAATGATGAGAAAAGCAACATCCGGGGTCCTCGAGTCTTGATCCTCCATTGATGCTGGTCTTGACCCTCTGCCAATGCTTGCGTTGCCAATGTCTAGTGAGCTCTGATACGCTCTAATACACCAGTGTGCACTTAAATTTCTTCTGATACGCCACTGTGCAATTGATACTTCTTCTGATACTTTGGTTCTTCATTGGTAGAGCTGGTTGAGCCGCATCGTGGATGTTATTAATCTCTTGCAGACCCACGGTGAGCTTCGATCTGATGCCTAGCTTCAACTGGGATCAAATTGTAGAGGAAGAGTATTTTACTATGGTTTGAGCTTCCTTGCATAGATTTTTATTCTTATTTGAACTTCCTTCTATGTCTTATTAGTGTGTTGGACTATCTTGACAATTCTGGATATTTGATCCTCAAATTTTGTCGAGGATGAGCATTTTTCCTTTTCTTTATATACATATTGAATCTAATTTTCTTAAATCTAATACAACACATGTAGCAAATGATACTTCTTCTGATACTCGGGTATCCTGCTATGGTGGTTTGGTTCTTCATTGGTAGAGCTGGTTGAGCCGCATCATGGATGTTATTGAGCTCATGCAGACCCACGGTCAGCTTCGATCTGATGCCTAGCTTCAACTGGGATCAAATTGTAGAGGAAGAGTATTTTACTATGGTTTGAGCTTCCTTGCATAGATTTTTATTCTGATTTGAACTTCCTTCTATGTCTTATTAGTGTGTTGGACTATCTTGATCTAATACAACACATGTAGAAAATGATGAGAAAAGCAACATCCGGGGTCCTCGAGTCTTGATCCTCCATTGGTGCTGGTCTTGACCCTCTGCCAATGCTTGCGTTGCCAATGTCTAGTGAGCTCTGATACGCTCTAATACACCAGTGTGCACTTAAATTTCTTCTGATACGCCACTGTGCAATTGATACTTCTTCTGATACTCGGGTATCCTGCTATGGTGGTTTGGTTCTTCATTGGTAGAGCTGGTTGAGCCGCATCGTGGATGTTATTGAGCTCTTGCAGACCCACGGTGAGCTTCGATCTGATGCCTAGCTTCAACTGGGATCAAATTGTAGAGGAAGAGTATTTTACTATGGTTTGAGCTTCCTTGCATAGATTTTTATTCTTATTTGAACTTCCTTCTATGTCTTATTAGTGTGTTGGACTATCTTGACAATTCTGGATATTTGATCCTCAAATTTTGTCGAGGATGAGCATTTTTTTTATATACATATTGAATCTAATTTTCTTATATCTAATACAACACATGTAGCAAATGATACTTCTTCTGATACTCGGGTATCCTGCTATGGTGGTTTGGTTCTTCATTGGTAGAGCTGGTTGAGCCGCATCATGGATGTTATTGAGCTCATGCAGACCCACGGTCAGCTTCGATCTGATGTCTAGCTTCAACTGGGATCAAATTGTAGAGGAAGAGTATTTTACTATGGTTTGAGCTTTTCCTTGCATAGATTTTTATTCTTATTTGAACTTCCTTCTATGTCTTTTTAGTGTGTTGGACTATCTTGACAATTCTGGATATTTGATCCTCAAATTTTGTCGAGGATGAGCATTTTTCCTTTTCTTATATACATATTGAATCAAATTTTCTTATATCTAATACAACACATGTAGCAAATGATGAGAAAAGCAACATCCGGGGTCCTCGAGTCTTGATCCTCCATTGATACTGGTCTTGACCCTCTGCCAATGCTTGCACTGCCAATGTCTAGTGAGCTCTGATACGCTCTAATACACCAGTGTGCACTTAAATTTCTTCTGATATGCCACTGTGCAATTGATACTTCTTCTGATACTCGGGTATCCTGCTATGGTGGTTTGGTTCTCCATTGGTAGAGCTGGTTGAGCCGCATCATGGATGCGATTGAGCTCTTGCCGACCCACGGTGAGAGTCGATCTGATGCCTAGCTTCAACTGGGATCAAATTGTAGAGGAAGAGTATTTTACTATGGTTTGAGCTTCCTTGCATAGATTTTTACTATGGTTTGAACTAACTTCTATGTCTTATTAGTGTGTCTTTTTGCATAGCTTACTACGTACTATGGTTTGAACTTCCCTATGGCACTGTGTTGGACTATCTTGACAGCACCTACCTATATACTGCTACATTGATTATGTATTTTCAGGCTGCATACAACAGTCCTACGCGTAGGTCATCGCGTATTGCAAAGAATATGGAACATGTCATAGCAATGGGTGAGAGGACATTAGATCCACGATTAGAACCCTCTTTTATGGAGGATGTCTTGCGCATTCCTATATCAAGACATCAAATTTTTCAGGAGAGCGATGATGAGCCTTTAGATAATGAGCCAGTAGAGAATTCTGAGAAAATATCGAAGGGTAAGTTTTGTATTGAAATTTATAATGTAAATTGTGAGCTATTAATGGTTCTGGTTTTTAAGTAGTATATTTATGAGTCTTTCCCTTTTGTTTCTGATAAGGTACGATGGAGAGTGGACCTTCCACTAGGCAACATAGAGGAGCTGCTAAGCCATGAAAAAAATGGGATAATGGAGTAAAAAAAATCATAGAGTGGGATGAAGATTACCAACCAGTTGGAGAACATGGGCACCATTTGATGTCTCATCTTGGTAACCTTTCCCGAAATGGCGAATTGTTTCCGTTAACAATGTTATCTTGGCGTAAGGCTGATAAGGATAAACTAGAAATGGTCTGGGCGTCGGTTAAGGTAACTTTTCCCGTCTCTTTATCTGTATTTTCATGGATTACTATCTTTATTTTTACTATTATCCTACTTGATAGTGAACCCCCTATTATCTGTCTTGCTAAACCTATAGACACATTGGCATTGACTTTGTAGTCAGTAACACTCAAGGTCTGTATTGTAAGCTATAGATCATAGCACTATAATTCACCATCAAGAGTAAAAACAAATCGATTGAAGCAGTTGTGGCCTAGAAGTGTTGATTGAAACTGTCATTTCAAGTGCAATATTTTGTTTATATTCTTTTAATGTTGGAATGAAGATGTTGAAGTGGTTACTTGTTTTTGGTTTGGGATGATTCAACTAATTTATATCTTGCTGTTCTTGTGGTTGTTTGGAAGTATAACCTCGGATATCATGTTTGAATGCTTTACCATCACCTGTTGTTCACATATTTTTGCTATTGATAATGGCTACTTATATTGATAACTTAGATATCATATTTTTTTAAGGAAAACACAAATGCACCCGATGCTTTTAAAGCTATTTGCTTTAAGAAAATAGGAATTTCCTGGAAGGTCTTCAAGCATCGAGTGAAAAAAGACTTCTATACAAAGTTTGAGACCGATGAAGAGCGCCTAGCAAATGTGCCGCCCCGGGTGGAGCCCAGTCAATGGCCAACTCTAGTGGCATATTGGGGCTTGGGTAACACACAGGTATAAATCGACTAACAAATAACTTACATCCATATTCATGCTAGTGGCAAACCCTTTATTTCAATTTACTAAATAATGTCCAAATGTTTTTTAGAAAGTTTCGGAGAAGAACCAAGTTAATCGCGGAAAACTTTGTGCTCTCCCTAGAACTGGTAGAAGATCCTTTCCAGAAATAAAGAGAAAGGTTAGTATTGTGTTTTTGGTAAGATAATTGTCATATATTTTCAGTTGATAATGTATAAAATTTTTCTTACTTTGGAACATGCATACACATCAAAGGAGGCTAGAAAACAAGCATGTTGACCTTGTCAACATGTGGAGAGCCACTAGAGGAAAAGATGGCAGTTATAATGAAGAAGACGGGGCTGCTGGAACAGAGGTATATAAAATTCATATTTGTAATGAGTTTTTTTTAACAAAATGTCAATTGCAAATTAGAGAAATTTAACACAAACCTCCTTGCATGCTATAGAAAATGTTAGAAAGGAGAATTGAAGAGCTACCAGCTGAAGAACGAGATAACGAGGAGCAATTGAATAATGTTTACAGGGAAGTGATCGGACAAGATGGGCATGGCCGAGTTTTAGGCCGAGGAGTAGGTGTAAGCGGTAAAGGATCAACATCCATAGCAGCTCATCAGGCTGAGATTCAACAAGCAACAAATGCTGAGATTGTACAACTACGAGAAGATGGTAAAAAGTTACGAGAATATGCGGAGAAGTTGAGAGAAGAGACTGACGCTTTAAGGAAAGAGCGTGAGGAGCAAGAGGCCCGGCACAAGAAAGAGCTTGAGGCGGTCAAGAGTGAGCTTAGGACTGAGCTCAAAGATGAAGTTGTGGCCATGTTCCTGAATGCTCAACTACTTTCTCAACAATCCAGTACATCGTCCAGGTACTTTGCCAACTATCAACTTATTACATTGGTTTTTCTCTGTGATTCTTATGTTTGGTTTTCTTTCGTGGCTGCAATTTATGTTTGGTTCTCCATTTCCTTTCTTTCAAGTTAAAATTTGTATTTATTACATTAGTTTCTTTTCTGGACTGATTTTTTGGACTGAATTTTGCATAGTCTGAATTTTGCATAATCTCGGTATCAGTATCGGAACTGAATTTTAGCTTCTGTTTTCACTGTGTCCTTTTCCCTGGAAACTCCGAAACCAGTGATATTTTTTACATATTGCCAAGTTACTTTTTACACTGAATTTTAGAGTATGTTAGATGGGTATCCATTGTTTTGTTTTAAGTTCAAATTATTGGACTAAATGTTCAGTCTCAGATTTACACTATACAGTTATATTCAGTCTCTAAATGTCCATATCACCTACATATATCAGTCCATTATTTTGTTCAGGTCATTATCTCATTATAAACAGTCCTTCTGAACTAAGGAGTTCAGTTCCCTGTTTTGATATTCCGATCTGTACCTTCATTTCAGATAATTGAAACTTCAAGTTCAGTCATTAAACTTTATTTTGGAGAATGAACTTCAAGTTCAGAACATTGAACCTGTGTGTGGGATGTCTTGGTATCCTAACCCCAGGTTAGCTTGCATCTGTCCACCTTGATCCCGTCCACTACAAATTCATGTAGGTTCACTGCATTTCCCGGGTTCAATCACACTATGATACAGTAATTTAGGTGCTGCTATAACTTTATTTAAGGGGTACCAGTTGCAGTTGCAATTGTTTGCACTTTGTATGCCCAGTCAGCCTATACTTTTGGGGAGAATAGTGACAGAACAGGGACATGAGTGAACAAAATCTTGTGAGTTATGCCCAGTGACCGAGTGACTACCTCGTTTTCGACACTCTTATATACACAGGAATGGTGCCAGCCCCTGGTACCAATCCCTATATAGGTACAAGTATACACAGGAAGTAGTACAACCTTGTGGTGTCAGTCTATTGTTTCCACCTTAGATAGAAAATCACTCGAGGGGCATCATCCTAGTTTAGGACAGGTTTAGTAGACAGAGGCATGAGCTATCAGGAAGGAGGAATAAATGAAGTAGAGACTGGGTACATGAAGGTGTCCTCAGTGAATCCAATGTACTGGATATAGAGTGTAACCGAGTGGTGTGGTCTAGGTAACTCTGTATTGAGGGAGTGTATCAACCCAATGTAAGGCTGTATGGTGCAGGAAATGAGCAAGACAGCAACACACAAGGGGAGTCATATATATGACAGTCTATCTATAGCACTGTTTAGCCATGCCCTATTTTAGTTAATTAAAATTGCCCTGTTTTAATTAACTTTTACTGGATATAGAGTGTAACTGATTTTAACTTTTACAATGGTTTTTTCCAGCTTGTTACTGTAATTCTTGCTAGAATAATTGTACTTTCCATTTAAAATGTTTCCCAATTTTTTCCGTCTTCACTTAAAATTTCTTTTTCACTTGAAGCTTCCTTTGTCACTTGACGCTTTTTCTGTACATTGTTTTTTTTCCAACTTTTTTGTACGCAGGTCTGAACAGTTTGGAAGAACTGTTAATAGGTTTGTACAATTTGTTTAAACCTTCACAAACTAATGTGGTCTAGTCTGTACAATTTGGAAGAACTTGTCTTTCTTTTCTGGTTGTTCGTGTATAGTTAGCAGGTTGCTAATATATTGGCATATCTTCATTTGCAGGTCCTTCAAAAGCATTCTGGATATGCTAAAATGATGGACGACGATCTTGTGATGATAAAAAATTTGGGTTAATTTTTGGGTTCATGTTGGATATACTAAAAACATGGTGTAATGGTGGAGACAATGGGTTCATTTTGTAACTGATGTTGTGGGTGATGTATAGTGTTTTGGATTTGTTTTGGAAAAGGTGGTTAAGGATGCTTAATGGGTTCAGCATTTTGTATGTAATGGTGGAGACAATGGGTTCATTTTGTAACTGCTGCTGTGGGTGATGTAGTGTTTTGGATTTATTTTGGAAATGGTGGTTAAGGATGCTTTTTTTTTTTTTTGAAAAGGAAGTTAAGGATGCTTAACGTTAAGCTTTTTGTTGTTTATCAATTGAACATATATAGTTATATATGAATTTTGTTGTCTTCTACTTAATGGTAAAGAATGCTTGAGCTTTTTTTGTATTGGAGCTCTGATGCCTGGAGATACATCTGGAGATACATCTGAGGACAAGCTTGACAACGTCCATGATTATATGAATTATGTGTATTTAAATTGTATGTTTTATAGCTGAAAAATACAGACAATAATTTCTTAAGTGTTACTTTTGGGACAATTATGTAATTGTCCAAGATATAAACGACATTCTTTTGTAACGCTGGCAAATTTGTTTAGGACGGATGTTACTCGTCATAAACTCTTTTATTTTGGGACGGTTTTGTAAACCGTCGTAAACATGTAATAATTCAAACTCTTTTGGTACAGTTACATTTTTCGACCCTAAAACCAAATTAGGACGGCATTTTTGGTCCTAAAACTTTTTGCCACGCCACCCTAATAGAACTGTCACTTACCGTCCTAAAATTCGTCCCAAATTACAATTTAGGACTGATTTTGGTCTTTTTAAGACGTATTTTTGGGGTCCCAGAAAGACACTTTTTTTGTAGTGTTTTTTAACCGCATAGATCTAGACGACCGCAAAGGCGGGCTAGGGGGCTGGTGCACGTCCGTCTTGCGCTTTTCACAACCTTGCTTCTTCTTCAACGACAAATCTGGAAGATACACATGGACTCGGTGTTGCACACGCACGCCCGACCATTAGTTTATATTAAAATATATCTTTCACTACAGACTAATTAGGGTTTAGAGCATGTATTATATATCAGCTTAGAGTTTAAGTCTTAACATGTCCAATTGAAAATTTTTGACCCTGAATTTTAATTTTTGATTTTTTTTTCCATTGTACTTTCAACATTAGTATATAAGGGCAAGCTAGCATGGAGGGTATAATAGAAAGAAGAAACGGAAAATAAAAATTTGGGATCCAAACTTTCCAATTGCACATGTGATATGAAATCCAGAATCTAAACACTAATTAGCCCTTTCACTAATTAAGATAATCATTTTGGCATAAAGTTCTTACAAACATGTCAATTTGATATCAAGCTTATTGTGCTACACTTCTTTTTTTTTAGTTTTTAGGCTTATTTTTGTCTATAATTCAAGATTATAGAGATTAATCTAGGAAAACTTTCCGATTCACCGTTGCTCCAACTTTTATATATATATATATATATATATATATATATATATATGAAAACTTTCAGATTCACCGTTGCTCCAACTTATATATATACACTAGTATAAACTATATATGCCACGTATTTTATATACCTGGGAAGAGCAAATAACGACCTTCTTAATTTTTTTCTTCTTCTATACATAATTAGATAACTAACCATATAAAATTTGATGAACAATTTTAATTAGTAAATATAGAGCATTTTTGGAAATAAAAAACTTTCATGGTGAAGCCTACTTTTCTAATTGTATAATAGTATAGATAGATAACAATAGCTTCAGGGTTAAGTTTGGTTAAGGGGATATTTAATCCTAACTAAACCATGTGAATATACGCCCTATATTCGGGAATAAAAGTCCTTTTTTTCAGAATTTTTTCTTTATTTTTTGTCTATAACTTTAATTATTATTTTTTCAAGAAATTTTTCTCTTTTTTTTTCTGTTTATCACTTTAATTTTTGGTTTATCACCATACCTTCTTTATTTTTTTCTCTTTGTTTAGTCTATTACTTAATCTGTTATTATCTATAATAATATGGATGATAACAAGATCTATTAACTTTATTATTAATAATATATTTTTAAAAATTATGATATCAAATATCTTTCTTTTAAATATTAACATATATATAATACCACATCTATTATCATTCAAGATATAATTTTCTAGACATATTTGAAATTTATTATGAATAATTTGGATAATAATATATTCAAAATGTAAATTATATTTAAACCAACTAAACGATATTATCTAATTAAGCACATATTCAAAATTTAAAAAAAATCGAGAAATCATAATTAAAACTATATTTATATATTTTAATATAATTTAAATTTCTATCTAATTTTTAGTTATCATATATTATCTTTTATATATATATATATATATATATATATATATATATATATATATATATATATATATATATATGGAAAAAGCTATTTTGTCCGCAGACAGACTAGTACGTCTGCCTACGTGGCACTTTCCCATTGGCCTCCCCCTATTAACGTGGGGCCCACGTCGGCGCCCTGTCAATGGGGGGAGTCCCACGTGGCAGAAGGGCTGGCCCGTCCGCGGGCCAAATAGAATGGTTATATATATATATATATATATATATATATATATATATATATATATATATATATAAAAGGTGTCATGCAAGTATGCATTTCTGAAGAAGAGGGGAAAGAAATCGTTGCTGAACTTGAGCGACTTCTAGTACAATATCATAATAGGAAGAAAAAAAAATAGAACAATCAATTCAACCATGTCCAGTTCCACGATCAACAAACAAAACCAGATCAACCTAAAATTTATTTCCCAATCTACCTAGAAATCAAGGACTCGACAACAGCAAATATCAAACTTACAAATAAATAAAAACATAATGACAAACAAAGACAAGCCAGACACGGACACGGAATCATACTAAATACTAAAGAGACATCATATTATTTTCGCCGCGCAGCGGAGAATCCGGAGAGGGAGAGGGAGCGCACACCTAGGAGAGCTGTCCGCAGTCGGCGATGACCACCGGCTTCGACGTCTTCCCGCTGCCGGAGCCGACCTTCTCGATCGCCTTGACGACGTCCATCCCCTCGACGATCTGGCCAAAGACCACGTGCTTCCCGTCCAGCCACTCCGTCTTGGCGGTGCAGATGAAGAACTGGGACCCGTTGGTGCCGGGCCCGGCGTTCGCCATCGAGAGCACCCCGGGGCCCGTGTGCTTCTTGACGAAGTTCTCGTCGGCGAACTTCTCGCCGTAGATGGACTCGCCGCCGGTGCCGTTGCCGCGGGTGAAGTCGCCGCCCTGGCACATGAAGTCCGGGATCACGCGGTGGAACGGGGAGCCCTTGTAGTGGAGGGGCTTCCCGGAGCGCCCGGCGCCCTTCTCGCCGGTGCAGAGCGCGCGGAAGTTCTCGGCGGTGCGGGGGACCGTGTCGGCGTACAGCTCCATCACGATGCGCCCGGCCGGGGTCCCGCCGATCGTCATGTCGAAGAAGACCTTGGGGTTCGGCATTGGTGGAAGAAAAAAAAAGAAATATAGTTAGGGTTTGTGTTTGGTTTGTTTCTAGGGTTTGGAGGGAGGGAGCATTTATAGAGGGATCGGTAGGATCTGGGCCGTTGGGTGGTTACACGTGGAGGGAGATGAGGGGTATCAGGATCCGTGGGTTTGTTTGTGAGAGGGGACTCGTTCACGTGAGCTGTATAGTAGATCTAAAAGAAAAAGCTTATTGACCTGGATTTTTGAAATAAATCACTGCTTAACAAATATATATATATATATAAATGGAAAAATTATGAATATATTAGTGTGTATTAATATTATGTATGCTTTTGGTATAAGATATAGCTCATTATTTATCAAATTTAAATGTTTTGAATTATTGAGAAAACCAATTTATTTGTATGTGTTTCTGATATTAAAAAAAATTAAGCTTGTTGCGAGATTGTGTACATTGCAATTAGATATGTAACCAGAAAAGGAAAAGAAAAAGAAAAGCGTAGATCCGATTAAATATGACCCAAAACTTGGATGGATAAAGATCAAACGAGTCAAGAACATGAACCTAAAGAAGATATCAATTGGTTTAATGCAGGCAGGTCGGACTGACGACATCATTCATCTCTTGATATTGAATGGTTGAAGTTGACTTGAAGTAACCATGTGAACGAAATAAGAGAAAAATTGATGTGCACATAAATAGCAGGGGCCACCTTAACACACGAAATGGAAATCTCAACCAACCCTCACCATCTATTACACGGACACTATCACCCAGTGTTTTAAAAACCGGACCAGATATTGACCCATCAAACCGGTTCAACCATTTTATTTCAACCACTGGGTGTAACATAAGTAGACCAAGTTGCAAAAATATTCATTTATAACCATTTTTTGAAACAATAGTGGATCAACACTGACCCGATCATGGGTCAACCAGCTGAACCGACCGATCCGTTCCGGTTTTTAAAACACTGTTATCACCAATGTGACTACTGCACATGAAAGGGATGTTACTGCTGAGTCGCATATGGACTCACATTATTCATTATTTGTGGATTAAATCTTAATAACATAGTATATAAATAGAATAAGCATATATAGAGTAAATAGCTATAGAAGTGAAAACGAAGGGCACCCAACTATATTTCTTCTCACTTCATTCACCAAATAGCAAGCATAAAAAAAAGGGTAACATAGCATCTAAAGATTTTAAATCAGAATGGAGTTGGTCAAAATCTTCGAACACTTTAAGATTATAAGAGAATTGCCAACAAAAATTGAGTTGGTAGGTATCTATTCTCTGGCCATGCAAATTACCATGTCCATAGGTCACCAATAAGTCTGCATTTTCTCCATCCAGAATAAAAGCGGTTCCCAGCCAGTTACTTGTCAACAGAGAATGCCCAAGGAATAGATCAAACTCTAACTCACAAAATGCACTCGATAGTATTTCTGGATGTAAAATTACTTCTTGCACCCTAGTATTCCCAACTGTGAGCACTTTTACTTAGTACATTACAAAATTAGTTTGGTGACAATAGCTACAGCAATAGTTAATTTGTTCCCAAAAGTTTAAAAAAAAAAAAGACGGAAAAAAAAACGTTTTAACTAAAATTAGTCTTGTACAGTAGATTTACATGATTGCTTTAGATAAGGCTACATGTTTGTAACAATCCGGGGTAGAGCTGTTCTACTATCTGCCTTAATGACCTTAATGATTCTTTAAATCTTGAATGCTGTTCAACGGCTGCAAGATAAGCAGGAACAGAAAGAAGTGTCAGATACGAAGTAGTAGAGAATCAAAGTTTGGAAATACCCCAGCAACCCCTTAAAGAACCAAATGAAGCAGAAAATAGTCAAATGAAAGGGAAGATATGCTACCTGGCACCATTAGTTTGATTTCCTTTGAAAAATCCTCGACACGACCCAAGACTGGCCGGATACCACAGGACTGAGATACACACAGTTCCAAGTACAACGATTTTTCCAATATCTGCAGTAACAAGAAGCAGATACCCTGCATTTCTGGCTGCATTGGTTTTTGTCTGTTGGAATTGCATACTTCAGTGATGATAGCAATGGCTTGGTCCTGAATAAAAAACCAAATATGTTACATGGTAACTAACAAAGATTCTGATGAATATGTTAAAATCTTTCCAGTATTTAGCTTATATAACAGTACACTATCTGCTTTCAGTGCGTATTGCAGGAAAACTGCCAAGAGAGCTGCCTAGTCTGTTCTAGTACATAATGAGATCTGTTCAATTAATTAAGTAATATGTTTTATGAACTTATGTACAGCTATACCGTTCTTAAATATGACCTACTTGTGCACATAAAGGGGTTTTTTTCCATTTAGTCATAAAAGTATAGTAGGCCACAAACCATGATGATATCCAGGAAGAAGATAAAATACGTACTCATCTGGGTTCTATAAAGATTACAAGATTACAAACATCACACCACCGCTGTCCTACTTTAAGTAGGATTCTGAGAAGACTCCAATGTAGAAATAATAAAACAACTATGATCTTCACCAGACTGAAGCAACTTTCAAAATACTACTTGATTCGGGCGCACTTATTTCTCAATTGTTAGCACATAAAGAAGCAACTTTGTTTGGCATATCAGCTGCTATGTTTTCCTAGAATTTTACGCAGTGTTTCACACAAGTCATCTTTCAGTTTCCAATTAGCCATAAGTCATTATGTGAACTACATAAACCCTCACTATTTTTTTGTTCAAGGAATCCAATTACACTACTACATATATATTGGACATCTGCTCAGATGGTAAAGAAGCTTGGATCACAAATTTCACTTGTAGCACCTGTTTCTAGAAAAGTAACTAAAAATTAAAGCAAGGATTAACATATTTTAGATTTATAATAAGTTAAATTTGAGCCTTTCAAGACCTGGTGGAACATGGACAGTACCTGCAAGCCGTGTAGAATCTCAGGCATGGGGAGCTCAGGAAAATGTGCAAGATCAATGAACTCCAACTCCTCTGCCCTCTTTACCGCAGCTTTAGCTTGCATGCAAAGAAATTTCAAGAGTAGAAAAGCAATTCTATACATCTGTATTGCCACTGTATCAGAAAACAGTGTATGGTTGATTAAATCAGCATTTCCACCGGTTTGATCTTTAATTACCAGCGACGATCCTCTTTCTTGAGTAACAGAAAATTTAGTTTTAGTTGATTGGCGAAGAGCACAAAGTGCAAACCATCCATGTTTGCTGTTAAAAGGTGATGGTCTCTCATTAAGTTCGACTTCCTCTTTTAGTCTAGGAGGGCAGAAAAATGGTGCAGACTTAATTGGTGACTCCCCACTTCGCTGCACTGCCCTGCTTGTAAAGGCCAAAAGATGAATGCTTCTCTCCCTTAATTCCGAGTCCATCTCCTTCATTCTCTTGCCCCACATGGGCTGATGTCTAGCAAGCACACACATGAGTATCAGGGTGTCCTCAGTTAGTCTCAGAAGACTTAGTGATGTGTCTGTCGTCTGATCTCTTGCTCTCTTCTTGCTCTGATCATCAGCTGGAAAGCTTGGCACAGAAAGATAGCAGGACACAATATAAGCTTTCTCAGAAAAGAAATAGCATACAACATTGTCCAAAAAGTCCACGCAGGAGGGATCATCACCCAGAAAGTAGGTCATAGATGTGATTATAGCCAAGCCAAGTCCCCAGAGACGTGTGGGTGCTTCATCATTACTAAAAATAGTCTCACTTCCATCGAGGCCAGTTGAAAAAGGTTTATCATTCAGTAACTGACTGAATAGTCCCTTCAGCGAAGTGAATAAGTTTGCAGAGTAAAGCAACTCGGCACCACTTTTGGTACGAGACAAAGTCAAAAGAAGATTCAAAGTCACATGAATAGAAACTAGAGCATCTGTCTTCTGAATCCTTTGGACAATATGCTGCAAATGGAGATGTTTCTCTATGATGGGCAACAAAGTAGTAGGTGCCAGTGAAACTTTCAGCATTAAATCAATCAATGACACTGAAAGATTAGAGTATTCACCATGTTCAACATACTTGCAGAGAATAGGTAAAAGCCCAGTACTTGTTAAAGATATAACAGCAAAGTGATCAGCTTCTAAACCTGACTTGTCTTCCACATATGCCTCGAGGCAACTGAATTCAACTGATGCCAGAAGTAGCAAAAGTAGGAACTTCACTGCTTTGGTAAGCAGAATAGAAGGCCTAACATCAGCCAAGAATCTAATGCATGAGCATGAAGTTTTTATTAGAAGAGAAGAAACAGCCAAGGACTGTTTCCTGTCGTTTCTCAGTGAATTTTGCCTAAAAAAGATCATGGAGAGGATGAGCAACAATTCAGCTTGACCTGCAAGAATCTTCAGTAAAATCACTGGTGGATTTAGAGATGGGATTAGCGTATCTGAAGTTTTCTGCAGGCAGTCACACACATATGTAATGCTCGGTTCAATTAGTTTCTTAGATATCCTGTTGTCAAGCACTCTTTGTTTTCTTGCACTTACCTGTGAAGAAAGATGATAACATAAGCTTGTACAGGGATCGCACAAAAAGGTTAAGGACATGGCATAGATTCATTTTTTTTCTATAACACAATCTACAAACTTGACTTGCAGTTGAAAGCACAAAACTGAAGACTTACATTTCCATAATGCACTGAAATGATAGATATTAAAGCTTCCAACGAAAAATGCTTAGAGTTTGATATTGACATCATAAGATTTGCCTCGTGCATATGCAACAACATTTTCTCAGCAATTTCTTTAGATGCCCCCCAGTTAGAGTGATCCCATAGCTCTATTCCAAGATCTTCACGTAATTGTGCCACATCAAACATGTTAATGTTGTGGCCAGGAGGCCATTTATTTGTTTCATCTTTGCATGCCTTACTCTGAAAGGTCTCTAATTCAAGTAAAAAATCTGAGATCTCCTGGAAGGCACCCACATGAATCTGCCGGCCCTCTAGCTCTCCATGTAGATGGTAGTAGAGGTCATTGAGTAAAAGACTGGTCAGTTCTTTCCCTTCACTGCAGATACAGAGGTGAATATGAAGTCAGAAACTGATCAAAGGACGGACTTTCATTTGCGAAGAAAACTTTACCATACAGTAACTTTGAGAGATAAAGCATAGCAAGGTTTATGCAACAAGCAATAAACTAGACAACACATGATCATTAATGTTGACCATGTCACATTCTTTAGTTTGATAAATAAAAAACACAGATGCCTGAACGTCCTCATGTGTGAACTATTGTGCAAGACAGGTATTTCACATGACAAAGTATTCAAAATTGATATGGAGGATGATATAGATTACCAAATTCAAAGACGAAGAGTCAAGATGATCATGAAGTTATTGGGCGACGAAAACAAGACGCTCAAGGTTTTATGCATAAGGTCTAGGGAGTGTCTTGACATTTGTTAACTAGCACCTTGGACTGAAAGAAAGCCATGGGGATTTGACCGAAGTAAAAGAATTTTATTAACCCCTCAAAACTGATTTCTAAATATGTTATGATATGATTTGGTTTTAAAGAAAATCCACAGGAATGTTTTTTTTAACGAAAGGAATAAATAAGTTTTCTACAAGAGGTTATGAGAAACAATTCCTTACAACCAATACTTAACATTTTAAAGAAAAGGTTTATGTAGATGCTTCTGAGATTGTAGGCATTAGTATTGTGTCAATCTGCTGTAAGAGAATTTTTACTGTAAAATTTCTTTTCTATACGGTCATGTTGATTCTTGGTATTTCCTCTAGGGTTTGGTAAGTGGGTTGTAACTTATAACTGTATCTTATGTATCTAGGGTTCTCTTTGAAATGTTTAGAATAGTGGGCTGACCATCTTAGTTCTGGGTTTGAATTGGGATTGTAAAGGTATGTGCCAACCAAATTGAGGTTTGTACGGGGAATTCTAATTCCTGATATTGAGATTCTCTTCGAGGTAGAGAGGGGGCATGTAAGCAATTCGATACAAATCCAATCCTTAAAAAATTGCTGCTACATTATTCTAATTGTTTGATCTTACATTATTACTTAACTGATTGTTAATAAAATAAAAACAATTAAATTACACAAAATAGAAAAGGGGAATAACCCAATAAGGTTGCTTTCATATTCCAATCCAATGCTTAACAAATTGCTGCTACATTATTATAATTGTTTGATCTTACATTATTACTTAACTGATTGTTAATAAAATAAAAACAATTAAATTACACAAAATAAAAAAGGGGAATAACCCTATCGAGATTCCCAATAAGGTTGCTTTCATATTCCAACTGTAAGAGCACAGTTCAATGACATACCTATATCCCTGCTGTGAGTAGTGTGATAAAAGCGCAGAAAAGGCAGGATGTCTGCTCAACTGCAAGAAGATTGTAAAAGAAAAATGAATACGTTGTAACAATAAATAACAGCATTGATATCCAAAAAAATCTGGATGACATAAATGGAGTTCTAGAAACAGAATGATTTGAAGCTGACCTTATCATGAATAGTAATAATCTTCTCAACTAATGATATAGACAAGTTCCCAGCATTTCCGGATGACAGTAAGGCTATTAAATGTACAATAAACAAACAGGCAGCCCTCTGCAGTAAATCCAACATCAGTTCATCTGATGTGCTTAAAGATAAGCATAACACAAAATATCATATACTAGTAAATTGCATACTTGAAATATAATACTAACATTCAAAATATAAGTCAATAAAGAATCGGACAAGTTAACAATATAACATATTGAAAGGGCTATAACTGGTCGTATTTCTTATATCTTAGTTGCCTAGAATCTGATAGGATGACATCACTTCATATATGACATGAATGACAAATTCAGATTATTAATATAAATATATAATTAGCCTTTAGTGTTTAGATAATTGCTCTATCCACACATACGCATTCTAAGTCACACTAAACGCTAATGAAACATGGATATGTTAAACCAGGTTTAAACCCAAATGACCAACCCATACCGACCACTTTGGCCTAGATACTTGTTTGACCATGATACCGGCTAGTTTGGCCTGAATACTATCAATATGGGTCCTGAGCGGCTTTTGCCATATCAGCCAGTCATATTGTATCGGTCCTCCTTCGAAAACGGCATACCAGACAATATGAACTATATCCGGAATAGTTATTCATGTGAAACTTTTCACCTTAGTTATGGCCAGAAATGAAGCACAACACCATATCCATATCACTCCGGAAAATTATTGATCAAATTTTACTACCAGTTGTAAATTTAACATCACAGCATAGGTGGCATTGGGAAGATTCTCGAAAGGAAAAAAAAAAAAGCAATGAGTTGGCCTAGGTACTGCTGACGTACTCCCTTTCCACTTTGTGAAGTTATTTTATTGTGATTCGACATAACAAGAACAGAATCACCCTCGAGTGTGAGCAGGAAATCTCCTGTACTGGTCATGCACTTAAGCTCATGGGAAAATTGTAGATGAAGAGAGAATGAAAATACATTCAACAGGAACATGAACTAATTGTTGAGGCAATATATAAGATAACAAATAAAAGTAAATTTACTAAAAAAAAAAACTCATATCCGATAAAGGTGCCAAGTCGATGACTTTTAGCCCAATGATGTACTTAAAACTTTGGATAGGGAGAAGTCAGTTCAACAATTTTCAAGGATTTAGAATCATTGCACAAAAAGAGACATATTTTGACTCTAGTAATTGCCCAAATCCACAAGATTGAATAGTTCTATGACAAGACCATGGTTAATTGAATCACCATATAGGTAGTGTTTCGTGATCCAGGAACACGAAATCCGAGAATGCACATTCCACGATCCGGGAAACACATGTTCCAGAACGTGGAACGCCGGTAAATTAGAATGTTGAAGGCTAGGTTGGAAGGTATTCAAGGAAAGATGATGAGTTTCATCTGTTATTTTCATTAAAAGTGTTTAGAGACCAAGACTTCCTACTACTTTTTGAAAGATTATACTTACGATTCTTTGGAAGTTATGAATCTTTATTTAGTTTGAATTTTTTATAACGATATTTATGCTACTTGATAAACTTTCAATCTTAAATATACATCATATATTCTATTATTTAATTGTTCCTTAAGAACATTCCAGGTTCCACATTCCAACTAAACATAGTGTACCGAAGAAGACTACCCCCAATCAGTGTTCTAAATGGCGTCCGCCTAGGCGGCGCCTAGGCGGTCCCTCTCTCTGCACCGCTTTTCGGTAGGCGGTGGAGTAGGCGGCCAACGGAGGTTGATGGCATAGGCGGAGGTGAGGCAGCGTAGGCGGACGCCTAGGCGAAACAATACTTAAAAAACTATTTTGGCCAAAAAGATTTTTTAAGCATTATGCGCCTATAGTTCACTTTTACAAAACTAAAACTTTATAAATCTTCGTTCTGCAACTTAGTTATGCATGGAACACCCTTAAAATATGCATATTGTGCAAAAACAGTGGTAAAATAATAAATAATGTTCAAAATGTATCGACCGTCTAGGCGGACTCTCCGCGCACCCGCCTGCCGCCGTTTAGAATCTTGCCCCCAATATACCACATACCGAGAACCCCCCGTGTAGTGTGTTCCCATTTTCCTTCTACGTTCCAAAGCAATCCATAGTCCAGGTAATCATGGACAGACAGATTAAAATCATGCCACTTTTCCATAAAACTCATCATTATCATCATCATCCAAGCCTTCTCTAATAAAAAATGGGTTCGGATATGGAGCTACCTTTTAGCTATGCAGTTTAAGCTCACGCAACCACATAGCAACTTCTGAGTTCCCCATAGACTATAAAGAATCTAAACAAAGAGGTATGGTGAAACAATTTACTATAGGGAATTCAATTCATCTCCACTTTTCTCTAAACTGAAATACGAAAATTAGGCATCTCTTGTCTAATAAGTTGACAAACGAGCCAGTTTATGAACCACAGACATAATGAACTAGTCTGATCAAAATTACTTTAGTCATTGCTCCAAAACAAAACCTGCAAATAGACATTCGTTATGACAACTTCCAACTTCTTGCCCCCTTTTTCTAACCCTTCACAACCACCTTTAGAGCACTTCTTTGCACACAACTATGACATGCTAGTCAGTTTCCCATCACCTTGCTTTCCATTAGTGCAGTGCATTTGCCTTAACCAATGTATTTAGCCACCAATTCTGGCTCCATGTTACCTATATCCATCTTAAATTCTTACTCGGAGCTCTAAAGATGAGAAATACATACCCTTGGGTCTGCTTGGATTGAGGGAGGGAAAAATGAGCAGAGTTAAGTGGGGTTATATGAGGGGAGTTAAATAGGGGGAATAGAGTCAATACATAGAACCTTGTTCGGATTGGAGGGAGAGTTAAGTGGGGGTGTTTCATAACTCTTCCTTGGATAGGAGGTTTTGAGTGAGAGGAGGATTAATAAAAATATGATAGTTACCAAAATAACCTTATTACATATGTCATAAAATTAAATTTGATTGAAATTTTAATTAAAACTTGTCAAAGTATCTTCACAAATTAGGAAGCTGCGGAATAACATGTTGAAAACAAGAAAAAATGAAGAAAAAAAATTCATGATATTTTATAGAACAAATAAGGGGTATTTATGACTTTTCAAATAAAACCTCGCAATCCCCTTCGTTAACCCTCCGATTTGGGGGGTTAAAAAATGGACAAAAGATGATGAAATAAACCCTCAATTAACCCTTTATAACCCTCCCTCCTAAACCCCGACCCTCAAACCAAGCATGGTTTTATTTCCCCTCTCACTTAACTCTATTAACCCTCAATCCAAGCAGACCCTAAAAGCAAGTGTATCCTGTAATGCCCCGCTCCGCACGAGGCATTTGGTTGGCTTGTTGGATGGGATCAGAATGTTGGACCGTGACTTATGTTGGAGATCATGAGAATCGAGACTTATGCAGTCTTTCTTAGCTGGCTAGACGGAATGGGTATTGGAATGTGGCTCGCTGGTGGAGCTACGCTTAGTGGGATTGGAACAGGAAGACCGTTATATAAGGCAAGTGGAACTGTCCTCCTTCCTCCTTATTCCTGCATGCTTAATAAATGGAATAATATGATGCTATGAATATGAATATGTCCCTAATGTTGCTTACCTTGAATGTTGAATAATTGTGATGCGATGCTTTAGTTGCTAAATCAATAGAGATGCCTATGCTGGAAATCATTGAATGAATAACACATGAACTTTGGAACTGCTGAACGAATTACACTAGAACTGCTAATGTAACATGATGCCTGAGAATGAATTGATAATGTCCATTTTTGCTTAATGTCGATGAAATGAATGAATCACTTGAATAATGAGATGCTGCGTGAATAATACATGAGAAAAGAATTGAATATGCTATTGTCCCTATGAAATGAATGAAATGCTGCAGGTCCCTTTGAAATGAATGGATGTTGTTGTTCCTCCTTAGAAGGAACATAATGAGAAATGTTGCAATGAAGCAATGAAAGAGAATTGATGAGGCATGGGATCGTTAAGATCACCAAATGAAATGATGGTAATGTTGGGAATGAATAAGTCATTGAACATGACTTGAATGAGATGAATGATGATGCACTGTTGTCTTTACTTCAATATTTCACCATGCGTTTTATGTTCACGATTGAGTCGGACACGCATTCGCATGGTCATAGAACAACTTATGCATAAGTGATGGGGATATGTTTTCTCGGACGGTACCCCGGGACGTTAGGGCGACCGATCCGGCCTAGGAGAAAACATTGGCGTGCCAGTAGGGGTACGGGTTTTGTGAGGCATCCTTTGGGGCTAGCTACCTTCTCTGGAGTTAGCTACCTTCTCTGGAGTCATCGCATTACCAATGAAGACCTATATGGCAACGTCCGTATGGTTAAACACCAATGACCATGTAGTCAGGATGCATGCTAATGAATGTCTTATGCAGGCAGAGTAAGTTATTTGCTAACCTGTATTTGATGCAGGTATGAGGGAGTCGGCTATCGGTAAGAAATCACTTAAATGTGATAATTCAATATATGTGTTGGTTTAACTTGCGTGCTTACGTTCCAAATAAGTAATTGATGCTGTATGTAGCCTTTCAGTATGAGATCCTGCTTAACATGTTAAATTCAGTATGCTAGAAAGATGCCATGCTATAATCATTGCTCAAACACAACATACATGCTAAGTGATGCCTGAAGTGAGAACTGTTATAACATGTTTAAGATGTTAATGTTAACGATGCCTCAATGATGCCTTTTTGTGATAACACCTAGTATGCCTCAATGATGCATTTGCATGATAACACCAAGAATGCTAAAAGATATGTCCACATGAATGCTACTAAGAATATGTTTACATGCTTCACTCTGATTATTGCCCATGAACTGTAAACTGATGCTAGGCCCCAAGTAGAAAGATCATTCTAATAAATGCTTGCTTAAATGATCACTTAAATGTTGGTTTATGCGAGTGGGTTGGATTCTGCTTGCCAGTACAAAGATGATGTGCTGACCCACGTTTTGTGGGCAGGTGCTTGTGCTTGGGATATTCTACACACGAAGATTGGCTTGACTGGTTCCGCGGCATCGAAAATTTGTTGGGCATACAGAAGCTCTCCTTGTACAAGATGATGTCTTCTGTTTATAAAGGGCATAATGTATGGAACATTGTAATCAGTTGTACCAGTGAGATTGTAAGCCAAGTCAGTGTATCGAGTTGTAATCCAATGTATCCAAGTATCAAATGTAAGTTTTATAGCATTGTTCAGTTGCCTTTCAATGTAAAGTGAGATGTGTTGTAAACATTGTGCTTCAATACAAGTCTTGTACTTTTCTTCGATTATCAATAAAAGAGAATAAAGTTCTATATGTCTCTGTGTGACTTCAAGTTGTCCTTTATCTCCGCTGCTATAAAGAAATAATGTACTTCTATGTAATGAGAAAGATTGTCCTCACTAACTTCAATTTATCTGCTTCTGCCGCTGCAATGTGTTCCTATTTGAAGAATTATCACTTATGTACCATCTTTGCCTTGTACAAGTACAATACCAGACTTGTACGGCATCACGCCCAAGCGAGGACGATCGATTCCAAGAGATAAAATATGTGAATAAATGACTCTATGAATCGGGGCGTGACAAATTGGTATCAGAACACGGCTTTACGTCCTTGGTCTCTTCTTTGATTCATTTCAAATCAAAGTTGCATCGACGATTAACCAAAGTTGCTTCCGCGATCACTCAACGTTGCTTCCGAGATTAAATCAAAGATTGCTTCCGCGATTATGCTGTCGTTGTTCTACCATCACCCTACGTTGTTCGTATCTGAAAGTTCATTGACCCTCTTGGCTGCTCACTGGATGTTCCATACAATAAGTCTATATACATTGTGATGCCCCTGAATGAATGATTGTTGTTGGTTTGGACACAAATAACCCAACAATGACTCGATGCCATAGTATGCTATGTTATGAATGATGTTTAGAAATTATGGAAATAAGGAAAAGTGGCTATGTATGCTGTAACAAGTTGAGAATTGCATGTGATTGGGAAAGAATTGTGAATGAAATAATTGATGGATGAGTTTGACAGAACTGGTGAATTGACTCATATGTGCTAGCTACTGCTTTGAGACCCTAAGAATGTTGGCTTGTGATATTGAGACCCGAGATGTTGGTTAAGTATTGTGATCATCGTAGATCACGAATGTCCGGAATAGAATTGGGTTGGTATTGTTTAAGGATGGCTTCGTTTCTGAGTGGTATATTGCCTCTACCACCTCAGAACGAGATGTATGTTGACCCTTTCCATAGGATAGCAATGAGACTATCTGCGAGTACTGGGTAGTGCCGAGACTTAGCTGGGAGTCATGTATTGTGGCTAGATGACTCGAGTGTCCCTTGACGGTGATGTTATGTTGGATAGCGAGATTGTCGAAAATTATAACTGGTGGCTTGGTTAGAAATTGTTTAGTCGAGTGCTGACTCAGACTAGTAAGACCGTTAATATGCTATGAGTAAATGGAATTGGCTAGAGAATGTTGTGGCTTAAAATATTTGAATGTTGATTTCGAATGGTTGGAAGCAAATCATATGTGGCTAATACAAATTTGATTGCTAAACTGGAAATTTTAGAAAAAGTTGTCGGTGATCAAAGGAATATTAGAGTTCTGTGCTTTGACCCTAAGGTGTAATAGATGTTAATCCATCTTGATCACCAAAGGATAGTCGTTGCACCTGTGCATGAATGCTGAGGAATTGAATTGTACTAGAAAAGTAACAACCCTGAATAATTGTGTTGCATAGAGAATGGTTAATTGATACATGACTTGTCGGGTCGAATGGAATGAACTACTCGACCCTTGAGGTAGAGAATTTTAAGAATGTCCGTATAAGATTTTGACGGCTGGAAAAGGAACGAAATTTAAGAATGTCCGTAAGAGACGATGACTGATGAAACGAATGGGATTAAAGAATTGTAATCGTGTTGGATAATGTCGATATATGTGACTGTTGGTTGGGAGATAGATTGTTGGCTTATGACTTGGTGGTGTGATTCTGTCATACGGATCGAATAGTATGATTCCGTAGTTATGTTAAGACTATCAGAATCAATGACCCTTAAATAGTTAGCCTTGGCTTATGGGTTCGTGTGGGTACAAAGGAATTTGAAATAGAAATTGAATCATTGGAAATTTACTTGATGGATTATTAGAACGATGAGAATCATATGTCGGGTTGGGAATTGACCGTAATGTTGATAGATCGATCTTAATCGATCATTGGGTAAGTCTAGAATGAGCCTCTGTGGAAATTATTTCCTTGAGGAAGACCCTGGATAGATAGACTTGACCCTAGCGACCAGTTGATGAATTACCAATTGCTGGCTTAGCCCAATTGGCGATTCATTATTCAGACTTAGTCGATACCCATAGGTTTGGGTAGAGTTCCTTAGAACTGTCGGTTGCTTATTGGCCATGAGAATAAGAAACTAGCATGATCCCTAGCAGCCGTCCACTCTAGGGAAGTCACCTGAATGATTAGGTATAGCTGTCGGTATAGCTAACCATTGAGACTGGACCGAATAATAGATGGCCGTTGGCGACCCATAGAATGACCTTGTGGCATTGAATGAGAGATGGTGATGAGTATGACCTAAGAATGATAAGTTGTAAGTATATGCTCCAATGTGAACCTTAGAGATGTTTGACCCTTGAGGATTATGTGTCGGCCTATAGCGGAAAATGGAATCGTGGGATGAGACTTGAGTTGTATGTATCAAATAGTGAATTATTATATGAGATGGAATTGACTGCTCATGACGGAAATATTGGATAGGTATCTATAGTCAGGTAGCTGGGTTAACCTTGACTGTTGCATAGAATTATACCTTGATTCGGATAATCGATAGTTGGTGATGTCGGATTGTATCTTTTAGAAAAGATGAATTGCCTCGGTGAGAATATTGTTGGATTTAGAAAGGAATATGATTGCATGTTGTGGACTCTTGATATGATTGGCTCTAAGATTAGACCCTTGATCGAATGCTAGAAATATTATGCTTGGATAGAGAGTTGTCCCTGATGTAATGTGTTGTGGCCTGGAAGATAGTGATTGTGGCAAAGTGAATGAAGTAATAAAGCCAATTTAAAGGATGCTAAGTCGGATTTGGGAAAGAGTGTTGTATCGTGGCTGATCGAATCACGCTATCATGGAAGTTGGCTGAAGTACATATGTTTTGGGGACGCCTAAAATATGTGTATGGATCCAGCCGAAGTGATAGGTAACGACTGAGATAATATTGTGGAAAGAATTTATTGCACTAGCACGAACTTTGGTTGAAATGCATATGTTCTGGGGACGCCTGAAATATGTGTATGGATCCAAACGAAGTGATGTGCTGCGACCAAGATAGAATGCAAGAAAAATGTTGGTGAATCAATGAGAAGTTGCAAGTATTTGGAAAAAGAGAGATGGATTGAGTCGTTGATAGATTAAAATGATACAGTTGGATAGCTATTTTGAAATGACCGAGTGGGCTGAAATGAATATTGAATTGAAGCTGAATGAGTAACTCATTGTGATTAAGTGAATCTAATAGATGGGTTGTTTTCTTAAGTTTCGAGGACGAAACTTTTTCTGAGTGGTATATTATGTAATGCCCCGCTCCGCACGAGGCATTTGGTTGGCTTGTTGGATGGGATCAGAATGTTGGACCGTGACTTATGTTGGAGATCATGAGAATCGAGACTTATGCAGTCTTTCTTAGCTGGCTAGACGGAATGGGTATTGGAATGTGGCTCGCTGGTGGAGCTACGCTTAGTGGGATTGGAGCAGGAAGACCGTTATATAAGGCAAGTGGAACTGTCCTCCTTCCTCCTTATTCCTGGATGCTTAATAAATGGAATAATATGATGCTATGAATATGAATATGTCCCTAATGTTGCTTACCTTGAATGTTGAATAATTGTGATGCGATGCTTTAGTTGCTAAATCAATAGAGATGTCTATGCTGGAAATCATTGAATGAATAACACATGAACTTTGGAACTGCTGAACGAATTACACTAGAACTGCTAATGTAACATGATGCCTGAGAATGAATTGATAATGTCCATTTTTGCTTAATGTCGATGAAATGAATGAATCACTTGAATAATGAGATGCTGCGTGAATAATACATGAGAAAAGAATTGAATATGCTATTGTCCCTATGAAATGAATGAAATGCTGCAGGTCCCTTTGAAATGAATGAATGTTGTTGTTCCTCCTTAGAAGGAACATAATGAGAAATGTTGCAATGAAGCAATGAAAGAGAATTGATGAGGCATGGGATCGTTGAGATCACCAAATGAAATGATGGTAATGTTGGGAATGAATAAGTCATTGAACATGACTTGAATGAGATGAATGATGATGCACTGTTGTCTTTACTTCAATATTTCACCATGCGTTTTATGTTCACGATTGAGTCGGATACGCATTCGCATGGTCATAGGACAACTTATGCATAAGTGATGGGGATATGTTTTCTCGGACGGTACCCCGGGACGTTAGGGCGACCGATCCGGCCTAGGAGAAAACATTGGCGTGCCAGTAGGGGTACGGGTTTTGTGAGGCATCCTTTGGGGCTAGCTACCTTCTCTGGAGTCATCGCATTACCAATGAAGACCTATATGGCAACGTCCGTATGGTTAAACACCAGTGACCATGTAGTCAGTATGCATGCTAATGAATGTCTTATGCAGGCAGAGTAAGTTATTTGCTAACCTGTATTTGATGCAGGTATGAGGGAGTCGGCTATCGGTAAGAAATCACTTAAATGTGATAATTCAATATATGTGTTGGTTTAACTTGCGTGCTTACGTTCCAAATAAGTAATTGATGCTGTATGTAGCCTTTCAGTATGAGATCCTGCTTAACATGTTAAATTCAGTATGCTAGAAAGATGCCATGCTATAATCATTGCTCAAACACAACATACATGCTAAGTGATGCCTGAAGTGAGAACTGTTATAACATGTTTAAGATGTTAATGTTAACGATGCCTCAATGATGCCTTTTTGTGATAACACCTAGTATGCCTCAATGATGCATTTGCATGATAACACCAAGAATGCTAAAGATATGTCCACATGAATGCTACTAAGAATATGTTTACATGCTTCACTCTGATTATTGTCCATGAACTGTAAACTGATGCTAGACCCCAAGTAGAAAGATCATTCTAATAAATGCTTGCTTAAATGATCACTTAAATGTTGGTTTATGCGAGTGGGTTGGATTCTGCTTGCCAGTACATAGATGATGTGCTGACCCACGTTTTGTGGGCAGGTGCTTGTGCTTGGGATATTCTACACACGAAGATTGGCTTGACTGGTTCCGCGGCATCGAAGATTTGTTGGGCATACAGAAGCTCTCCTTGTACAAGATGATGTCTTCTGTTTATAAAGGGCATAATGTATGGAACATTGTAATCAGTTGTACCAGTGAGATTGTAAGCCAAGTCAGTGTATCGAGTTGTAATCCAATGTATCCAAGTATCAAATGTAAGTTTTATAGCATTGTTCAGTTGGCTTTCAATGTAAAGTGAGATGTGTTGTAAACATTGTGCTTCAATACAAGTCTTGTACTTTTCTTCGATTATCAATAAAAGAGAATAAAGTTCTATATATCTCTGTGTGACTTCAAGTTGTCCTTTATCTCCGCTGCTATAAAGAAATAATGTACTTCTATGTAATGAGAAAGATTGTCCTCACTAACTTCAATTTGTCTGCTTCTGCCGCTGCAATGTGTTCCTATTTGAAGAATTATCACTTATGTACCATCTTTGCCTTGTACAAGTGCAATACCAGACTTGTACGGCATCACGCCCAAGCGAGGACGATCGATTCCAAGAGATAAAATATGTGAATAAATGACTCTATGAATCGGGGCGTGACACTCCAAAAGCACATTCTTTGAATCTCGAAGACATCTCGAGGAAATACTGACTTTATCCAAATCTACGCATGTGTGCAGTTACAACTACAGGAAACCAACAAATTCAGGTGTTTCCCCATAAGAATAAATTAAAGTCAGCCTCTGCTGGTTTTTCAGTATATCCTAAAACCTTGACCACGGATCTCTTGGCTGTTTGATGCACAACTTATGTTATCCGACAAAAATTATGTTATCCATCCATAGAATCCAAGTCTCATTCTAGATGCCTGTACTTGCACAAGACACAAGTTTCCATTTGTTATTGCAGAAAAGTCGCCTAATATTTACCGTCACAAAATACTTTTTTCCAATTAGAATGATCATATTCTGTCTTCATAACCAAAATTTTAATCACCATGAATGAATCAGTTTATCGTCATGTTCAACAGACACTAATAATCATTCACTAAAATGCATGGGGAGGGAAATGAAATGGGTTGCAAGAACAGTTTTCAAGGGCATGTTCTTTACAGTTATTCAAATTTTAAGCATGAAAGAACTCAGAATTCATTGAACCCATCTGATATGCTTGCTAGCATATCGAGTTGGGCTTCAACATCTTCTGTATGAAGATGGTTGATTAAGAAAAAGGGACAATATGGAAAAAGTCGTCTGACAAATTCAGTGATGATTTTGAATAGTTTAAGAAGAGTTTCATTTACAGAACAAAGTTTTCAATTAACAATACACCAATCGGGATGGATGCATATCAAATACAGATCCCATATCTAAAAGTTATATGAAAAAGCGTGTTCACCTCCGCACGAAGAATAACCTCCTTGTCATATCCACTAGATGAGAATGATCTAATAAGGCTGTCCATGGTAGAACTTGTACACCAGGTAGACAAGATATCACTCGGGGGCAATACATATGAAGGTTTTGGTATATCAGTGCTTAACCCCTGTTCTTTTGAACAAGTATTAGTAGTCTTCATTTCTGATATATCATTTTGCAATAGTTTTTCCTGTAAGAACAACTCGCGTGCCATAATCTCCAAAATCAAACCCTGGCACCAGTACCTATATCACAAGTTGAAAGCCTAGAAAAGGTAAAAATCATTATTTCAACAAGAAAGTGTCAATAAATATGAACTTGCAAGCAAAACTTACCGGTACATCAAGGTTTGCACCTCAGGATCATTCAGATCATTTATTGAATAATTAATATTGGCTTCAATTGCCGCGGCTAAATGCTTCCAGAACATCTCTGAGCTTCTTATTTTGTCCAGGATATGTATATATTGAGCACCCCCATCCCACAATGCCTTCAATAGGTTGAGAACATTCAACAACAAACGAGGGGCACTGAACAAATCACAAAATACTTACCAAGTCATTTGTGCATACATGATATATATGCAAGTATTGTGGGGCATGACTCAAATTTTAAATCCATAAGTTGAAATTATATTTTGGGGTTCTCTCATGGAGAGTATTTGGTTGGGAAACATGTTATCGCATAGAGATTCCATCTTTAAGATTTGAGACAACGATATCAGGAACAACCTGTAGTACTAATTCATATAAAATACCATAGAAGGTAATATAAATGAAAGCAAAAAGTTTAAAATAACTTTGTATCATTACACCAAGTGGTCATAACATCAGAAATCGAAACTAAGGTTTAAAAGTCAACCTCGTATTTTAGCAGACTTGAGGCAAACTCATCCCGGACTTCATGATAAAATTGTTGGAGCTAATATTGTGAAGTTTTAGTCACTATTCAGGCCATAACAGCCCCAAACTGGCCTAACTGAATGTGCTCGACTGATACTTACTAAAAGTGGACAATTATTATCTAAAATTGGTATATAAAAAAAACTTCCCAAAGAATACCGGGAGTGGCTGAAACTTATAATGTGATCAAAGTAGGCATAAATTTTCTACATCTTTTATCAAATTGGACAAAATGTGTACCTGATTTTGTTCTACTTTCATTTCATGTTTTATAACATTCGAGCAGAATATAAAATTCTAATAATTATGTAATTATCGTATTATAGTTTCCTATAATTATAACATAATGCAAATCATTTAGCGAAACATAAAAATTGATTTATTTTCAAACATAAAACTAGCAAAATATTATCTTCAAACATAAAACTACAAAGGCCTGTAATTACAAATGTAAACTAATACTCAAATTACCAAAGTGGAGCTGTTTATTACACTCAAATGTAAACCAAACTATACTGTTCAACTACCCCAATATTAAAGCTAAAAACATAATAGGTCTGAACAAACAAAACCACCCTTGAACTATTTAAAGCTTTGAATAAGCTTGTTTAAGACTCAAAATAGACTATATAACTTATCTGACCATGTTCTCAGCAACACAGAAGAAAGTAAATGTAAACTATCCAAAATCTGAATGAATTATTCTTACTTCATTACCTATTAATATGAATCTCAGATCTCCTGACATATTCTAAGATCAGGTCAATGGACTTTGTTGTGGAAAGAACAGAAACAATAGGAGCCACGGCAAGCTGGTTATTCACGTCCTCGGCATTTTTTGGTGTGACCTTTGCATCTTCCTCATTCACCATTATAGACACAAGGAGAGCTGGCTGCAATGACACAGTGCAAGCAACAGTAAAGTTGATGAGAGAACTAACACAGGAATAGAACATATACGAAAGAACAAAAATGAGACAAAATGCAACAGATGGAACCACCAAGTATGTGAAATTTTGAATACTATAATGGAGGAAACTGAAGTTAAAATAAAAGTCTAGGTACAACTTGTAAACTGATATTAAATTAAATTAACTTCTAGGTATGCTGCCACAACAGAGTGACACGCTACATAATTTGTGTTTGTAGCGAAGTGAATTTTCCCATTCTTGAAATTAAATTGTGTTTGGGTAGAAAGGATGATAGAAGATAAGAATTTATAAGTTCATTGCACAGACCCCCATCAAATATATCAACAAGGATCGCATAGCCAACAAATTCATGATATCCTCCATATAAACTTCTCACAGTGAGAAACAAATTACTAAGAGTTTTTAAACCATAGCAGTGGAAACAACAGAAAAATAAGAGTACTCAATAACCAGAGATCCTCGTATTACAACGGCTGCCATCTCTCAAGCTATCACATTAGTAAATATGTTCTGGTGACTGTATGTGCAATTGTCTTCAATTTACGAGTAACTTGACAAGAGCATTAAAAAAACTTTTAATAAGTGAGCAGTGCGAACAGTTACAGTATACATATATATATATATATATATATATATGGAACCAGGTAAATTGTTTCTGGAATCGCTCCCACTGGGATTCGAACTCCTGACCACTCGGGCCGCATGCATCTCCCTTAACCACTAGGCTAGAGGTCATTATATATATATATATAATATATATATATATATATATATATATAAGGTAAATTTAATATAATCAAAATATCAAGTAAAATTGTCACAATATCTAGCCTCAGCAGGCCTCCTCAAAGCAGATACACCAAAATCAATATTATGTAATATCCCTATAGGAGAGGTTGTGAGTCCCTCAAATATCCGCCTGTTTCGCTCTCTCCACACGTGCCATATCGACGTAGCAAGTCCGATCCGTCCCTCCATATACCATATCCCACCACGATGTCTTCTTGCCTTGATCCAAGCAATAATGTCACCAATTTCCCTCAAGTCAGTACAATCATTCAGTCCTCTACTGTCACGTCCCGCTCCCGTAGGAGCGATCGTCCTCGCTAAGGCGTGATGCCGCACGAGCCTAGATTGCACTCGTGCAATGCGGGTTCCATAACGGCCGATTCCAGCGGCTGCGACGGGTCGTCGCACAGAAGTCCATGCAGAGACATTGAATATTAGCAGCGAATTTGAAGCAAAACACAAGTCATTTCAAACTGCACTCTTTTATTGATATTGGAACAAAGGTTACAATGGACGCAAGCCAAGATTACAAGTCTCTCAAGCTCACTCTTCTCACATTACAAGTCACTCAGCTCTCTCATCTCTCAATTACAAGTCTTGAGCCAGCGGAAGCTTCGGAAGACGACGTTCATACATTATGTCCCGTATAAGTCTTTACTCCATGCGGCCGCACGCTTCGAATCGCCAAGGAACTCCGTGCCTCGACGCATCCAACGAGCTCCGCGCCACGAGCTTCTACCTGTGCCTGTACATGAAAACTATGTGGGTGTCAGTACTCAACTGTACTGGTGGAATGAGCTCCTCGTCCACCCATACAAAACCAACACATTAGATTTACTTTGTGCAACATAGTCCCTTTAGATTGTCTTTCTACTCTTGCCTTAGGATCAGTTTTATGACCGATGCCTTGCCTATTTTGTGTCTTTAGACCATCCCGTGCTCGCAACATCAATGTTAACTCAACAACGTTAACCTATCAAGTCGTGCTTGTCTTACGGCTTAAAATCAGAGCAACTACGCGATAAGACTCCATTTCCGTGTGACCGTGCTGTAAGTCCTTCTTGAGGCCGCGCCTCGCAACTCGATGAGACTCAATCATATCGCCGCCTCGCGGCCCTTTTGCTACTAAATCATCGACTGACCCATCCAACTTGTGAACTAAGTGTCACTCGACCAACTTTGCCTTGCGGCGTTTCCTGACTTAAACTCAAGACAACTCAAACCAACTTATGCAACTTATATGCCAACAACTTAAGACCCGACGCCGCATCCCGTGTCGAAGCACGTCACCTATGTTTTAGCCATTCTTAGGCCCAACACTTGTGTTCCAACCATACACACATTCACTAGACTAAATCCAAAGGCACACACGCGGATTGCCACTCGTGCCGACGCATCTATATGAATTGGTCACTAACACCACAAGCTATCGTGGACTTATAGCCTTGCATTCGGCGACCCTTTCAACGCAAGTAGCTAGCCCCGCTGAAAGTTCCGAATGACCCGAGCGGTTCGTCCAGCTACAGCTATACCGTGTTTCCCTCCGGAACGACGCGGTCCCTCGCGCCCAGGGTTGTCGCGCGTGGAAACTCTACCTTGTCGACAAGTTATCCAATGACCATGCAAGACTCGACTCAAACTGACGTCTCACACAGTCATCCTTCTTTCAATGTTACCATCTCTTTCAAACCAATATCAAAACTTCTATCATTTGAGACCCCTCGACGACCCACGGTCGCGAGCATTCTTTCTATCATTTGAGACCCCTCGACGACCCACGGTCGCGAGCATTCTTTCCATGTTACCATATCATTCCATTCAACTCAATGCCTATTCAATAGTCCTTTCTCTAAAACTCATTCAATCAACCGTGGTTCGTGCCCTAAACACTAAGTCCGTGCACCGTGCCTTAAGCCGATGCTCTACACAACACTCCTGCCCAAGTCATACTTTATATGACGGGCCTTGAGACCGTAAGACTTTGTGGTCATACCCAACCGAGGAACTCGTAGGACCGTGCTTGCTACCTCTCCGATAGCCTAACATAACTTGCCTGACTTAAACGCAACGACTCGACGAGCAAAGGCTACGTCAAGCCTCGCATTGCGGAAACGTGCCGCGCATGCGTTCGACTTCTGAACAACCAAATCATTTGGGTGCCTAGACTACATCATAAGCCTTGCAACACAACTTAACTCATGGGACAAGCCAAGGCTATGCCAAGCCTTGGACGATAGGACCGTGCATGCTTTATGAAGCATTTATGCGGACGACGCCTATGACTTAGGCTACGTTCATAAATTCGCCTACTCAACCAACTTTCCTTCTCCCAAGCCACGGGACGAAGGACCGAATGTCATTTTCAAAGCACGCCGTGCACCAACTCTAAGTCGACCGTTGGACCATTCCATATTCTAACTCAATTCGACCCGTCGGAATTATTCCCTTTAGCTATATGAATTCGTCTTTTATTATCAAGCCTACTTGTGCAAGTTGAAAACATGCGATTTTATGTGTAGGCTAAGATGAGGCAAGTTCACCGAAACTATCCCACCTGAGCGAGCGGTCGCCTTGACCGAGCGATGTCTTCATGCAGCCGTTGCAAGGCTAAGTCCGAACGACGTCGGCGTTTCAATTCCTCCGATTGACTGAGCAGGACGGGGCACTACATCATACACCACTCAGAAAAAGTTTCGTCTTCGAAACTAACTGAGTACTTACTTATTAACTTATCATTTCTACTCAACAATTCAAGACTCTCGTACACACTACGCCTATGCGTTTCTTATATCCGAGCCACGCTCGTGTTACCCTCAATCCTTTTTTCAAAAACTCACGATCTCAAAATCCTCGACACTTCCCCGTTCCTCAAGTCTCACTTGATTCAGCGTATCACTTAGTTTGGATCGTGCACACATTCCAGGCGTCCCCGAAATACATGCATTTTTTTAACCAAGCCTTGTGATAGCATATCCAATTCCACCTCAATCCTGAAAATCAATCCTACCGATGCTAACTCTTGCAACATGGACATCTCGCCTAGCCGCTAGGCAATCTCTTTAGGCTAAAGTCAATTGTCAGTATTGGAATCATAGTTCCCAAACAACAATATCAACACTGACCCCATCCTAAGGTCAAACCAAGTTGATAGTACGGATTTTCTACCCAAGCTCGCATCACTCCGATTTCTAAATCGAGCATCGATTTCCTACACACATCCCAACGTTTGTCGCACGGGGTCTGAGTCATTCAGCAAAGCCATCCTGTTGTAAGTTCATTCAACCAATCTTCGATACATCAATATCGTTCGTTCATAAGCCATTTCACATAGTCTATCTCTTTGAACACGTTCGATGTAGATCGCCTATCAATCTTTCTCAAATCAAGCACACTACGACACAATTCATTGCTAATCCATAATTCACATTTTATACTCCCTCACTCATTTATCCCAATTCACGTAATCGATCACAAGGTCGTCTGACTTAACAATATGTTGCGTAATCGATCACAAGTCGTCTGACTTAGCATGTATACCATCTCGCCAGATAAAATTAACACATGCGCTTAATTTTCTGGATAATAGTAGTAGGAAGCATAATAGACGGTAACTAGAACAGAGCTAGAGCAGATATGACTGATCGAACCAGCTCAATCCGACAGCTAAACGAAAGACTCTGGGCCTGTCAGCCCTCCACCCGGCATTGAGTGAACTCCACCAAGCTATGGCAGTCAATATCCCTTGCATAATTGACAAAGGAACTCAGATATTTGACAGGTAGCTCCCCTTTCTCAATCCCCAACTCCATCGCCCTTTCCTTCTTGCGAGAGCATCGAGAGCTAAAATGCACTATATTCTTGTCCCTGTTCATCTGGAGTCCAGACACCCTTCTAAACTCTTCCATGGTCTCCAAGATAGCAACAAGTCCCATTGTAGTAGGGCATATGAAAACCAATAGATCGTCCTCATATATAAGGTATGAAACATGTGGGGTAACCTTCTTGTAGAGGGGAATGATCCGCCTCTGGTGAACCGTCATATCCATCCTACAAGTAAAGTACTACATTACCAATGACAATGTGAATAGGTACGGGGAGAGCGGGTCACCCTGACACAGCCCCTGATTGCTATGGATAAAACCATACGGGTGACCACGAATAAGCACCGAAAACGTAGGAGTAGTAATGCACTCGTGGACTATGTCAACCCAAAACCTGTCAAATCCCATGGCAAGCATCAGTTGGCATACAAAGTCTTGATTGTCCATGTCATAAGCCTTCTTCAAGTCTAGCTTGATACAAGCTTTCATGCCCCCAGGCTTATTAAACTCCCGCACCATCTCATGAGCAAGCAGGTTATGTTTCGCAATTGATCTACCCTTGATAAATGCCGCCTGGTTTACCGACACCATACCCTGCATGATCTTTTCCATCCTCCGACACATAAGAAATATAATTATTTATACAAATAGTTACAACAAGCAACGGGTCTCAAGTCCGCTAGGGAGGATGCCCCTTCTTTCTTAGGCACCAATGTGAGAAAAGTGTGGCTGACCTCCTTTAACAATTTACTACTTGTGGAAAACTCCTGCAACCTCCAATACTGCATGTTTAATGGATTCCCAGTGAACTTTGAAGAACTTGTTGTTTAACCCGTCCAGACCAGGCGCCTTGATGGGGTTCGCATCCTTCACAATCCTTTCCACCTCCACTATCAAGACCGGAGCTAGCAACATTGCATTGCAATGGGACGTAACCAGCTTCTTGCACACAAGATCGAAAATACATTAGCATAATCAGATTGATTATAGAGCGGGGAGCAATACTTCATCGCTTACTTCTGAATTCCACGTTATGAGTCAACCAACTTGTCATTCACATCCAATATTGGTGCATAATATTACGATGTTGGCGAGCACGAACCACATCATAGAAAAACTTCGAACAATTGTCTCCATCCTTGAGTCATGAGCATTTGGCTCGTTGTGGAATCTGGATCTCATCCTGGAGCCGAAGGAAATTAAGCTCCTGGATCATGCCTTTTACGGGTCGCTAATACGTTGCTTATCATGTCCGCCTGCAAAGTAGTCTGAACCGTTCTGAGCGCAGCTCCTTGTCTGCTAATAACTTACGAGGCCGCTCCCTTATCCAGCACTTCAAAGCACCCTTTACAAATTTAAGTGAGTGAACCATAGAGAATTGGACCGAGCCCGTAGTCACCTATTGTAGACCCGATGTAACCGCCTAGTGATACCCCTTGGATAAGTGCCAGCTGTTGTACCGGAAAGGTCGGGCCTTCCAGGCAGGCTTCTCCGTGAGCCTAACGCAGATAGCAGAGTGATCGCTCGTCCATGCAGGCAATCCCTCCGCCACAGAGTGAGGGAATACATCGAACTAGACGCTATTGCCCAAGGCTCTATCCAACTGGCAACTCTCTTCCGGACAGCTTTGTTATGCCAGGTCCAAATATGTCCATATCTCTTCAAGCCCTGTAAACCGGTCTGCAACAGCATTGCTAAAAGTCCTGCAGGATGGGGTCCGGACCGGTCGTCCGTCTAATTTCTCCCTCATGTTAAGAGAGCATTGAAGTCCCCCAGTAAGAGCGGAAGCTTTGGACCTTCAGCCAGCACGCTCACATGGATGATGTTTTTCGTCATAAGTCCTCTGCCTCCACCTATCATTATGTCCGTACACCGCACCAAACTAAACTTGAAGCCACCTTTATTGAGAACTCCACCACTATTATTTGCTCAGATAAGTGAACTACCCTTCCATCCCAACTGCGATAGTCCTACCGAACCAAGATCTGGCCATGTTGCATAACTTGAGATTATGTACTTGTGTCCAGTGCTTCGGTGTTCTTTCACCAATAAACCTTCCACCTTAATTTTAGTTTCCATAGAGCGTTAATGGAACACGTTAGTGGAATACTTCGTAAATTTAAGCTCGTCACAAATCCCCTTTTATATGCCTATCGAGCAAGCTCCATGAACATTTCATAAGGATAGACATTATGAACCAGTCATATTCCCCTGTAACACATCGGAGTCAGCATCTGGGGTAGATATTGGCTCTGCCCGACTCATGTCATGCACTGCACCATTGTTCTCATCTGCCGATTGCAACAGGAGTAACCTGGCCCACGCAGGTTATCCATACATACATTCTCCCCAATCACGCCAGTAGAAGTGGTCGCACGAGAAGATTCCTCACGTAACAACCCAGCATGCCGCTTTCTGCTTGTAAAAGTCCCAACCTTTGGGGACTCAACACCAGAAGTGCCCTTGTTGGCCATAGCTGACATACCCCTGGTAACCATCCCTCATTGTGCTTGGAACATAATCATCTGTCCATATGCAACCTCTCTGCTATCATACACACGACACCCACCACTCTCAAATGTACTGATAGGAGCCACATCCACCATTTCATCTGTGTCTATATCATCCTCCACATCGTCTTGATAGGAGCCACATCCACCATTTCATCTGTGTCTATATCACCCCAAACACAACGCGACGAAACCAACTGAGTAGTATCAGAGGCTGGAGTATCAAGTGTACAAGCGGTAGAATCATGACCAAAGCATGCACACATGCTAGACCCTTGGGGAACCCATTCATACTCCACCGCTTGGGTGAGTACCCACCTGATGGAACCTCATACTCCAGTACACAAGAAAGATCACGTCCTGCTCCAATCTCCACAAACACACGAGCATACATCAGTCGAGTACGGTATGTTGTAGCATCATCCGTTTTGATAGGTGTAGGAAGAAATAATAGGATGATTATTATTGAGGGAGAGATTACATATATATAGGAGAGGCTAGCCTCCTCTCCTATTATTCTAAGCAATGTGGGACTAAAGTCCATTAACTCATAACTCTAATATAACACTTAACACCCTCCCTCAAGCTGGAGCATAGATGTCAATCATGCGCAGCTTGTTACAAAAATTGAACCCGGGACCCATAAGAGGCTTTGTGAATATATCAGCTATCTGGTCCGGTCCTCACATGTTGAAACTTTATTACTCCTTTCTTATATTCATCACGAATAAAATGAATGTCAATTTCAATATGATTTGTCCGTTCATGAAATACTGGGTTGGTGGCAACTGAGTAGTATCAGAGGCTGGAGTATCAAGTGTACAAGCGGTAGAATCATGACCAAAGCATGCACACATGCTAGACCCTGGGGAACCCATTCATACTCCACCGCTTGGGTGAGTACCTCACCTGATGGAACCTCATACTCCAGTACACAAGAAAGATCACGTCCTGCTCCAATCTCCACAAACACACGAGCATACATCAGCCGAGTACGGTATGTTGTAGCATCATCCGTTTTGATAGGTGTAGGAAAAATAATAGGATGATTATTATTGGGGAGAGATTACATATATCGGAGAGGCTAGCCTCCTCTCCTATTATTCTAAGCAATGTGGGACTAAAGCTCATTAACTCATAACTCTAATATAACACTTAACACCATCCCTCGAGCTGGAGCATAGATGTCAATCATGCCCAGCTTGTTACATAAAAATTGAACCCGAGGACCCATAAGAGGCTTTGTGAATATATCAGCTATCTGGTCGCCGGTCCTCACATGTTGAAACTTTATTACTCCTTTCTTATATTCATCACGAATAAAATGAATGTCAATTTCAATATGCTTTGTCCGTTCATGAAATACTGGGTTGGTGGCAATATGAATAGCAGACTGGTTATCACACCATAGATCTGCCACTTGAGATCCTGCATCTTCTCCCAGTTCTTGTAGGAGATGCTTCATATAATATCTGACGTGCCATGACAATAGCTCGACATTCTGCTTTTGAGCTCGAGCGTGCTATCACACTTTGTTTCTTGCTCTTCCATGACACTAGATTTCCACCAATAAATACTGAGTAGCCAGATGTAGACCGTCTATCTGTCAGGCTTGCTCCCCAGTCAGCATCAGTAAAACACTCAATGCGAGTGTGTCCATTATTCTCCATTCGAATTCCTTTTCCTGGATTCTTTACTAGATAACACAGAATTCTGAGAACTGCTTGCCAGTGTGGAATTCTTGGAGAAGCCATAAATCTACTTGCAACACTCACTGCAAAAGAAATCCGGACGCGTCATAACCGCCAAGTAGTTGAGTTTTCCAACTACTCGACAATACTGATCTGGATTGGTCATCAGGACCCCTTCGTCTAGAAGTAACTTCGCCCCTGGATCCATAGGTGATGTTGCTCCCTTTGCTTGCATCATACCTGCATCATTTAGTATGTCCAACACATACTTTCTTTGAGACATTACAATGTCCCGCTTACCCGTGTGACCTCAATGCCCAAGAAATAGCTCAAGGATCCCATATCCTTGGTTTGAAATTGTTCTCCAAGAAACTTCTTGAGGCTTGCAATACCCTGGCTGTCATCTTCCGTATTACAATATCATCAACGTAGACTCCAAGGAGTATTCTTCCAGCAGGTGTGTCGATAGAAGATTGAATGGTCCTTCTTCGATTGATACATGCCAAATTGAGTAACATGCATAAATCGACCAAACCATGCACGAGTGACGATTGTTTCAGACCATAGAGAGCCTTCCTCAGATGACACACTTTACCCTCCCTTGCAACGAACCCGGGAGGTTGCATCACATATACTTCTTCATCAAGATCCCCGTGGAGGAAAACATTCTTTATATCAAGCTGGAGTAACGGTCAATCATATCGGATGACCAAGGTCATGAGGACACGAACGGATGTCATTTTGGCCACAGGGAGAATGTCTCGAAGTAATCCTCACCATAGGTTTGAGAGTATCCTTTGGCCATCAGCCGAGCCTTCAGTCGATCAAGGGTGCCATCCGGTTTGACCTTAATCGTGAACACCCATTTGCAGCCGACTGCCTGTTTACCAGTAGGTAAGTCGACTAAGTCCCAGGTATGATTCTCCTGGAGAGCTTTCATCTCCTCGTTCATAGTAGCATGCCAACCAGGATGTCGGAGACCCTCCTCAGCGGTCTTGGGAATCTGAATCCCATCAATAGTAGCCACCAGAGACTGAGTGTGACTGGTAAGACCTTTGTAGCTGTCAACATACAAGGGATGACGACGACACGACGAGGACGTTCTGGAGGCGGGACCACCGGAGCTGCTGGCGGAACTGGTGGAGCTGCTGGTGGAACAGAAGGAGGCAATTCATTTGAGCCGGAACTGCTGATCGAACCAGAGGAGGATGAATCTGTGGGCGATGTTGGCAATGGCTGAATAGGTGGAAGTGGACCATCTGACTGGGAGACTGGCTCGGTAAGGGAGGGTAAAAAGGCGGCTAGGTTTTTTTTGTGGAGAGGCTAGGTTTTGGCTCTGATACCATGTAGAAAGAAATAATAGGATGATTATTATTGAGGGAGAGATTACATATATATAGGAGAGGCTAGCCTCCTCTCCTATATATAGGAGAGGCTGATCGAACAATAGGGTTGCCAATTAGACTAGCAAGCCTCATCAGCAGCGAAACACTCCAGTATTTGATAGGAAATGTAGGGAAACTGATCCATACTGGCACCACATTGAGTACATCCTTCTCGCACGTTGACTCCGGGGTCCACTCCTTCAGAATAAAGACGACCATCAAAGGTCTATGCCCCCCCTGAATAATGCACTCCAAATCCTCATGCAGGCCAAATTTGGCAAAATAAAATCCATTCTCCCTAGCAAATATCTCCATAGTGCCTTTGGACGTCAGACCTTGTAGGCATAAGCACAAATCTGACCATAAAATGGCTTGTCCTCCAGCACGTACAAGATGAGAGTGTTCTTCCAGTATTTCGTCACCTCCTCTATCTCCTCCGCTAGAAATGAAGCTCTATAACCATCTCCCACCTTCTTCGGCGCCACATAATTCATCCCCGAAGCCGAGGAAGACGTGCTTGGGCAACAGACGTCCGCCCACGATTTACTGACCAACGAATTGCTTGTTGTCACCTTCCTGGAGTTGCTCCTCCTCTCTGAACTCCCCGGGTAAAGGGGAGTATGACCACTGCGGCCGTGATCATCTATAGCTCTGAGTATCCTTTCCTTTTGTCAACACCCCTCGTCGTAGTCTTTGTCGTCCACGTCGGAGGTGGCCCCATGTTATTCCTACTCATCGCTTGAGTCCGGCCCGCCGACAAAGGAAGCCGATGTTGTGCAGTCGGCCTCGTCATTCTTCCCGTTGCCACCCCGTTGCCGGGGCGCCACTAAGATCGTCCCGCAACCACCGTGGATGTCCGTCCCTGGAGTCGATTAGTCCTTCCCTGGAGTCGACCGGAAGCTCCCGAGCGGTTGATTCTTCGCTTGTAGACGACAGTAGACCTACCTCCTCCTCCATCATTGTGAGCATCACCCGACGCATCCACCTCCATCCTTGCCACCCTACCGCCGCACATCGATGTTGTCGATTCTGCTCTGTCGTCGCCCCTATCCGCCAACCTCGCCTCACCCGCGACAGAGCCGCCAAGGTCACCTCCAGAACGCGGCCAGAGGCCGGAGCCCCTTGGCCACGGTGATCTCCAGATCTCCCGCCGCCAACTGCCGCATCCAGCCAATCACCGCCGCAGCCGCCCCCGGACCGTCGGGGTCTCCGCCGCCGCCCCCTGGGTTTCCACCGTGGCCCCGAGCGGCGCCGTCGCCCCCTAGGTTGCCGCCGTGGCCCCGACCGCCGCCGCCACTACACCCTGGGTCTCCGCCGCCCCCCGGATCGCCCAGGTATCCTCTAACCACACGCATCTAGAGGTTATATAATAATACACACACATGAGTATGTATTTGAGTATGTTTCAATGTTTGACTTGCTTATATTGAGCCTTAGGCTAGTTCAAGCTTTAACTATTAATTGGCCAAAAGACTTTTGATACAAGCCCCTCTTGCCGGTAGTTTTCTCAGCCAGTGACTATAAACTAGAACAGAGGTGCATTCAAATGTCAACAACCTGCAACTGCAAGTCCTTCCTTGAAGACTTCTTAGATCATATTTACTCCATATCAAGTAAAACTTTGATCCATAAACATTTTGATAGATTTAAATTTAATTTAAACAAATGTTCATAATCAAGCTTTTAAAATTCATTAATTTTATAATAAATTATTGGCACATAGAAACACAGACCTGATAACAAGCAATGCTAGTTAGAAGCTCAAATATAGAGATGATTAATTCTTCATTTGCATTCAGCTTCACATCTAAATGCGACAGACGGTGGAGGTCAAGTTTTTTATCTGAAAGGCACATGAAGACAACAAATTAGTAACAACCAGTTTGGCATCCACCTTGTTACAAAGATTCGAAGAATAAGCTTGGAGATGTAAATACACAAAACCTGCAATGAATCAACACCAGGCTGACATTCTCATTTGTATATGGCTGCACACTTGATGCTACAACACATACAACAGAGAAAAGTTTGGCAGAAGCCACTTGAATCGCCTGCATAAACAAACAAAGATATCTTACAACTCTTAGCCTCAAAGCACGTGGTGTAAAGTGTGGTAATAAAAAGTAAGGATTTAGCAAATTAACTCACTAGCGGAAACAAAAAAAATAGTAAACTAGCTAGTAAACTTTTAGCCTATAACCAGTAAACTTACTAGTCACTACAGAAAACCAGCAGACAACCGTATGCATGTAGCAAACTGAGAAAATAGAATACATTTGTATTGGAGGATGGAAATCATATTTATGCTTTTCATTAACTATTATTATTAATTAAGAAAAATGGGGGTGACTTTAAAAAGTGCATTAAACCTATATCCACCCCACATTAAGTATAAAATAACTCCTTTGTTTCTCTCTCTCTCTCCTATCCCAATTAAAACTGAATTATAGGTTACATCTTCCCAACATTCATCTCTCTAGAAAATTAGATTTCATATTTGCATCAAAATTTCATAAGACCCTAGTAACTCAGTATAGTGAAAAAAGCAGAAAATATTTTCGGGTTCCCTATACCTTCTTTGATGTTGAGAAAAAACTGAGTCATAAATTTGCAACAGGCAACAACATAACAACTTAAGTCAGAAGCATCTGAGCAGCATGTGAAGAAAAGTTAAACCGGCACAGTAACTTTCTAATTTACTTCTTCAATAGAAGCCAGATAATTTTCACATTATGCCATCCAGCCATAATCACCTTTCAATGATACTCAACTAGAGGTATCTACCATGACACAAGACATTAACCTATGTATATAAATATTCAGACATGAAGTTAGCAGGTTGTAATTGGGGAAAATAACTGGTTGTAACTGGATCAAGCTGTCTAACCTGGTTCTAAATTGTACACCTGGTTCTAAATTGTACACGGCTTGGGGCATCAATACCATGTAACCAAAGTAAGACCCATTTGCTATAGATCAGCACATAGACAAATCAAGCCCACGCATGGCTTACATAACCAACATACATCTACATGTAATTAGCTAAAATACCAGGGTCAAAAATAAATTTCCAAAGAAGGTTCTAAAGGTCTGATAGGTTATTTGGGCCACATACCTAGGCCCTAATGATTTGCAATTGTGAACCTATGGCAGATCAACCAGACTGATTATTATTACTGGGGTCCCATGCACGTTGGGTTCGGAGTTTGTAACTTGAAATGGTGGTAAATAATTTAATCAGGTGTATTTCCACATATTTGTGCCAGCCAAACATCAAAATTACACCCGTTGCTAATAGATGCTTTTGATATAGGGCTCAAGAAATGTACCACAATTGAAGTTGTCCATCAAGCATACCACCATTTAGGTGCTCACTGGAAATAGGCATGTCAATTGTTATGTATTAACTCTATATGCATTTCCCTGTTGACTCTTCCACTCAGCTCTACTAAGTATAGTTCGCGGCTGATACCAATCGTTACTAATATTAACCAACATCGACATTAGGGGTCGCTTTTCCATTCAATTCTTTAGAGAAAAATTGAATGAAAAAGATAGAAAATTAGAAAATTAGTGTCAACACAATGATTAATTGTGCCGATACATTGTTATATTGTATCGATATGATTCCTTATTGATAAACTATAACCATTACCATTTGTCGAAATTGTATAACTACAAATTGACAACATTCATCTATTAATATTATTTCATTCAAAACTATTTATTGTGCTTGCACTATGTCAAAAGACAAATAAATAAACAATAGTATCTATTGCATATTCCACTTAAAACTAACGGTAAACAACATATAATATATAAATTAAGTCGAAACGTATAAAACTTTTTTTTTAGTTTTTAAAAACTTCTTATCATTTTTTGGCTTTCTGAAACGAAGAACCTGATACGCTGATCTGAAACTGCCAATACCAATACTCATAGGAAGGATCTGAAACAGATTTCGATACTGATATTTCAAACCTTGCTGCTAAGGGCTTATCCAAAAAATATCCAATTCAACAACCACAAAATTGTAAAGCCCTTACCAAGAAAAATGGTTGGCTCAACTCGGCTCTCCTAAGGGCAATTTTCTCTGTAACTTAAAAATGGTGGTAAATAATTTATCCAGGCATATTTGATATTTCAACATGTATTTGTGCCAGCCAAACATGAAGATTATACATGTTGGTAGGAGCTAGTATTCGCCTTTGATATAGGGATCACGAAATGTAGCACCAATATAGGTGTTCCCCAAGCATGCCATTTAGGTGCTCATCGAAAATAGGCATGTCAATTTGCTACGTAGGAACTCTAACGTTGACAGGTTTCCCTGTTGACTCTTCTACTCAGCTTTGCTAAGGGCTTAACAAAAATAACCCACAAAGCCCTTACCACAAAAATTTAGGGTCAGCTCCACTCGGCTATGCTAGGGGACATGTTCTATGTAACATCAGCAAATACCATTCCTTCATAGTTTCAATCAAGTCTAATTTATGGTTATTAGAATTCATCATATACGTAATGTTCTGCAATATGGGAATACATGCTCCGAAATGGAACACTGTCGAATTGGAACGTGGAACTCCACATTCTGACAAGCGAAGAGAACATGTACTTACTCAGGTTAAGGCAAGCTTTTAAAGGGAAGATGTAACTCGTTTAGCTAATTTTTGTTAAAAGATGGTCGTCTAATACTTTTTGGGAGCACATTTTTGCTAGGATTATCATTGTTTCACTCTTTGTCGTAATGTGTCATAGAGATGAATGTAATTTTGTATAGCAAATCATATCTTACCTTTTTGTCTAGACTCTTTGTAATCGAGGAAAACTTGGAGGGTGCTCCCTGGTTGCATGAGCTTACACTGCAATCCAAAAAATAGGTCTAGCTGCCTACCAACTAGCTACCAAGGTTTTAAAACAAGGACCACTTATGCTCATAGCTACCGTGCAAGGAATTTCGTACCAATATAGAGGATTGTCGTCAGGTCAACAATCGGTCATAAAACTTTTCCAAATCTTATATGTAGCTTTCTTATGCTCCACCATTTTGATGGGGTGAATGCTCGGATGATGACGATGATGGTTATAGCTAGGATTGTTCTGAACTCAGAATATTTTTAGTTTTGCATTTTTTTATGATGTTATTACTACTATATTTTGGTACTTGATTAATTTTGAATTTCAATTACTGATTTCTTCCTTAGAAACATCCCATGTTCCAGATAAATGAATTGTGCTCTAAATAAGCGTTCTGAGGAAGCCAACTTACCTTGTACCGCATACTAGGATGCCTCATGTATTATGTTCGCGATTTTGTTCCAGACAGATCCATTCCAAGTAACCAAGGTCTAATTTATCCATATTACAATTCAAAAGATTAAATACCAACCTTTGATAGTAAAACACAAAGGAATCCCAAGGTCCGAGATCGGCACAGTATCCAAGAAAATTTCTGATTGAATATTTAAATGAATCTATACCATATGGCCTATAGGTTACCTAGTAGAACATTGTCAATGTTCCTAACAATTCACCAAAACTACAAAATTCTGGTGAGGGGTTGAGTGCTAAATATTTATACTATTTCAACAAGTCACCAATGTTGAATGCCCAAATGGGCTGGATTTGCTGTACAATTTTTATCCGCTAAAATGTGCACCCCAAAGAAGATATGAGTATTGGTTGCTCTGATAACATGTTAAGTTACATGTCACTGCACCAAAACTCGAGCTGTGGTGAGGGTTGAGGGTTAAATATTTATATAAGTATTCATCATCTACTCTATATGTTACTGTCTCGTTTCCATAAGCAAACAAGTAGCAAAAGTCTTCGCTAACCCATTTTTGAGTTAGGAAATCTCTATAGGATGCAACCCAAGTTGTTTTGTTCATAGAGAATGATTTTCATCCCCAAGCAAAAATGGAAATAAGAGTTGTGGTGAGGGTTGAGGGTTGAATATTTAATAATTTATATAAGTATCCATCATCTACATGTATCAAAGTGTTGCCAAAAACTGTTACCAGAAGGCATATTATATATGTAAGTGAATGAATTGGTGTCTAAACTGTATTTTACGGTATACAAAACTAAAACAAGATGTAAGTTGCAATGAGTTGAAGCATTGGCCTTACAGATTCATGGAAGAAATTTAACAGTGTTACTGTTGCTGTAACCAAAGAAATAGGCTTAGCTGTAGATGATAGCATGGTCCGCACCAAGGTTGGTACACTTGGAAAATTTTCCTGAGACTTTCCAGATTAAAAAATAGTTGCATTCAATAATACCGTAGCAATGGCAAATATGAGAAGCAAATGGACAACATGAATCTAACTGAAAAGCATATGAACTGATGCACTAGACCAATAAGAATAGAAGAATGGCAATGAATAAAGCACTATAAACGAATTGTCTTGCAAAAAATAATAAAATAGTTGGATACATGATCTTCATTTTATGTAGTTCAACAATAAGTTTACTGCAGGGCGTTTATAAGTAGTTGTTTATGCTTACTTGTCTGATATTTAGATTCTGACAGGTACAAAGTGTTTGCTTACCAATTACCATTTTTCTAGTCAATGATCTGTATGTTGCATGGCTATGAAAATGATACAACATGATACACAAGCAACATAAAAACAACACTGATTTTGGCTTGCTGCAGTGTATTCTGAGCGTCAACATTGTGGCCAATATTTATCCGACATGAACACCTTATGAGGTTTGATGAGATCTTCCATGTCATTTTTACAGTACCCACACTTCCTAGATGGTCTGAGAAAAGGGTAAAATCACAGAAATATTTATTCTATTACAAGGTCTGAGAAGGGTAAAATCACGACCGAATAGTTTCTGCTCCTCTTACATGAACACAGTATGAAGTTTAATATGATTTTAGCTTGTGGAAATGTTTAAAAGTGGACTCCCTAGAACCTAGATGCCCACTGGTGCTTATCTACAAGGTAGTCAAAGGCGCACTTGAGGCACAAAGAGTCCATATCATCCGAGGCGCAAGGCGCACTTAAGGGCGCGCCCGAGCGAAGCGAGGTGCAAAAACAATAAATAAAAATAAAGGCTTAATTGCAACTTGATACCCTCAACTGTTTCTGTTTTTCAATTTGATACCCTAAACTTTTTTGGTACAACTTTATACCCTGAAAAAAAAAGACCAAAATACCCTTACTCCAAACTTAAAACTACACTCATTTACCACAGCCCCTCCCTCAACCCCCTCCCCTGCCCACCTCCGGCCACCACCCGCTGCCTCCACCACCCAGACCGCTCCCTCCACCGCCCCCCCCCCCCCCCGGCTGCACCAAAATTCTCTCCATCGTTCATTCCTCCAACCCCTTCAGCATCGTCGAGCAGTTGCATCATGGCCTCGGTCCAAGTACTCCTACGTCATTGGCAAACACCTCTGTCAATAGTACATTGGCAAACACCTCTGTCCGTATCCATATCAATCGATATGTCTGTAAACTTTCAACATAGATTACCTTTCAATTATGTTTCCCTAATTGTAAAATGACTCTGTCAATAGTACATTTCGTCTCTCAATTAAAGAAAACCAACTTGTTTAGTGTTTGGCTAACTGAAACTTGAATGTTACTGTCCCTACTCTCTGTTGCCTTTGCCTCTGATTGAGCACCTGATCGACCGGTTCGAGATCCGGAAGTTCAGATTGGATCGATACAGAGATATGGAGTAGTTCCGTCTCGATCTGAAATTTCTAACAGATTTTATTTGTACAGATTGTAGGGAGCGACTCTGACAAATATACAAGGAATTTTGGTGGCCGGGTGGGGCCCGTGGGGGGGGGGATGGAGGCCAAGGGGGGGTGTGGAGGGGACGGGGCTGGTCGGAGGGGGGGCAGGGTGGGTGGAGGGGACGTGGCTGGCCGGAGTGGAGGGGGGGGGTGCGGGGTGTGGGGTGGGGGAAGGAGAAGGTTGGTTGGAATAGAAAGGGAGGGGAAGTTGTCTTTTATAAAATTTTGGGTATCAAACTGAAAATATTAAATAGTTGATAGTATCAAGTTGTCGAGTAAAAAAGTTTAGGGTATGAAGTTGAAAAACTGAAATAGCTGAGTATCAAATTGCAATTAAACCCAAAAAAAATAAATAGTAACACAAGAAATAAAATCAAGTAACATATTAAAACCAACAATATTCCTTACATCCCAACAACAGAAAGATGTATAAGGACCTCTGTACGATCTTTCGGTGGCACGGCATGAAGAGGGATGTGGCACTCTTCATGTCACAACGAATAGTCTATCAACAGGTAAAAGTTAAACACTAGAAACCGGACGGGGTGATATAAAATCTCGTCATCCCAGAATAGAAGTGGGAGCACATCAGCATGGATTTTATTGTTGGTTTGCCGAGAACGATGCCGTCTGGGTCATTCTCGATCGACTAACCAAGTTAGCGCATTTCATTGCCATGAAAGTCACTTGGAGCGTCGACCGCGTGGCTCAGATTTCCTTGACAAGATAGTGCGACTGCATGGGGTTCCAGTATCCATCATCTCATATCGGGATGGCGATTCTTGTCGCGCTTCTGGAATAACCTTCAGTTGGCTACGGAACTAAGTTGAAGTTCAGCACAGCTTATCATCCCAAACCGACAGCTAAACTGAGTAGATGAATTAGATTTTCGAAGACATGCTACGGCTCTGCACAATACACTTGAAGTCAAGCTGGAACGTTCATCTACCGCTAGCAAAATTTGCATACACAATAGCTACCAGTCCAGCATTCAGATGGCGTCGTATGAAATTTTATACGGACGTAAGTGCAGATCATCCATTTACTGGAATGAAGTCGGGGAGCGACAGATTCTTCGTCTGAAGCTGGTGGAGCAAACCGTGCAGAAGGTCAGACTGATACGAGAGAAACTAAAGGTAGCGTAAAGTCGGTAGAAAAGCTAAGCTGACACCCATCGACGACCCCTTGTTCCTGGAAGACAATCACGTGATTCTGAAGGTAACGCCTATGCGAGGAGTCCCAGGTTCGAAGCAAAAGGCAAGCTAAGTCCAAGATTTGTTAGTTCTTTCAAAATACTCAAGTGAGTCGTCCCATAGCTTACCAGATCACATTGTTGCCCAGCAATATCATGTGCACGATATCTTTCATGTCGCACAACTATGAAAATATGTGCATGATCCAAGTTATGTAGTAGATTTTGGTCAGGTGGAGCTGAAGGCAGACTTGTCGTATGGGAATACATGTTTAGATCTTGGAGCGTAAGGACAAATTGCTTCGGAATCGTGCGATCTCTCTTGTTTGCGTACTCTAGAGGAACCATTCGGTCGAGAAGTCGACCTGAAAACTTGAGTCTGAGATGGAGGAAAAGTTTCCTTCATTATTTTCTTAGTGTAGGTTATACTCTTAAGTTTCGAGAACAAATTTTTTTTTTTTAGTTGTATTAAAATGCAGCGCCTCATCCTAATATCGTATCTCGTTCCTCGTTCGTAGGGAGCGCATTTAAGGAACACTGTCGTTATCGATTGATCAGGACAGATTGAATCAAAATCCTTTCCTCGTTATGGATCGACTTCTTCGGAATCAAGTCCATATATTCAGCGGATTTCGCCTCGAGGAAGGACTCTGCGGCTGAACCGTGGGAGACCTCTCGTTGCTCTGTTTTTCATGCCACACCTTGTTTCTTTGGCTTGGCTTTATGAATGCATTTTCGGAATGTCTTCGATGATTTCATTGCTTTGCTTCTTCGAACTTCGCATTTCATATCGAACTCAGAAGAGAAGGGTAGAGGGTCGATCCGTTTCTTATGCGTTACTAGTGATCGTGTAGGCACCGTCTAGCACATAGACCTTCTTCCTCTTGCCACAATCAATCAGGTGGTGGTTTGACCCTTCTCCCCCCCTTTGACCCTCTTGTTCTCCAATCAATCAACGATACCAAAATAAATAAAAATATTAGACTAACTGCAAGGACACAAATTTT
>JANAVB010002998.1:2496593-2716593 GCA_029216955.1 Iris pallida
AAGGTGTAACCTGGCCCCTGGAGCAGTTCTGTGTCCTCTTTTCGTTTATTGACTTATTTTACCCTATGTTCTTGCTTACCACAAGTAGTTGAGACAGATTTCTATTCAGGTGAAGGGTTACAACCCCGGTCCTTGTTTGGTTTAAGGGTTTGTGACCTGGCTACTTGAATGGTTTTCTCGTACTCAATTTACTGTTATTATCTTTATTATTATCTGTTTCGTTTATAATCATCTTTAATATTCATTTGTGGTATGCTGGTTTTAGTTCCTAAGTGAAGCCCCTTTGTGGCACTTGCTCTTTCTGGGGTCTGATCCAGCTGGTTTTGTAAGGCCAGATATCGGAGCAGCACCAGAGGATCTACCTACCTTCCAGCCAGATGGTGACCACCAGGCGTAACTCTGGCAACGAGTGGATTTCTTTTGTCCTTCCACTTAATTGTAAAATTATTCTTTTGAGGCGTTTAGCCGACAAGCACGTGTTAGCTCGGTTGCACCTTTATTTACTGTCTGCCTACGGGCTGTAACATGATTGACAAATCCTAGGGTTGATCATGTATGACCAGAACTCTTGCTAGTCTTGACATTTTGTACGACTAGCTTCATGATCATCCGAATATGTAATATTTGGGACACCTTACTATTGTATATTTGGTGCTCTGACATCTTGTAACTGTTATTACTTGCTTGAGATTGAGACAATAGGCTTGTTTGTGACCATAGGAGACTGATGGCTTGTAGTTAAACCCTCATGTATCAAGACAGCCGTGACCGTATAGCAAGGTGGGTTGTACTTCTATATACGTAGCTGGCTATGTACGCCCCCGCTCTCCAGTATTCTGGTTCTGGGGCGTTACATTAGGTCCATCTGAATTTGCCATAAAAATAAAATCCATGATAGAAGCAGGGACCGACAAGGACCTGGAATTAGGGATGGCAATATTCCTCGAATCCAACGGGGACCTAATTTTTTTACCCGATGGGGATGGGTTTGGGGATCTAAAAAAGGGGATGGGGAGGGGATGGGGATTAAAAAATTTCTCGATCGGGTTCGGGGACGGGTATGGGTATAGTACTCCCCGCCCCGATAATTCTCCGACCCCGATTACTTATACTCATATCCATATGTGCAAGTGCAACTAGAGCTGTCAAGACGGGCCGGCAGGGCGGGCCAGCCCATAACCCACCATAATCCACCATTTGGGGGGACGGGCGGGCCGACCCACCATTTTTGCGGGCTAGAAAAATTTCAACCCAGCCCAACCCACCGGCGGGCTGCGGGCTAGGTAGGCCGGCCCGCTTAATTTTTTTAAAATTTTAAATTATTGTTTAGTTTCTTAAAAGGTAAAAAAATCATATATATAATATTTTCTACTCACTCTCATATGCATCAAATTACAAGTAAAATACAAGAAACATTATAATAGTAGATATTTCTTTAAAACACCTTCATTCATGTAAATAAATGACCAAATTTAATATTTTATACGTCATTACTTACATTAAATGAGAATTTTTATCATTTATAATACATATCTCATATATGTGCTAAATAAAAAAATTAAAAATTTTATAAAAAATAGATGGCGGGCCAACCCACTTGGCCCGCGGTCTAGCCCACCACGGGGCGGGCTACTAGTGGGCCAGCCCACCTAGGCCCGCCTGTTTGGCGGGCTCCTAAATGCTCGTCCCAACCCACCTTTTTGGCGGGCGGGACGGGCCGGCCCAACGGACTTAGCCCATTTTGACAGCTCTATGTGCAACCAATGGTATGCTCTCTTGATCTAACTATAGTAATATATTTATTTTATGAAAACCATTATTAACATGCCTTATAATTTTTTGAATAAAAATAATTTTTTTAAGCTTATAATGTACATAAAAATTTGTTAATCGAATGAGAGACGGAGATGAGAAAATTCGGCCCCGAAAGTGCTAACGGGGCAGGGACGGGGACGGAGAATGCATTGTTTAACGGGGATGGGGATGCGGGTAAAAAATTAAAATGGATGGGAAACGGGGACGGAAATGGGGATTCAAACACTACTCGGGGACGGAGATGGGAGATATGGTTCCCAACCCCTACCCGCCCCATTGCCATCTCTACCTGGAATATGGGATAGGATGCACGTAGTAAACGAGTCTTAGATGTTCGCTTGCATCATTATGCTCATCATCAATTAACCGGATTGCTTTGGTCAACTAACGGGTCATGTTGACCGGTTTTACTCCTGCGTCAGATACATTTAGGCCTCGTTTGGTTCACGGAAGGGAAATTGATTCCCTTGTACTTTCCATGGGAATGAGAAACTAAATTCCTGTCACATTTCCTTTCCGTTGTTTGGTAAAACAAGGAAACCACCTAGGAAAGACCATTTGATTTCCTTTTCAGTGTTTGGTTGATGCAGAAAAGGAAAGCAAAAATACATCAATGTTCCAATAATATTCTTCACTTTTAAAATAAAATGACATTATGAAAATCCAAAGGGACCCAACATACGAGGAGTTAATAGTAAAATAAGCAATAACACATGGTTATTTTGTCATAATTTTTTGTAATAAATGTTGGGAAAGGAGGAGGGAAAATCAATCCCATGGGTCATGAGTGGAACCATATTCCCTCCCATTTTCTCCTTTGTCAGGAAATTGATTCCCAAGTTTGTGGCTACCAAACAAAAGAAAGTAACAACTTTCCTTTCATGGTTCCTTAAATCCGAATCCGTGAACCACACGAGGCCTTAATTTCCTATATTGTACGAATACGGATACAAAGATGATAGAGATGCAGACACATTTTTCCCAGGTCCTTATAAACATAGCTAATCAAACAATTACCAAATATAATTAAGATATGATTACAAAAAATAGTAAGATATTACCATGTGTCATTATACCATTGGACGGGCTCATCATTCACTACTACCAGTCATTATACTCCTGCATTAGATATATTTAGTTTCCTATATTGTACGAATACGGATACAAAGATGATAGAGATACGGACACATAGGGCTGCAAACGAGCCAAGCCGAGCCAAGCTTTTGTAAGCTTGAGCTTGGTTTGACTAGAATTAATCGAGCTCAAGCTCAAGTTCGAGCTTGATAAGTTTTTTTTATTTTAGAGCTTGAGGTTGGTTCGAGCTTGTATATATTAAGCTTGAGCTTGGCTTGGTTTGAGCTTGAGCTTGGCTTGATAAGCAAGCTTGATTCAAGCTTGATAAACAAGCTCGATAAGCTCGAAATCAAGCTTGTTAAGCTTGATTTCAAGCTCGCTCAACTTTATTTCAAGCTCATTAAGCTTGATTTCAAGCTTAACGAGCTCGATTTCAAGCTAGTTATGTTTGAATTCATGTACCTGTAATATTAACAATTTATTTATAAAAATTTAAGTAAAAAGTTTCATATTAAGGACATAAATATATAATTCACACAACCATATGTTATACAAACATATATAAAATTAGAATTCAACAAAGAAAAAATGAGCTTCTAAACAAGCTCCTAAACGAGCCAGCTCGCAAGCTCATAAACGAGCTAGCTCGCGAGCTCTAACTAGCCGAGTACTTCTAAGCTTGAGCTTGGCTCGTTTATTAAACGAGCTCAAAAATGAAGCTTGAGCTCAGTTTGTTTACTAAACGAGCCGAGCTCAAACGAGCTTTTATCGAGACGAGCTTCGAGCAGCTCGTGAACGGCTTGGCTCATTTGCAGCCCTAGTCCTTATAAACATAGATAATCAAACAATTACCAAATATAATTAAGATAGGATTACAAAAAATAGTAAGATATTACCATGTGTCATTATACTATTAGACGGGCTCACCATTCACTACTACCAGTCGGCCACTGGCACGTGGTGAGCCCGTCCCAGTAAATAATTTCTCCGATTGCTGTTTGTGTGCACGGAGGTAAAATTAGCAGTTAGCTTATCTGGTTGTCCAATAGCTGGCATTTGGGGCTGTTGTTTGATAGTTACCAGTCTACTGTCTGCCAAGCTTGATAATATCTACAAAAATGCTAAATGGCCCACCCGGGGGGTGGACCGCGGCTGTGCCCGCGTCGACGTGTCCACCCCCCATTCGCCCCCTGCACTACATCGGGCCAACGTCTAGAAAATTCGGACCCCCCTCCAATGGGGGGCCGATGTCACGCCCCGCTCCCGTAGGAGCGATCGTCCTCGCTAAGGCGTGATGCCGCACGAGCCTAGATTGCGCTCGTGCAAGGCATTTCCATAACGGCCGATTACATCGGCGGCGACGGGGTCGTCGCACAGAAGTCCCAAGCAGAAACATTGAATCATTGTAGCGGAAATTTAAAGAAGAACATATATGAACACAAGTAACTCAAAAGAATCTCTTTATTGATATTGAATACAGGATTACATTTATGGGCGCAAGGCCAATTACAAGTCTCTCAGGCTCACTTTTCACTCATTTACAAGTCACTCTGCTCTCTTTCATCTCTCGATACAATGCTTGAATCCAGCGGAAGCTTCGGAAGGCGATGTCCATACATTATGCCCTGTATAAGTCTTCAGATCACGCGACCGCACGCTTCGACTTGCCAAGGAACTCCGTGCCTCGACGCATCCAAGCGAGCTCCGCGCCACGAGCTTCTACCTGTGCCTGCACATGAAACAGTGTGGGTGTCAGTACAACTGTACTGGTGGAGTGAGCTTCTCGCCCACCCATACATAACCGATACGTTTATTTACTTTTGTGCAGCTTAAGTCCCTTTCGATTGTCTTCCTAGTCTTGCCTTAGGATGCATTTTAAGACTTGACGTCTCGACGTGCAACGACATGGTCGTGCTTCAATACCAGCGTGTGTTTCGATCGAGGCAGTGCCTCATCGCTTAGGTACTTGACCAGACTTCAAGACGGGACGGCAGGGTCGTGCCACATTCTATTCCAAACTTAGACTTGTTCAAGACTGTGCTTTGCCGAGGGGCAATTCACGTGAACTCGGTCGTGCCAGGACCCTTTGATTAAACTCAAGCGCCACTAGACCAATTCTTGTGCTAACGATTCAAGTGCCAAGGGACGGCAATGGGACGACTCGTGCAGGCCGTGCCTTAGACTTTACTTAGACTAGTTTGCCCATTCAAGACTGAGGCCGTGCCTCGCTATCAAAACTTATCCATGCGACCGCCTTGCGGCCATCCTGTTAGAGTCGTTTGCTAACTTAGACCAGACTTGTCAAATACAATCTCGACTTCATGAATATCCCGATGCCATCTATCGTGCTAAGCACGGTGCCTATGCTGCAGCCCAGTCTTAGGCCCAAACATTTATTTACCGACTAGACAAGCATTCAAGTTCTAGACTCAATCCAAAGGCATACACGCGGAGTCGCCGCTATCTGCCGACTCATCTACATGAGGAGGTCACTAGCAATTTCAAGCTATCTTGGACATGGCTCGTGGGATATCCACCTGTACCAACACGGGGAGCTAGCCCGGTAGGGTGGAACTCTCCCATGCGGTCATCCAGCATCCTACGTTGAGCCACACTCGCTTCTCCCGGGCGGATGATCCCGGTGCCCCGGAGGAGATCATCCGAGAAGACTACACCTTGTCGACAAGTTGTCCATGACCATGCAAGTCTAAACTCGATCTACCAGTCTTTCCTTAACATGAACATGATTTTCCTTCTTTCTATCAAGACTTACGAGACTCCCAAGTGCGGGACTTATCAAGAATTCAGGCAGGACATGACCGGGCAGGACCGGCATGCTTATTCAAGTATTCAGGCAGGACATGACCGGGCAGGACCGGCATGCTTATTCAACTATTCAAGCAGGACATGACCGGACGGGACCGGCATGCTTAAAAAGTATTCGACCGTGGCTTGTGCCTTAGGCAGACATGATTCTCTAGGCGACGCTAACGCTCAAGTCATATACTTTATACGACGAGCCTTATTCTCAAGGGACTACTTGACTTGACAACCGCAGCTAGAGCGGGACAGCGCTAGGAATGGCTTCGTTAGCCTAGAGTAACTCTTGTTGACTTGTACGGGCAATGACTCGACGAGCGAAGGCTACGCCGAGCTACGCATCGAGGGAACGTGCTAGGCACGGGGTCGACTTAACAACCAAGTTCTCGGGTGCCTAGACTTAAGCCAACGAGCTGTGCGAGACGACTTAACTTGCGGGACGCGCGAAGGCTATGCCAAGCCTTGCGGGACGGGACCGTGCATACTTTGTTAAGCATTCATGCGGGCGACGCCTATGACTTAGGCTATTTCAAGTGTTGGGACAAACGACGGGACAGTGCATGCTTGTTAAGCATTCATGCGGGCGACGCCTATGACTTAGGCTTATTCGAGTGTTGGGACAAAACGACGGGACAGTGCATGCTATATCGAGCATTCAAGCAGGCGACGCCTATGACTTAGGCTTATTCGAGTGTCGGGGCAACTGAGCAACTTAGGCCAACTTCCTTCTCCCAAGCCACGGGATCGAAGGACCGAGTGTCATTTGAAAGCACGCTGAGCCGACTTCTATGTTGACCGTGGGACCATTTTCTATGTTCTAGGACATTCCGACCCGACGGGATTATTCCCTTAGCTATGTTGGTGCGTAGCTTTTAGATTAGCCTACCAGTGCAAGTTGAAAACATTGCGAGTTATTAAGTGAAGGCTAGGATGAAGCAAGTTCACCGAAACTCCCCCACCTGTGCGAGGAGTCGCTTCGACCGAGCGAGCCTTCGAGCAGCCGTTGCAAGGCTAAGTTCCAACGTCGTCGACATTTTGGTTTCTCCGATTAACTTTGCGGGACGGGGCACTACAACATACACCACTCAGAACAGGTCTCGTCCTCGAGACTTTCCTGAGGGCAAGCCATCCTACCATTTCTATGGCCAAGACTTAATCGTACGCACTTCGCCTACGCGTTTCCTCATTCCGAGCTACGCTCTCACAACTATCAATCTTTTCGTTAACATGATTTCAAGATCTCGACACACTCCCATTTTTCAAGTCTTGCTTGAACTCATTGTATCACTTGGCTGGATCATGCACGCATTCCAAGCGTCCCCAAAATACATGCATTCAGCCAAGCCGCATGATAGAGAATTTGTCATTCTCTCTCGAGTCGCATCGTGCACATACCCAGGCGTCCCTGAATATATGCATGTCAGCCGAGTCTCGTGAGCAAGATTTCCTATATTCGTGATTCACGCCATCCATCCATGCCAATCCTCAAGATCAATCCTTTCGATTGCTAACACTTGCAACAGGGGCGTTTCGCCTAACCGCTAGGCCAATCTTTACGAGGCTAAGTCAATGTCAGGATTGGAATCATAGTTCCCCAACAATAATGCCAATACTGACCCCAATCCTAGGGTCAAACCATAGTCGGTAGTACGGGATTTTCTACCCAAGCTCGCGTCACTCAGATTTCTAAACATCGAGCACGATTACCTATTCGCATCATTGCATGCGTTGCACATATTCGATTTTATCCAAATCACCAACTCTAACCAATTCGTGCATTCGATCACGAGGTCATCTAGCTCGACAATACGTTGCGCCCCAATCTCACGCGAGTCCGATTATCCACGGTGGTTCGTGAATCACCACGCAACGCACTCGCAGAATAATCATTCTCATCGGGGCGTAACTCTTGTTTGAGTTTAGACTAACTCATTTTCGATACGCGGATTGGACCTACGCAATCCTCAAATTCGGTTCTTCAAACACACAATTCATTTTCGAGTCACCTTTGCGTCAAACCACAGGTCGAAGCATACAAATTATCACGCCAAGCTAGGTCAATCACCCCCGCTGTGAATCACCATACCAGCGCTCACGCGGAGTGATCGTCTCAAATCGGCACGACGCATGTGCGAGGCTGGAGTTGCGCTCGCATAAGACAAGAATGTCGAAGTTGTGGTTATCGACGAAGTAAATCCAAGCATTTCATTTTCATCCAATCAATTTCGATAGTCCGACCGTCATTCATTCAACTAGAAAATCCTCGAGCCAAGTTTATCATTTCCTCGACACGTTTCAATTTCTCGAGTATAGAATTTATCGGAACAATGACATTTGCACGATCGTTATTCCTCAAGCTCGTTTCAAGATCATTGTTCGAAACTCAAGTCACATTTTATTTGCATCAATCCGATATCGTACGTGCGATCCTCTAAGTTTCCTCGATTAAAGACCATTCATTTTCATTCATCGATTCGAATCATTTTTTTTCCAATACGCGTTGCCTATTCGCAAGTTGTCCGAACGAGATGCTCGTTCGGGACATTCGAAGTCACGACCGACTAAGCGTGACGCGTTCTAAGGCTTTGCGCGATCGCATCGCCTCGCCGACATACTCGAATCCTCAATATTTGCTCGAATGATTTCCAAGAAAATCCATACACCACTCAGATTCGAGCCATACGATCTAGCCTACAATCATGTTCGCGTCATTCGCTAAGACGTCCTTCGGATTCGTTCGACGAATCCCTAGCGTAATCGCTTACGTCGCATCGGCGTACTAAGTTGTTCGCACTATTTTCTCAAAAGCCAAGTTAATCCTCTGTGTACGCTTAAGCGTTAACTCGATAGCATTCCTATCAATAGACACTCTAAGTGTAGCTCGTTCCCGACCGAGCGGTACTTGGTATCGCTCGCACTCGTTTGCACCAAAAGTTGAGGTGCGCGATACGCGACGCAACTTAGCCAAAAGGCCGTGCGCATGGCTATCCCGTACGGACTTTTATTCGAGTTTACATGCTCACATGCTAAGGTCAACGTTGGACTAGTTAGGCATGAACACGACTTTTAAGGTCGACGTAGGACTATTCGGGCACACGTGCAACTTGTTAACTTTAGCATACGTTTTCATTCAAGACAAGTTAACACCGTTCGGCACAAAGGCCATTGCCTATCGATGCGTTTGGTTGAACGCTTGTACGAGCTTTCGAAAATATTTAGACTTATTGTATGGACATGCCGAGGGACAATCGAGAGAGAGCGCGTACTTCATTATCAACGACGAGCTTTCAAAACTGATAATTCGATTTGAAGTCCAAGGACGTAAAGCCGTGCTCTGATACCATTATGTCACGCCCCGCTCCCGTAGGAGCGATCGTCCTCGCTAAGGCGTGATGCCGCACGAGCCTAGATTGCGCTCGTGCAAGGCATTTCCATAACGGCCGATTACATCGGCGGCGATGGGGTCGTCGACATTTTGGTTTCTCCGATTAACTTTGCGGGACGGGGCACTACAGTCGACGCGTGGCTGGCGGCCAGGACTGTAGTCAAAAATCGCGGTCCATGTAGCATTACCGTAATATATATTATTCTAGCCTATCATCTCATAGTTACCAGTCTACTGTCTACTGTCTGCCAAGCTTGTTCTTCTCATTTCTAGAATGGTATCCTATATTTTCAGCCAGCACATCTTATGAATAGAGTTATGAGGCCTTTACTCCTAGGGCCTTTCTCAAACTATGTATCCAGATGATATACCAGAAATTTTATATAGAGAAACATTTTTTTCTGTAATTTGTCTAGCATATCAAGTGTGAAATTTATTTGATAAGTCCAACATGAGATTTATAGTTGCATTACTACATCTTGTTGTTCGTAGACAACGGATTCGAAGTTTCTTTCATTCCCTCACTAGAGTTGATTCTTTTAGACAGTAAAAACACTAGACTCTGTAGGAAACAATTTGTGAAGCTTTAATACAATCATATGAAAGGAAGTAAATACAAAAAATAATTAAGTGAAGCCAGCGAAGAATTTGCTTACCTTGTATGTATGGTCACCAAAATCTATTATTAGAAATATTTCCAACTCTGTATTTAGATTCTGAAATTAAAATAAATAAAATAGATAAATGATACCGAGGCTTGAACTTGGTTCAATGTTCTTAAGACAATATTCGTCCCGCACTGGTGCTTACGGTTTAATGGCAATTGGTCCCAGGATACAACGGTTCTTCCCTTCGTAGCAGCACTTCACACGTAGGAATTCGCCGAAGCAATATTGGTAGCCCTCTCTCTTTTAGACTTAATATTAGATGATGGATGAATTAATTGGTGTTTGATTCATTCATTCAAGCACTTGTGCTTTTATAGAAATAAAGAGACACGATGGAAAGGACACACCTTTCCAATAAATAGATTCGTACACCTCTTCAGAGATTCGTTGCCATAGATTCGTTGATAAAAAATAATTAATATTATTATTATTACAAATATACATTCACTTTTCCAACAAAATCACCACATAAACAGACGCTTCAAGTAAGGGATGGAAACTATGCACATCCCTCATAACAATATCTGGCACAACAAAGCTCGGATATGAGTTTAGTCAAACTGAAGTGAGAGCAAACAAAAAATCTTCATGTTAATGTTTTCCCCTCACTAACAGCTACAAACATAGAACGTTTAATTATAGTCATTTGAAGTTGACAACCCCACAAGTCGAAAATACAAAGACTGCCAAGTACCAATCTAGCAAAATCAAAGTACTTATATGTATATTGAACTAATGCCATCAGACGCTGCATCTCTTCAGCTACTTCCTTTTAAAGCTGGTTTTGAAGTGCAGAATCAGATCCTAGCCTACATGAAGATGAAGAACACTGAAGAGAAACTTGTCGACTTTTTAACGTGAAAATAATTCACTATTGATATACAAGTAATGTTAGAAACGGGGCACAATTTTTCAATGGAAAACCAAATGAAACAGTATAGGAACAACGTTCCAACGCAACGCTTCAAGGAAGGTGTGTAATCAAAGATCCTAGGAGGAATTTGTAATACAAAAATCTAAGAAAATTTCATAAACGTAGCAAACGATAGTAGTGCTTCTAAAAAGAAGGTACTAATCGAAATGCTAAAGGCAGCAGAGTGGTGGAGTGACTATAGCCATAGTGGAGTTTTGAAGTACAAGACGGCTAAGAATCGTAGCACGGATAGTGCAATGGCGTGGTTTGACTAGTGTAGTAGCCCTGATAGGGAAGGCCAAGCCATAGTGATGTCATAACTAGGAAAACTAGGCCAAGTTGCGACTTAACCCTTACCGAAGATTATTTATTCTTTTATATATATAGATAATTATTATTTAGTTTAGGGAAACCGGTTATACCATTTAGTCCGGACTGGATCCGAAATGAGCCCAAGCCCATGTAGTCATGCGGCACGTCCAATGACATCCGTGTTGATAATTTGGTATGAGTGTGTTGTATTCCGTTAATGATTTAAGGAATATTCCTAAGTATTCGTAATTTAAATATTATAAATATTATATTAGTGTTATTCAGGGACTCTTGTATAAAATGGGTCTTTATGCATTTTGGGATTATTAGACTGCGCAAAATGGTATATATACACCAGTATTGTTTTATTGAATTTCGTTTTATTATTATATTTATTGAGGTTATTATATATATATTATTTATCATGATTGGTTATATTATTTTGTCAATATATATTTTTTTTTGTCAATTATATATAGTCATATATATATATTATAATATATATATATTATATATAATATATATATATCTATATATATATATATATATACCCTAGGAATAGATGCTAGTGGGATTTATTTGAGTTTTATGGATATATATATATATAATATATATATATATATATATATATAATATATAATATATATATATATATATATGGGAGTTGTTATATATAATATATATATAAATATATAATAGAGTATAGTATAAGGGAACTCAGCCCAGCCTCGGGCCCAAGCCGAGCCCGAGCACCCCCCCTAAACCCCAGAGCGGAAATTCCCCGCGAGCATGAATATATATATCGAGTGAGGAGGGGGAGGAAACCCTAACACAACCAGAATCCTCCCCATCTCAGCGCCGCCCTATACTCAGCGCCGCCGTGCGCCACCCTGCACGGCCGTCGGTCGACGACAAGGCCGCATGCGCGCACAGACGTGGGCGAACAGCATGATGAAGTAGCAACGACCCAAACTTCGAGGTAAGATTCCTTCTCCGATACTCTATCATTTTACGACCCGTAAATTGGGTTGGAAAGCCAACATGACCCTCTCAAAATCCTAACAAGTGGATTTGAATATAGTCGCATGACCAGTCCAAAAAATAAATGCAAAGTCGGGGGAAAAACGCTGTTCTCGACAGTTCGAAGAACAGTTGACGAACCTGTTTTGGGAGACGATTTCTGGGCAATTCATCGACTAAGGTAGGAAGCTACCTGAATCATTATTGAAGACAACCTATAGGATACTGAAATCCAGTTTACAGAATTGGTTTCATCGACTTCATAGAGTTAATGATCTAACCTTGATAAATTGTTCAATTCCTTCTCTTTGCCCTTTAGATATCATCCTCATATCTAGTCCGAATTGCTTATTTAGTTCCTACCATGCCCTAAGAGTTATTATGTTCTGATTATGTTATCTATATACGAACCTCGAGTTAGTTCGATTCAAAGTTTTTCTCAATGGTTTGAATACACATGAAATAGATACTAGAATGTTTGTAATCCTTTTGTCTTCAGTTAATTCCTTCCGGTTGAATCTTTTATTCTAAGGGTTACGACTGATATGACAAATACTTACGCTTTATTTCATAGTCATCTTTTTGAATCTCTAGAAGCTCATGAATTTTTACAGATATAGTTAAAGGAATGTTAGTTAACTATAGTGGCAGGACAGCAGCGCACTGTTGCCATTTATTGAATTATGGAGACTATGGGTTCACTGCAGCCAGCAGCGTACTGGCAAGGCTTGACCCCTAGAGTTGAAATTAGTTTAAAAAATATAGGTCATAGAACATTGCTAAAACTATGGCTAGTGGTCCTCTTGATCGTAGTTACCCTTGGGACAATATTGGATAGAGCTAAGAAATGTTCGATTTTGTATCATATTTGAGTTACGAAACCAAGGGATCACCACAGCCAGAGTATACGGGCGAGGCATAATCCTCGGTAAAATGACTCCAGATATGATTACAAGTTTAGGATGCTATAGAGGATAGAAAATGTCATGTATGTCCCCTAAGATCCAAAGCCAATACTAGTAAAAGTTCTGTAAGTTGGGTAGCATGTCTCCCGACCCAGCATTCCGTGGTCCTTGTGATCTATTGACAAGGAAATTGACTGACGCTAATAGGTTTACCTTGAATATAGAATTTGGAGGACCATAACCCATTAGTCGACCAAGGACTTATGGGTAAGAAGATAGGAGGATGACCGTATAAGCAAGAACACGGGTAAGGTTTGATTCTCACAAAACTCGAACTACTTGTCCCCCTTTCAAGAATCTCGTATATTTGTATTTCGACTATCTTGACCAATGCTGCTATTACAGCCTAGTTTTGTAAGCTTACTCTTTTATCGAGCTTGATTCAAGACATATGTTTATTGGGAATGCCTACTAACATATTGTCTAATCAGAATCGATGTATTACTGTCTGATCAACCATAGTGCACTCGGTTCGCCCTCTCTTTGATTATCCTACGTTGATTGAGATGTCGAGGTATCTATGATCTCATCCGCGACTGCTTTGATAATTCCTCTTGAATTATACATTCGCCTTTGAATCACGTAATTGTATTCAGTGACATCTTTCTTGAACTCTTCATTGTTTTAGTTTTCCACTGATTTAGAAAGACGGAAGCTCGTAATTGGTAGATAGATATAGAGTATCCCTATGGCTATGATAGTTGTATATACAAGTGTAGCTAGCATCGGCCAGCCATGTGACTAGAACCATGCCTTGAGTTACTCATTCTCCTCTTGACCCTCAAACTCCTATTGGAACCCTCTAGCCATTAAAATTTGAGAATAATTAGGATTTTACCCTTAGTCAAAATGCCAACCTAGGAGACTACTTATTCTCAAGAAACCAATTGTTGTGAGTCACTAATTTATTGCTTGAAGCCCGCTTTAACTATCAACCCTTAAGCCCATACCCTAGAACTCTTGTGACAATAGTATGGCAGGCTTAACACAAATAGAAATTCACAGCCTAGTTGTTAGAATTCTTTTCTTATGATGTGCCTTAGAGTTGGTTACCCCGTCGATAACTCTCGTATACTGTGGACGTGTAGATCATTCTATCGACCATGTGTCATTGTACACACTCGTTTCCCATTTAGCGGGGAACGATCCTTGACTTATATCTACCGTATTCCGTTATGTCATGCCTGATTTTTTTTACTAACAAGAGTCGAGGTACAATATCTGGACGTTGAAATTCTTCTAACCTCATTATCCCAAAAACCATGTCCTAGCTTCTAAGGTGGGTAGACCGTAAGCCTTCTAAAATTTTAGGATATGCGGGGATTACCGATTTAGGAGAATAATTTCATTATGATGATAATTAGTGCCTCATGGACTCCCACTTTCCATTTAGATTTTTTGTGTTTTCGGCCGTGTCATTAATATTCGGAGCACGAGGCCAGCTGTTACCTTCCAACAAATTTCACATACAAAATCTAGACGAGTCCGCCTTCATCTACTATATCATGTCCACTCAAATACGTCCCCTTGTACCCTATTTTATGGTACGACTTTCAGTAAAAAGGACTAGCTATAACCCTTACCATAATACCAGTATACTTCCCGACTACAATTAGAGACTCGACCTCGACTCGAACCTTTCGACCCAATATATGGTTGTGATCTACTCGAAGCCCACTGCGTATGTCACTAGTGTGCCACTCAATTGTGTCTTTTCGTGCTACTTAAACACAAAAGTCACGGAAGGCACATTTTGGGCTTTAGGAACCTAGCTAACCAACCCGACTGGCAACTAGCTCAACCACTTGGGTTGAAATCTATTCTAGGTTACCCTAGCCTAGTAGAAATAATTTTATCATTGGGATCTTGTCCAGTCCATATAGATTAGAATCAAAGGTTCATCCAACTAACGATTGATGTCCAATCGGAGAACCCATTAAGACCCAGTAAAACCCATGCATACCACCATAGTTGGACTATCAAATTGAACTACTTGAAATAGGTCCTTATACCTATTATGTAGCCTTTACCTCTTAGAATGTGAAGTTATTCGTAACCCTTATTCCATCTACCCAGAAGTCTCGATACGATCTTGTATTGCATTTATATCCCTTGTTTGTATGTTTAAAAAACCACGGAAAAGATCACAATCTTGACTTCTCATATTTCGTTCTATTATGGAACCTTATTTAGAATTTCGAGAACGGGACTTCGGTATTGCACAGATTGCTAGCCCCTCTAAGAAACGAAGGGTGCTTCGATTTAGCAAGTGACTAGACTAGAGTAGCCAATCTAGCAAATGAGTCAATGGTCCATAGACTTCCTATCTGCATCATTGGATACTCTCTACCGCTCTCGAAACTTCATAGTTGCTCATGATTATTCTTCCTTATCTTCCTGTCCTTCCTATTTCAGAGCGACGAAAGGTCATGCTTATTAAATTTATCAGTATTTTTTAGTTAATTGTGTAAATTTGTTGCTGGAAGTTTTGGATTGCTTCATAGAAAGGAGAGGATTATAGAGGCCATATAAAGTAGATATCTATTGGTAGAAATTTTAGCAATTAATTGGAGGTATAAGTTTTAGTGACATAGCTTTGAGGGAGTAGTGTGACCAAAGGTGGGTAGAAGTCCTCGAGATTTTTGTAGTTGCTAAAATGGCCAATAAGAAGGATATAAACTATTTTTGAGGAATTAAAATTAAGAAGATTAAGGTAATAGTAGATCTCTTTTTTTGAATTTAAAGAAAAGTTGTGAATTAGAATTTCGAGGACGAAATTATTTTTAAGGTAGGTAGATTTGTAGCCCCTCTTCCCAGAATTTTGATAATATATTTTATTTATTTATTTGAATTAAATAGTGATTTTTAGAATTTTATAAATAATTATTTAGTTAATTATTACGGTAGATGACTATAGCCATGGTGGAGTTTTGAAATACAAGACGGCTAAGAATCGTGACACGGATAGTGCAATGGCATGGTTTGACTAGTGTATTAGCTCTGATAGGGAAGGCCAAGCCATAGTGATGTCCTAACCAGGAAAACCAGGCCAAGTTGTGACTTAACCCTTACCGAAGATTAATTATTTTATTATATATATAGAGATATTATATTATTGAGTTTAGGGAAACTGGTTATACCATTTTAGCCCGGACTGGATCCGAACTGAGCCCAAGCCCATGTAGTCATGCGGCATCCAATGACATCCGTGTTGATATAATTTGGTATGAGTGTGTTGTATTCCGTTCAATGATTTAAGGAATATTCCTAAGTATTCGTAATTTAAATATTATAAATATTATTATTAGTGTTATTCAGTGACTCTTGTAAAATAGGTCTTTGTGCATTTTGGGATTATTAGACTGCGCAAAATGGTATATATACACAGTATTTTTATGAATTTCGTTATTATTATTATTATTATTATTTATTGAGGTTATTATTTATAATATTATTTTATCATGATTGGTTATTTATTTTGTCAATTATATATGTCATAATATATATATATATATAATATAATTATATATAATATATATAAATATATATACATTAAAAAATATATATATATATCTATATATATATATATATATATATAATAATTAATATATATAATTAATAAAAAAAAAATATATATATACATTAATAAATTATGGAAAAATATATATGCCTATATATATATAGGCATATATATTTTTCCATAATTTAATGTATATATATATATACATATACATACATACATATATATATAGTCGCATGACCAGTCAAAAAATATATAGTCGCATGACCAGTCCAAAAAATGTATGATGAAGTAGCAGCGACCCAAACTTCGAAGTAAGATTCCTTCTCCGATACCCTATCATTTATGACCCGTAAATTGGGTTGGAAAGCCAACATGACCCTCTTGAAATCCCAACAAGTGGATTTGAATATAGTTGCATGACCAGTCCAAAAAATAAATGCAAAGTCGGGGAAAAAAATACTGTTCTCGACAGTTCGTAGAACAGATGACGAACCTTTTGGGAAGACAATTTCTGGTCGAATCATCGACTAAGGTAGGAAACTACCTAAATCATTATTGAAGACAACCTATAGGACACTGAAACCCAGTTTACGGAATTTGGTTTCATCGACTACACGTCGAGAAATTGGATTCCAAAGATTGAGAAAAATCTGTTTTAAAATAATAAAAACCTTCGATACGACGTGCATCCCGCCAATCCAGGCGACGTGGTTGCGAATTGAAAGCAAATGGTGCATAACGGCTTCGTGGACGTGTGGGCTTTGACGGAATTCAAATTGGTTGTGCGTGCGCGACGAATTTGATACGTATCCGTCGAAATTTACCGTATCGACCTCTATGCAAAATTCTAATTACTTTGTGCACGTTGTCAGATCAAGAAGAAACTTGTGCCAACAGGACCGTATCGTTTTTCTGGTCCTGTATGCCAAGTTTGGTCTAATTCTGAGATAGTTGATCGGATCGCCATTTTGCGTGCCCCACGGTCCGATTCAACGGGCGATTTTGTGTACGGCCCGCCGAAATCCAATTTTGGACATACAGTTGGGTTAGTATCATCAAAATGAATTCGTAGATATATAATTTGATGACTTTAGAGACCATTGACTCTGGCACGCTTTTCGGTGCAAAGCGGGTCCAACGGCGGACACCGTTTTGACCCAAAATTATTGTTTTGTCCCTGTGTTCTGAATTGGACTTAAGGACAGGCAATCCCAGCTAATTTGACTATTCTAAGAACATTGGTAATGTTTATTTCAGCATCCGATGATCGTTGTACGAGTTTTGACTATTGTAGCACACCAAGTAGTTTGGATTATCGGTTTCACCAGCAAAGGACCACAGACGAGTACAGTTTATTGTTTGTTTTAGTATTGATCTTTACTATACATCAGTGTTTAGTCGATATGTGATTTTAGTTTTATGTTAATTTTGTTCCTTGTTGTCGGGAGGTGAGGTACCGAAGATATGTGATCCGACCTTAGACAGTATAGACAGTGATTTCTATTGCATTATTCTGTGTAGACAGTAATTTATTATTGCAAATAGACAGTGTAGACAGTGATTTATTATTGAAAGTAGACAGTGTAAACAGTAATTTATTATTGTAAAGTAGACTGTAACTTTAGACAGTATAGACAGTGTAACTTTAGACAGTGTAGACATTGTAACTTTAGACAGTGTAGACAGTGTCGTGTAATTATCCCGAGACCGATCACATATCAAAGGTATTTCAGTCGGTGAGTATTTTTTCTTGTATTTTATTTATTGTTTTCGGTATATAGTTTTATCCTGTTTTTCTTCATTTATTTTCTAAATCATATGTCTAAAGGCTAACCTCTGTTATATAGTCATTTTCATATATTGGAACTGTATTCAGTGAATTGTACTCGTTCCATTCCTGACTGGAAACCAATATTTTTCAGGTTAGCCGTTGATTCACTTAGCATTGGGAGATATGGGTGCATTTGCAGACAAAAGCCTAGAGACTAGCTAGATAGATGAGTTGTAGTCATTACAATATTTGTACGAATTTATATTTTTCTGTAAATGTAAAACTTGTGAATATTGTAAATAAATTAATTTTGTGAATGAACATTATTTGTGATTTTGAGCATCTTGGCCGTGACAGCGTTCTACCGTCGACTCTGTGGCGTAGGCTGGCTTGGACACGTCTCGTATCCGAAAAGAAAAAAATGGGTGCGGGTCGTGATAAGTTTTTGTGGTGGCCCTTGCAAGTCAGTTTTCGTAAAAGATTACGAACTCATGATAGTACTTAAGTTAGTCGTACTATTGCGAGCCTGCAACTAGGAAATACTCATTCACGAGTTAGGGATTAATTTAATTTAAGAGAATGACTAGGACTAGGAGTCCCTTATACAAATTTACCGATGGGTAGTCTAGGCCATGCAATTTAGATGAAGAGTTATTAATTTTGATAGTTGTCAGATCCCTATAGGTACACTATTATCTTTTGATATGACGATATGATCCAATGTGGATAGATTATTCACTTGGTGAGATAGGACTTCATAGAGTTAATGATCTAACCTTGATAAATTGTTCAATTCTTCTCTTGCCCTTTAGATATCATCCTCATATCTAGTCCGAATTGCTTATTTAGTTCCTACCTTGCCCTAAGAGTTATTATGTTCTGATTATATTATCTATATACGAACCTTGAGTTAGTTCGATTCAAAGTTTTTCTCAATGGTTTGAATACACATGAAATAGATACTAGAATGTTTGTAATCCTTTTGTCTTCAGTTAATTCCTCCCGGTTGAATCTTTTATTCTAAGGGTTACGACTGATATGACAAATACTTACGCTTTATTTTATAGTCATCTTGTTTGAATCTCTAGAAGCTCATGAATTTTACATATATAGTTAAAAGAATGTTAGTTAACTCATAATGGCAGGACAACAGCGCACTGTCGCCATTTATTTGAATTATGGAGACTATGGGTTCACTGCAGCCAGCATCGTACTGGCAAGGCTTGACCCCTAGAGTTGAAATCAGTTTAAGAAAATATAGGTCATAGAACATTGCTAAAACTATGGCTAGTGGTCCTCTTGATCGTAGTTACCCTTGGGACAATATTGGATAAAGCTATAAGTAATTGGATTTTGTATCATATTTGAGTTACGAAACTAAGAGATCACCACAGCCAGAGTATACGGGCGAGGCATAATCCTCGGTGAAATGACTCCAGACATGATTACAAGTTTATGATGCTATAGAGGAGAGAAAAATGCCCTGTATGTCCCCTAAGCTCCAAAGCCAATCCTAGTGAAAGTTCTGTAAGTTGGGTAGCATGTCTCCCGATCCAGCATTCCGTGGTCCTTGTGATCTATTGACGAGGAAATTGACTGATGCTAATAGGTTTACATGTGCTTCTGCTGCATATTAAAGGCCTCGTGCCAGCCTGGTTTCAGTGTATAATTTTGGGCGTCTACAAGTTTACCCTCAAAGACAGCCTAATATCTCTTTCCATACACTATAGGTAAGTTCTTTCTTAAAGAGACATGGCATAAAGCCTTGCGCTTCCTTGCGGTGCTACGCCGCTATGACATGGCCTAAAGCCGAGGATTACCCCTATCTGGGAACCTCATCATAGTGTCATACTACTACAGCATGAGGTCACAGCCTCTTTGTAGTGCCATTCTACCCAGCATGAAGCCTAAGGCTTCCTTGTGGTGTTACGCCGCAACGACATGGCTTGCAAGGCCGAGGCTTTACCCATACCCAGGTACCTCATCGTGGTGTCATGCCACTGTAACATGGGGTCTCCCTCCCCTTTGTAGTGCTGTCTACAACTCTTTAATTTTATTATACAACATTAGGCTACCTGCCTATTTGCGGTGCTACGCCGCTATGACTTAGCTTGCAAAGCCGAGGCATTATCCCACCTGGGAACCTCATGGTGGATTCATCCCACTGTAGCATAGAGTTTTACTCCTTGTAGTGCTGTGCTACCGTGCTTCCTATAAAGTACACCATGCATTCACTCTGCCTGAGAACTTACTAAGACATTTAAGCCAACCTCAACATAGGATCCATTTTTTGCAGAAATCACATAGTAGACAACAGTGGTTATGGGTTCGTAACCCTTCATGTTCCCAAGAACAAGTACCCACTGTTACCTGATAGTTTTCCAGTCAGTGGTCCTCTCTTAAACCGAAAGTTAGATGTCTAGTTGATTTCTCTTTGAACTAATAACATAAAACATTATGGTAGGATTACAAAAACATACTATCAGAATACCTTAAGCCCATCTTCCCTGCTGTGTCTTCAACCAGCTGATGCTTGAGGCCCTTAGTGAATGGATCCGCTAGGTTCTCCTGACTCCGAACATCGATTACTGCAATGACACCTCTTGATGAGATCGTTTACCGCCCTGTGCTTTAATCGCACAGTTCTCTTCTTTCCGTTGAAGAGATCATTTGATGCCACCGCCGCAGTCGCCTGGTTGTCGCAGTATATCGAATTACCGATATCTGCGCTCCAACTACTAGAAGATCATACATGAGCTTCGAAGCCATTCTGCTTCATCTGCGGTATCAAGTGCAAAGAACTTAGATTCCATAGAAGACCGCGAGAGCATAGTCTGCTTCTTCGACTTCCACGATATAGCATCTCCATATTGTAAAAATGAATCCACCAGTGGACCTCTCGCTCTCCAACTCTGAGCACCAGCTGGCAATCACTGAAGCCTTCTACTACCGACGGATCACTACTGAAGTGCAGTACATATGTCTGAGTCTTCTTGAGATATCTCATAACATGCTTTACAGCTTTCTAGTGCTCAACGTCTGGATTGCTTGTGAATCGACTCAGCATTCCCATAGCGAAAGCTATGTCAGGCCTAGTGGCAGTAGTAGCGTACATCAAACTCCCGATGATGCTAGCGTACTCCAATTGCCTGACGCTATCCTTCGAGTTTGGCTCCAGCTTCTGATCACTTCGGTATGGCATATCAATTATAGGAAGATCATGATACCCGTATCGAGTGAGCATCTTCTCTATGTAATGAGATTATGACAGTGTCAATCCAGTGTTTGTCCGGATGATCTTGAGTCCCAAGATAACATCAGCATCCTCCAATTCCTTCATACTGAACTTTGTCGAGAGAAACTTCTTTGTCTCAGTGACACAGCTTATATCCGTACCTAGGATTAGCATGTCGTCCACGTACAGACAAACGATGACTCCTCTTCTGTCAGCAATTTAGTATAGACACACTTGTCTGTTTCGCTGACCCTGTAGCCGTTTGGCCTTAGAACTTTGTCAAACTTCTCATACCACATTTTGGGAGCTTGCTTTAAGCCGTATAGAGATTTTTCCAACTTGTAGACTTTGTCTTCTAGGCCTTTGATGACAAATCCTTCTGGCTGTTGTATGTAAATCTCGTCGGTCAGCTCGCCATTCAGGAATGCTGTTTTTACATCCATCTGGTGTATCACCAGTTTGTATATTGTCGTAAGGGCAATTAGTAATCTGATGGTTGTTATCCGTGCTACTGGAGCATGTGTGTCAAAGTAGTCGATCCTCTGCTTTTGAGAAAACCCCTTGGCCACTAGCCTGGCCTTGAACTTGTCAATGGTTCCATCAGCTTTCATCTTCTTCTTGAAGATCTACTTGCATCCGATGAGTTTTGCTCCTTTGGGTAAACCAACTAACACCCATATATTATTAGAGGTAATTGAGTCAATTTTATTGTCTATTGCCTCCTTCCAGAAGACAACATCTCTGGTCTTTATCGTCTCATCATAGGTAAGCGGATCTGCTTCCACATGGTAGGTGACGAAGTCATCTCCGAAGCTCTTCGGCCTCCTTGCTCGCTTCGTCGATGGCTCAGCGAGTTCTGGTTCAATTGTTGTTTATCCACCAACAACTTCTTCTTAGACTACTGGCTCATATGAGATCTCAGACTCATTTGCACCTACATTATTCTCTGGAATATCTGGAAGAACAATGTTTTATGTCTTGCAAACTTGCCTTCAAAATATTCAGCATCGCGAGATTCGATGATATGATTTGACTCAATATCAAGAAATCTCCGAGCATCACTCTTCTCGACATAACCCAAGAAGATCGCCTTCGTAGTCCTTGTCCCCAGCTTCTGAATCTTCAGATCTGGGAGCTTCACATAAGCCAGACACTCCCACACTCGAATGACATTCAAGTTAGGTCTGACTTTGAACCAGAGTTCATGAGGAGTTATATCAAAAGTTGTATAAGGCACTCTATTCAGAATGAAAGTGGCCGTTAATGCAGCTTCTCCCTAGTAGCATTTTGGAAGACCTGCAGTTAGCAGCATTGAGTTCACCATTTCTGTCAACGTTCGGTTCTTCCTCTCTACTACACCGTTAGATTGAGGTGAATACGGAGCAGTAGTCTCACAGATGATTCCATGTTCTTTGTAAAATGATGCGAATTCATGAGATCGATATTCTCCTCCTCGATCACTTTTCAACCTCTTAAGTTGTCCAGTTTGCCGTTCAGCTTCGGCCCTGAACTCCTTGCACTTCTCGAATGCTTCGTCTTTGGATTTGAGAAAGCAGACGAATGCGTATTTAGAGAAGTCATCGAAGAAGGTTATGAAATACTTCATCCCGACTTTTGTAGAGAATTGTTTAAAGTCACAAATATCGGAGTGAACCAACTCCAGAAGATCTGTGCTTCAATTGACCCGATGAAAGGGTTTTCTAGTGATGTTTGTCTGAGCACATACTTCACATTTCTCTACCTTACCCCCACATTTAGAGATAAGTCCTAGACTAGACATTTTGTTTATTCTTTTACAATGAACATGTCCTAGCCTATTATGCCACAACTCAAGAGACTAATCAGAAAGAGCGATTGCAATGATATTGTTTGACTGGTTTACAAGCTGAATTTTAAACATTCCTTCGGTTTGATAAGCCTTTCCGAAGTATGTTCCCTTCTTGGACATCACCATCTGACCAACATTAATGTCCATCCTTAAGCCTACGTTGCTAAGCAGACTCCCAGAGATCAGGTTCTTGGCAATCATCGGAATATGCTTTACTCATTAGAGCGTCAGAGTGTTCCCGAAAGTAAGTTTCAGCTCCACAGTCTCGATTCCCAGAACTTCAACTTGGGCCTAGTTTGCCATGACAACCTTCTCAGAAGTTGGCTGGTATGTGACAAACCATTCTTCTCTCAGAACAGACATGACAAGTCGCACCGGTGTCTATCCACCAGTCAGAGTCAGCCCCAACAGTTGTGACCTGAGCGATCATAGAAACGAGGTTAGAAACCAAAGAAACCTTACTAGGCTCATCTTTCTCTGATTGTTTGGGCTTGGATCTGCATTCACTTTGGTAGTGGCCTTTCTTGCCACAATTGAAGCAAGTCACATGGGACTTGGACTTCTGTTGCTTGAATGAAGGACCCTTCACTTTCAGATTAGTAGAATCCTTCTTTTTGTGATAAGAAGCCACCTGCTTCCCCTTAGGCTCTCTCGTCTGCACCAGATTGGCCTTGGCCAACTGTTTGGACAGAGTGTCCATCTTCTGTTGAGAATGCATCTCGTCCTCAACATGGATCTCTTGAAGGAGATCTTTCAAGCTGATATCCAGCTTCTTCCGGTGCATTCTTGTATAGAATGTACTCCATCCAGCAGGAAGTTTAGAGACAATCCCTCCAATGACAAACTTGTCGACGAGGGGCATTTTCTCGTCTTCTAGCTTCTGGCGCAGCTTCAATAACTCTTTTACTTGAGGCAGCATTTCCTTCTATTCTTCGAAGAGCCACTTGTGGTACTTCTCGACGATGAAGATTTTTGATCTATTGTCGTCGTCTTCATACAGCTTTCCCAAGGACTCCCAGATGTCCCTGGCAGAAGTATTCTTGGAGTATGACTCTGCCAGGGAGTCCTCCATGGCATTCAGAATCAATAGCCTACGAAGACTATTGTCCCTTCTATATTTGGTCAATTTGACTTATGCAGCAACAATGACTCCTGCTGTACCACCTTCTGGAGTCATCGGTCCTTCTGGAATCGTTGGTTCAGTCTCAATCAGCATATGATCGATGTCCACCAGTTGTAGATTGAGGGTAATTTTTCTTTTCCATATTTGAAAGTGTTCTCCGTCGAACTTCTCTAGTTTGTTAAAGCTGGTATCGAGGAGAGAGGCACGAGAGTTTTCTATTGTGCTGGTCTATCTTTGAGATTGTTAGAAATGGGCCACAATTTTTCAATGGAAAACCAAATGAAACAGTTGTAAGAACAACGTTCCAACGCAACGCTTCAAGGAAGGTGCGTAATCAGAGATCTTAGGAGGATTCTGTAATACGAAAATCTAAGAAGATTTCGTAAATGTAGCAAACGATAGTAGTACTTCTAAAAGAAGGTACTAATCGAAATACGAAAGACAGCAGTGAAGGTGACAGGCGATAGATGGAAGGTGGTGGCCTGCTGGGGTGTCAAGAACACCAGTGCTCAAAGCTAGATCCGCCCACACGGTCAGCTTCCAGGAACCAGCAAGTTCGAGTGAATTCTGGAACGCTTTGGAAAATTGCTCTAAGACGGACTGCTCGGAATGAAGACGGACTGGTCGGAACGACAAGGACAAAACTCTGGTTGCACTAGAAAGAACACGGTGTGAAGCAGCTCTTATCAGCCCCTATTTTTTAAATTTGATTAAATTAGTGTTAATTGGTTGCTAATGTCATGATTAGCTTTAAAATAATTTATTATCATTTTTAGGAATTTTTCTAGAATTTTTAAATAATTTTTAAATAGTTTTTAAGTTAAAATATATCAATTTGTAATTAATTAAAATGTTTTAATATCGTTTTGTAATATTTTAAATTGTTTTTATATCAGTTTGTAATTATGTCAATTGTTTTAATTAGGTTCTGCAAATTAATTTTTGCATTTATTTGGGGGAGGACCTATTTGTAAAATCCTAAACTACAGGGGTCTAACTGCTAAACCTACCTACCCCCCCCCCCCCCACGTTCTCTCTCTCTCCTCTCACTCACCCACTCCCCGACGACCGGCCAGCTGCCCCCGCTATTTTCGGCCGACCTAAGACCCTAACCGACCTCCTAACCCTATAAAAAGAACCCCCAGGCCAAACCCTAACTCTAGCTCGTCACTACGACCACCCCGACCCTTTCTTCCCCGACGAACCCTTCGCATGAACCCTAGCTCCGACCACACCCCACCGCCAACTCCACAACAGTCGCCATCGCCCCCAACCACCACCAGTCGAAGTGCCACGCTGAGACGAACGCAGTGCCACCCGAGCGCCGCGTCCCCGACGCCCCTAGCCGCCGTCAGCACGCTCGAACCCCCCCAGCTCGTCGGACACGTGAGTAGCAAACCCAAAATGTGTCGTACGTGTCTCGAACTCACACATGTGGTTCTCCCGGACACGACGACCCCAACCCTGTGCTCGGACACACATTTTAGGACTCGTGCGTGTCGTGCATGGCACTGATACAAGACTCGTGTCCCAAACTGTCAGGACACGAGGATACGAGAATCAAATTCGAATTAAATAATGGGTTCGGATTTGTTTTATCTGGTTTAAAACCCGTTAACTTAAACCTAAATAACATTAATCCAAACCCTACCCCTAACACACATCTCGGGTTGACCCCCTGGCCAGCCCGACCGAACCTAAGACCCGACCCCCCTGGGCCGAGTTCGAACCCCCCTGCTGTGTTTGTTTTATTTTTATTTAGTTATTTATTATATGTATATATGTATATATGTATATATATGTATATATGTATATGTATTTCTGTAATATATATATTATATATATATTGTTATATGTATATATATACAGTAATGGTATATATGTATATATTTTATAATTAGTATTATATATATATATATATATGTATATGTATATATATATATATATATATATATATATATATATATATATATATATATATATATATATATATATATTATATATTGTTTTATATATATATGTATACAGTATTTGTATATGTATATATATATGTTTTATATTGAGTATTTCTATTATATATATATGTATATTTATTATATGTATATATATATATATATATATATATATATATATATATATATATATATATATATATATATATCCATTATGTATATATATATAAATATCTATATATTTTTTATGTATATATATAATTATTGTAGTTATATGTTTATTCTACCTTGTACAAAATATTGTTATGTAAAATTCCACAAGATTATTTTATTATTTAATTTTGTGACTTGTATATTTTTGCCACTTTAAATATATATTATTATTATTATTTAAATTCATGTATTTTATTTATTATGATAAATTGATGTCCAAGCCTAGCATGGGTTTTTGTGCCCAATTGTGTCTAATACATTCAAAGTCTGTACAAGTCATATTGGACTTGATTCATGGCTTTGGGTCCTGTATCTGGACTTCGGTTCAATTCGAATACATGGACAAAAATAGTAAATAATTAATTAATTATTTTCCAGAAACTGTTGCTTGCTATTTTTGAATTTATATATATATTTCAAGTGCTGTAAAAATCTGGAAAAAATTATATTTGAATACTTTGTTAATTTAGACAATTTATTATAATTTTTCCAGAATTTATTAAGTGATGTTGGTATTTTATAAAAATAGTAAAATAGAACTCATTTTCAGTATATTTATGTTTACTAATTTTTAATAAATATTTGTGAGGGTTTATAAATTCCAGAAAAAATTAGTATAAATTTCTATAATTAACAAGGATCATTTTGGTACTTTATTTTATATAAAATTGAGCTTTTTGTCTATCTCAAAAATTATTAGAATATAGTGTACAGTTGATTTAATTATTGAATAATTACGACTTGCAACTTTTTGTGTTATTTTGAGTTTTAGTCGTATTGAACCTCACCCCGCACTAGTGTAAAGGCCCTAGAAAGTTAGTTTGAGTATTGAGTCGCCCCACATTGGTCTCCTATGCTAAAGTCACCATTTGGCTAGGTGTCCAGTTAGAAAGTCGCGTTGCACCACTAGTGTGGTAGTGTTTAACTTAGTATAAAAACTAAGTTTATGTATTTATTTCTACAGTGACGAGTTACCAGGCATCTATAGCATTTTTATCACTGCTTTGCTTTGCTAGAGGCAAGTACTTTCTACAAACTTTATATACTGCTATAAACAATATACTGTGATTCACCAACCATGTTAAATGCTGATCCTTAGGGTAGCAAGTTAAAACTTTACATGTTGTATTACTTTCAGTCTCTACCATGTTTAGGATAGTTTTTCATATCTCTCACATGTTTAAATAACAGGCTAAGGGAAAACTGTTAGTAGTGTACGTGATCATGACCCCCTTCTCCGTATGTATTTATCGAGCACTGTTACATTCTATATGTAACTTTGTCGTATGTCTGATCCCGCATTTGTGTATGGACATACACCGATGCCGTTAAGGGTACGTATGTACGCTTCAGAAAAAATTGATATGTACCACTGTACATCCTGATTACCTATTGACTGATCACTCACCTACTACAGTTTTAAACTTTAAATGAATATCTATTGCCATGATAAAATGTACCTAAAACTGAACAAACATGATATGTCATTTCTTTTCATCACATGATCAGTATTATATGTTTGTTAGATTCAGTACTTGCTTCCGTCCTGATAGGATAACATTGTAGGTATACTTACTGAGGAATAGTTACACTATGATTCGTATTATGGAGTTACTGCCGAGGACCAGGCCTTGTCTTACGAGGATGTACCTGCGGGGAACCTCGTCTAGTTGTTTATTTGCTTTAGACATTTAAGAGTAGTCATGTATTAGACTATGTATTTTGTAACTGGACCTGTATCCAGTTTTACTTTTCAGACTTGTACTTGGACTTATTATTATATGAGATGACTTTTGTGTTTGGAGCATTTATGACCCTTCTTCACTTATAGAACTGTTAGCCCATTTAGTCTTATCTTGTTATCTCTAGAACAGCTTACTGCGTTTTATCTCAAGCGTAGGCTGAACATGACTCGGCCCGGCCCAACAATTTGGGTAGCGGGTCGTGACAGCTCTCTCTTCTCTTTTCGTGAATTTCTGAAGTCTAAGAAGTGTCCCGAGAGAGAAGAGAGGCTCTGAATATATAGCCACTGCTGTAACTGTCCAGATTCGAAATATGTGCCATATTATAATGTCAGATCCACAAATCCAGGATCAGTTACGAATCAGTCAGAACGTGGACAGCCACGAACTGCACAAGTTGTGCCATTAAATGAGTTGCGCGCACGCCATCAGAGCACACTGTACGTACTGTGCATACTACGCACACTGCGCACGCTGTGCATGCGGCGCACACTGCACAACCAGCACAAGCTGGCACAACTGGCACAACCCGCGCGCCCGCACAACCGAGCATCCGCACAACCCAGTGCACCCGCACAACCCGTGAACCCCGTACAACCCGTGCACCCTGTGTAACCCTGCGCAACCTAGCGCAACCTGGGCGCACAACTGGGCCGCACAACGTGGGCGCGCATTGTGGCCGCACAAGTGGCTCGCGCAACGAGCGCAATTTAAGCGCACTATGCGCCTAGCGACGATGCTGACGTGCTAAGTGCAAAGTGCGCCAACAAAATGCCATATTATGCCTCATGAGCCCGAGTCCGAGTCACTAAGCCCCTACAGGGCTTAGCCCCAGTGGAAATTAATTTTCCAAGAGCAAAAAGCATGAATGCTTTTCTTGGAGCCTTATCCTTACCTCCTAGTAAAATCACCCACATGATTCCCTCCTTAGGGTCACCACCCCATGTGCATATCCCAACAACACATACAAGTATATATGTTGAGATAACTCATGGTACTTTTTCAATGTGGGACTAAACTTTGCTAGGCATGTTGAGAGCAAGCTCTCTTTATGTCAAGGAGCAAGAGTACCAACAAGTAAAATTGCCAATTTCTTTATGGCAAAGTATCGATCCAGGTTGTGCCACTAGAGATCTATACAACGGTTACCAAATCTGACTTCTCCTAAAAACATTTTCAACTCTTCCCTGCTAAATTGTCATAAGGGACTATTTTCTTAAGATGCAAAAATAGATCATTATATTGGATAACTGCAAGTTTGTAAAATTTGCTCCAAAAATACATATCCCCAAAATTTAGAAGTACTGGAGTTCAACATATACCTTTTATCAGGTAACTTTGAAGGACAAAATTGATATTTTATTGCCTTTAGCTGTCACCCCTGCTTCAAACCCACTGTCGATACTTAAATTAAACCTGTCATGCTACTACCAAGAGTATTCAATACATCCACTGCTTTCCCAAGTTCAATAGAACCAGCCTTGCCCAACAATGGGCCCACTTCTAAAACCTGTTATGCAATAAAAGGCACTAACAGTAAAACACAAGTCTAAGGCAATAATACTTAATACACCAAAATAAATGTTTATGGAACTTACTAAACCTTCAGAAGTGTTTTCCATGGAGGTTAAGAGAGATGCATGCGGCCTGAGTGGTCATGAGATCAATCCCTGGTGGAAGTGTTCGCCACAATTACTATATATATATATATATATATATATATATATATATATATATATATATATATATATATATATATATATTGAAGCAATGGGTAATTGTGGCTAGGCTAGAGGTCATTTGTATATATTGTTGGTGTTTTTGCCTTTCGACTAGGAAAGATAGTCCCACATCGGCTACACCAAATGGTGAGTATTTCAATAAAATGCATTGCTTGTGTTTGTAGGAGCGTAAAAAGTGCTTCATAGACTGAGTTAAAAAGATAGAGCTTTACACTCAAATGAGCTGTTTTAGGCCAACTACTTTACGCCAGTGACAGGTCAGCTACTTTACGCCAGGGACAGGCCAACTATTTTACGCCAGAGACAGGTTGTCAAATCATGCATTTAATGTAAAGTGATAATGGGTCTGACATAAAGATCTACTGACAGCGTATAACACATAATTCGAAGGGATTTGTTCTACACAGAAACCAATATTGTCGTTTAGTATGTAGACTGAGCTATTTTATGCTCACAAGATGGCTTCTTTTACGCATGAATACTATATGAACTTTTTACGCTCAAAGTTGACGTGTGCATAAAGTTTATTTGGGCTACTTTTTTATGCTCAAGGTTGTTTTATCAACCACTTTACGCGAGGAGTCCATTTTAGGGCTATTTTATGCCTAGTCTACTACTTTACGCTCAGAGTATATTTGGGTTGTTTTTACGCCCTATCCTTCTTGACTACTTTGGAACGTGGTTTGTCTACGTGGCTTTCATGCCACACATCTCGATGAACGTGTGTATGTGCATCCTATTCTTATTGAAATAATGGGACACGTGTCAACGTGTGTAGAGGATGACTTCAGTCATGGGTGGCAGTTACTGGCGTAAAGACAGGACTTTGCTGAGTTTTACGCACAAAAAGCCAAGTCTATAAATAGACTTATTTTTATATGGAACACACACACACACAGACAGAGACATGGGAGAGAATACAAAAATCAGAGCCCAGAAACTTTGATTTTCGAGAGCATTCTTCTTCAACTTTTCTTTCAGAACAGAGTGAAGCAAAGCAGGAAAGCATTCGACCTCGCCATCAGTGCCCAAGTGCGTCGATACCTTTCTGGTGACTTAGTTCTTCCAGTTGTTCATCTTCTAGCAGTTATCTTCATCATCATCGTATGGTCCAAAGAACAAAGTGATCGTCTTCAGATCAGACTTCCATAGCAATACTTTCCAGAACAATTTGTACTTCTTGTACTTTTTCTCATTTTATTTTCAAAAGCCAATTTCTAGGAATTTTGTTAAGTGAAACAAAATGGCGACTCTGCTGGGGACGACCTTCTCCTCTGACGAGGAGGCAATTGCTCAATATGATGATGTGTCGATCGAATCGACAAAGAAGACTCTGGTTGTACACTTCGACCAGACTGCTTACGAAGAAATGCTCCGAATTGGGGGTAGCACTCGCTGCTCCAATGTTCAGAAATTGCGGAAGGCGCAAAAAGTTTGGGTTTCCAAATCCAAGACATTCTCGGATCTCCCTACTGTCTCTGCAGGCAAAGGAATCCTTCCTACTCCTGTTGTAGAGGCTCCCATCTGCGATGAGGCAGTCTCTACTTCGGTGATACGCCATGCACATAAAAACAAGTCTTCCGTTTGTAACGTGGCAGACTCTCCAGTGTTATGCTCTGAGCGTAAAAATCAGGTTTTACGCTCTTGGCATAAAAATTAGGTTTTACGTTCTGAGCGTAAAAACAAGTCTCCCGTCTGTGACGTAGTAGACACACAAAATTTACGCTCTACGCGTAAAGGAAAATCTCCCGTCCATGACGTGGCATATACTCATATTTTGCGCTCTATGCGTAAAGGTAAATCTTCTGTCTGTGACAGTGTAGATAAAATTCACAATGATGCTTCTGCATCTAAAGTGAATGTACCTACACACATGAAACATAAAAATATAGTTGGTAAAACTTCTGTTTTCAAGCAACAACCCTCTTATACTGCTGTACGCAAGGCACCAAACCTATAAATTACATGCAATAAAAATGGAGTCCTTCGTGCTCAAAAATCTCAAGATTTACGCACGTAACTCTAAGCGCGTAAAAATGTACAGTTTGGTTCTGCGAATGCAGCCAGTAATCTTCTTTATACACAAGGGACTAAACGTTTTTCTATCCCAAATGTAATAAAGAAGACTATTCCCTCTACTCCTTCTGATTTACGTGAATTACTAATGCAAAAGCGTAAAAATAGACAATCTCCCGTGACACTTCTCCAACAAGAAAATCATCATTATGAGTGTTACCAGATTGTAATTAAATATTGTTGTTCGGCTTCTAAACGATCAGTTTTTGACCAGTTAAGTTTTAATGCGCCTCAACAACAAGCTGATAACCAAGAACATGAGTTGTTATATGCGTCAGTCAACATGGCATCTCATACCAACAGAGGACGACGTCCTAGACGGAACACGTCCCAAACTCCAGGTCAACAACAATTCAACAGACTTCTTGATCCCTTTGAAGGAGTATATCAGAATACTCGATCAAGAAGACAAAGACAATTGCAGACTTCTGATTCAGAAGCTGGGGGTACTCAATCTCTTGAGTCCGAAACTGATAGTGTCGATTTATACCTCTATACTAATCCCTCTGTATCTTCAAGAGAGGTTGAAGCCTACGCTATTAGAGATGAACTAGAGACGTCATCTGCTAATACAGAACAACGTCTCATTGCCGTTGAGCAATCACTGAAAGACATGCTTACCATAATGCAAAGCATGCACCAGATAATAACATCTCAGCAAACTACTCAACCGACAATAGTAACACCGGTGCAGGTAGCAGCACAAACTCAAGATAGTCAAGGGGCAGATATACCTTTGAATATTCAAGAGCCTGCTGTTAACCAAAATTCTGCATCTCCAGATCCTATCATTCCAGAAGATGTACCATCTCCGGTGGGGGTTATGGTACATCCAACAACCATTCAATCAAATGTGCTTCCTCAAACCAGTGAAGCCATTCAAGCAGTGCGTGAGCTCAAAGCACAGTTTGAAGTTTTGAAGCAAAAGGATCAGCTCCAGAGGTTAGGGATTAAGCAACCTTATCCTCCTCATTGGAATGATGCACCCTTTCCACCGAAATTTAAGCCACAATCAATGGTATTGTTTGATGGAAAGGCTTCTCCTAGTCAGTATATCAATTACTTTGATATTATGACTGTACATCTGCAGAAAAATGATGCTCTTCTCACTCGGGTGTTCATCGGGTGCTTGACGGGTTCAGCTTACGACTGGTATCATAGTTTACCCGACAATTACATTTCATCTTTTGACGAATTTAAGGCAATGTTTCTCTCCCGCTTCTATGAAGGAGGTATGGACATGAACATGTCCTCCTTAATAGAAATCAAACAAAAAGAGAAAGAAGATACTCGAACGTTCATTGAACGTTTTCGACAGGCGACTCTAAAGATGCCCCCTGGTATGCCAGATTCAGCGTTAATTGATACATGCAAGATGAATCTGCGACCATCTATTGCTGTTTTCACGTCCCAATTCACAGATTGAGCTTCGTTTATTATAGCAGCAGTTTCCGCCGAGACCAATGATAGGTTGGCTCGTGAACGTGGGATAATTTTTGCCTCAGAGGATAATGGAAAGAAAGGTAATCCTGGTAATAATTCTGGCAATCGTAATACAAAAGGAAAGGACACCCTTATGGTTAATCTTTCCAAAAACAAAATGACGCCGAATAATCAGGAGTCTTCTAAGCCAAAAGAAGAATATTCTTTTGATGAGAGTGATATTCCAGGGATATTCCAATGTCTGGTGAAGAGTGGCAAACTCCAGATCCCGGAGCCAAAGAGGCCTAATGAGGTAAATCTGACTGACAATCCCAAATATTGTATCTATCATAGATACATAAATCATCCCACCGGGCTTGTTATGTCCTAAAGAAGAAAATTCAAGAGCTGATTAATGCCAATGCCATCTCTTTAACTAACGATGAGCATACGGTCACAACCAATATGGTTTCTCTTCAATTCAGAGATTTTCCTTCTCAACAAGTACCAGATGGGATTGTCCTAATTTCGAAGGCGACGATGAAGATTGTGAATATCCCGCCTGCCAGGGAGGAAAATGAAGGATTGTTGCCTCTCACATTAAAGAATGGTAAAATTATGTGGGTACATCCTGAATTAGTACCTGAAATGGAAGACGAAGGTAAAACTTTAAAATCCAAGAAAGGTAAGAAAGTCAAAACCTGCAACATGATTTCTCATGTTATTCCAGATCCTGATGATTTGGATCATCTATGGGATGGCATTCCTTTGGAAGATAGATTGAGAGGATTGAACATATGTCCTCCAAGTCTGGCTCCTCCTACCAAGCTCAAGCTTATTCATCAGCAGTGGCTAGCCATGAATAGTGTTCCCTTATACAGGGCACAACAAGTCTTCGCTGCTTATGAAAAAGCTCCCATAGAGATTTTTCCTCGTATCCCAAATCCTTCTCCTTCCGTAGCTACAGAGACTTCTATTCCTCATTCTCCTGTAGTTACAGAGATCTCTTCTTCTTTCTCTGTTGAACCACCTGTTAAGAGTCTGCTACCTACTCACTTGTACAGTCAGCAATCTGTCCTTCTCATGAAGAAGATGGGTTATGACTTTCAAAAGGCAGAAGGTTTGAATTATGATAAAGGAATACGACTTCCTTTACAAATTCAAAGTCAAAAATCAATTGTTGGATTGGGTTCTGAGGTTCCTCATAACAATTCTCTCAAGAAGAAGGCTAAGGGAAGGAAGACTAAATCCTGCAATATGGTACTTCCTTCTTCTGAGTCTGAAGAAGATACCTTTGCTGGTACAAGATCTAGGAAAGAGTACCACAAGGATTATGAAGGATCCTCCAAAGAAGCAGAGGATATTGAAGCACCATCAACTCAACCGTCTCCTGTTCCTGTTAAACCATCTGTGGTTGAAAAGGGGAAACAGAAAGCAGTACGCTTTGACGTCCCGTTGAAGTCTGCTTCCAGTCAGGGGGTGGTGATGAAACCCTATAAATTTGATATTCTAGCCCAGTTAGCTAATACTCCGGCTAGACTATCTATCTTCGAGTTGCTTCGCCTTTCTAAAGAAAGTCACAAAACCTTGAGTGAAGCTTTGCTGCAAGCTGACTCCTGCTTAGCTCAACTCAAGACTCCTGATAATATACCAGTGTCATGCCCACAATGCCATAGTGTGATGGAGGTAATTCCTAATATTACCTTCACACAAGAAGATATGCTGTTGAAGCATAACAAACATGACAGGCCTTTGTGCTACACTGGGTATATTGAATCCACTGAAGTTGATAGGATTTACATTGATCCTGGGTCTTCCATTAGCATAATTCTTCAAAGTATGCTAAGACCGTTGAGGATTCCTACTAGTGAATTGACTTACACTAGTACTACAATAGTTGGTTTCAACTCTGGAAAGAGTAAACCACTGGAGAAAATTCGTCTGAAGATTCAGATTGGTGATCTTCGAACTATGGAAACATTCTATGTTATTAATTCAGATGTATCCTACAACATCCTTCTTGGAAGACCGTGGCTACATGAATATAACATCGTGCCTTCAACTCTCCACCAATGCTTCAAGTACGTAGATTCCCAAGGGGTTGTGAAGACTGAGTTTGCTGATATCAATCCTTTCAAGGGTGTCGAAGCCTATTTTTCTGATTCAATGCTCTACAAACAAGAGCATGTGAAAGAGATATCAGACATAGCTGAAGATCAATCATCTGCTGAAGATCAGTCTATTAATGAAGATCCGCCAGAAGAGCAACCTTTGAAGATCAAAGTCAAAGGGCGAATTCAACCCCAACCTGTCAACAATCAACCTCTGATGATCAAGGTCAAAGGAAAAACTCAAGCTTCACCTGAGGAATCAGTGAATGTTCTTGCTAAGAGCCAAATTCAATCTCTTATGATCAAGGTCAAAGGGCGTACTTCTCGTACGAATGATCCAGAACCACCATTGATCATCAACCTTGACAAGTCTACGCAGAAGACGGATGATGGTTCGTTAATGATCAATCCGAAGCGTAGTATCAAATTATAAATGATATAAATATTGATCATTCTGTACTTTCTAACATCAATGAAGATTTCCTTTTGGAGTATATGGCTGTCAAATTTGTTGAAAGAATGACTTTATCTTCTGATAATCAAAGTCATCAGTATAAAGATGACATAGACACAGAGAAAACCTTATACATTGACCATAAGGAAAATTCCTTTCCTCCTCATGTCGATGTTGGACCTTATGCTCAAAGGTTCCTAACATCTTCTCCCTATCTTCTTCCTGTAGTCACTTCATCGCAAGCTTCTGTAACTTATAGACGTCACGAAGAATCTTATTTCGTGATTCCGTCTGATAAGAAAAATAAGCACCAAATCGTGTTTGGCCTGGCTAGAAATATTCCTGTTGCTCAGACAGATGATCTGAGAGATAAAGATAAAAGAAAAATCCGAATTGAAAAATATAGTCAACAATCTCTCAAGATTATCCAGAATATGGGATATGATTTGAAGACTATGCAAGGTCTCAATCAAGGCAAGGGTAGACGATTACCATTATGTGGTGATCCGTTTTACCAGAAAACTCGTTATGGGTTGGGATATGATCCGTCCCACATGTTTAATGACGATATACAAGAAGAATTCTCTTCTACCTCTTCACAATCATCAGATTCGGAAAAAATCCAATTCATCGAATCTGATACGTCTCATTCCTCATATGTTAGAGGAGGTTATTATGATGAATCTGAGCAAATATTTTCTGTCAACATGGTTCAAACTGATGGTGAATCTGAACCATTTGAGAAAGATCCTTGGGCTCAACAGATGAACAAACATGGAAACAATCAAAAGAGATGTAGAATGATCCTATATTAATGCATCACAAGAATAAAGGTGGAGATAACACCAGGATTTTATTTTTATAAAGAGTAGGCCCCTACAGATAAGTTGAGTGTCATAATACATAGATGACACTCTTACACAAAATATTATTTTTTCTTTTTCTCTCATTCGTTGGGCTGACGAAGGGAGGCACCTAACTCGTGCACATTGTGGATCCCTGAACGACGTATCAGTTTGAGGAATGCTTCTGCATCACCTGATCCTTCGTAGGCAGTTGAGGGACCACCATTTATACGATCGAAGATCGCTGGAGTCAGTCCAAAGCACTCCATGAAGTTGCGTGCTCGCTCAATCTCCGTCTCTATGTCAAGCCTTGAGTCTTGAGCCTTTTCCTTGTCAGTCTCTATTTCTTTTTTCGGTGCCATGACAGTATGAGGATGAGAAGTGAGAATGAAAAACTTCTTCCTATATATATACAATCAATCAACCCTTCGTATTCCCTATGGAAAACTGAACATTATCAATGCAACTCGGGGAGATGAAGAGGCATTCGAATGTTTCGAGAGAAAATTCATTATGACAAATGAGTTTTGACCAGCACCATTTCTTGACTTTTCATGTTCAAAGCATTTCGAAATTTTTGAAGTCTTTTCAAATTCTGAAAACTTTGAAGGGGGTCTTGTAGGAGCGTAAAAAGTGCTTCATAGACTGAGTTAAAGAGATAGAGCTTTACACTCAAATGAGCTGTTTTACGCCAACTACTTTACGCCAGGGACGGGTCAACTACTTTACGCCAGGGACAGGCTAACTATTTTACGCCAGAGACAGGTTGTCAAATCATGCATTTAATGTAAAGTGATAATGGGTCTGATATAAAGATCTACTGACAGCGTATAACACAGAATTCGAAAGGATTTATTCTATACAGAAACCAATATTGTCGTTTAGTATGTAGACTGAGCTATTTTACGCTCACAAGATGGCTTCTTTTACGCATGAATACTATATGAACTTTTTACGCTCAAAGTTGACGTGTGCATAAAGTTTATTTGGGCTACTTTTTTATGCTCAAGGTTGTTTTATCAACCACTTTACGCGAGGAGTCCATTTTAGGGCTATTTTATGCCTAGTCTACTACTTTACGCTCAGAGTATATTTGGGTTGTTTTTACGCCCTATCCTTCCTGACTACTTTGGAACGTGGTTTGTCTACGTGGCTTTCATGCCACACATCTCGATGAACGTGTGTACATGCATCTTATTCTTATTGAAATAATGGGACACGTGTCAACATGTGTAGAGGATGACTTCAGTCATGGGTGGAAGTTACTGGCGTAAAGACAGGACTTTGCTGAGTTTTACGCACAAAAAGCCAAGTCTATAAATAGACTTATTTTTATATGGAACACACACACACAGACAGAGACAGGGAAGAGAATACAGAAATCAGAGCCCAGAAACTTTGATTTTTGAGAGCATTCTTCTTCATTTTTTCTTCCAGAACAGAGTGAAGCAAAGCAGGAAAGAATTCGACCTCGCCATCAGTGCCCAAGTGCGTCGATACCTTTCTGGTGACTTAGTTCTTCCAGTTGTTCATCTTCTAGCAGTGATCTTCATCATCATCGTATGGTCCAAGGAACAAAGTGATCGTCTTCAGATCAGACTTTCATAGCAATACTTCCCAGAACAATTTGTACTTCTTGTACTTTTCCTCGTTTTATTTTCAAAAGCCAATTTCTAGGCATTTTGTTAAGTGAAACAGTATTGAGGTGTGCACATGAGGTGTGGTGGGGCACAAGTGTGTGTGTCATGTGGGAGTATTTTCCTAGAAGGAAAAAGGATTAATTCCAACAAGGATGTAAGTTAATTTTTGTTGTGCGGACTCGAACTCGAACACGGACTCGAGGTTGTCTTGTGCATGCATGGGAGTGTTCGGGGGGTAGACGTGGACTGGCACACTACTATGCTGATTATGGGATGATCTAAAATATCAAACTCTATTTTTGAGTATTGGTATTTTAGTTCCACATTGGATAGGAGAAGAGGTGAAGTCTCACTCCACTCTATAAATAGAGCCCCTTGGCCTCCTTTGAAAGATGCACTAAGAAAAGAGTTAAGGGAGTCTGTAAAGTCCAGGAAGCCCGTTCAAGTCTCAAATATTGACTTACGAATGTTCCAGAAGTTCTTCGTGAACTTGCTGGTTCCTGGAAGCAGATCGTGTTGGGGTGAATCTTTCTTTGAGCAACGGTGATCTTAATCACCCCAACACGAACCTTTCATCTTCTTCTTTCTTCTTTCTTCTCCTTCTTCTAAGTTGTAACTCAGTTCTGTCCGTCAGCAACTGCGATTGCGAGGAAGAACGCGAGATTTATTTTCTGATTAATGTTGCTTTTGTAATCAGATTCATACTATAGTGTTCCTCTTGGATCTCGAGAATTATCAGAAGGTAAAATGTTTGTATGAACCTCTGATCTCGACATCGAGTCTACCATCTTTGATCAAGCCCCGAGACTAACAATTTCAAAGCAAGATTCTTGTAGATGGAAAACTCTCGTGCTTCTCTCATCGATACCATCTTTAACAAGTTGGAGAAATTTGACGGAGAACATTTCCAAATCTGGAAGAGGAAGGTCACCCTTAATCTTCAACTCGTGGACGTAGACCATGTGTTGATTGAAGATGAACTGATGATTCCAGAAGGAGGAACTGCTGATGCTATTGCTGCTTCACTCATCAAACAAAGCAAATTGAAGAGAAAAAACAACATTTGTAAACTGGTGATTCTCTATTCTATGGAAGACTCTCTGGCAGAGTCATATTCCAAAAAGGTAAAGGCCAAAGAGATCTGGGATTCTTTAGGTAAGCTATATGAAGATGATGAGAACAGGTCCAAAATCTTCATCGTCGAGAAGTACCACAAGTGGCTCTTCGAAGACGAGATGGCGATGCTACCTCAAGTGAACGAATTCCTGAAGTTGCGCCAGAAGTTAGATGACAAGAAGATGCCCCTCGTCGACAAGTTTGTCGTTGGAGGGATAGTCTCAAAACTTTCTGCTGGTTGGACCAACTTTTATGCTAGAATGCATCGGAAGAAGCTGGACATTAGCTTGGAAGATCTCCTACAAGAGATCTACGTTGAGGACGGAATACAATCTCAATAGAAGATGGACTCTCTGTCCAACCAACTGGATAAGGCCAACTTGGTGCAGACAAGAGAGTTCAAGGGGATGCAGGTGGCTTCTCATCACAAGAAGAAGGACTCCACTAATCTGAAAGTGAAGGGTCCTTCGTTCAAGCAACAGAAGTCCAAGTCCCACATGACTTGCTTCAACTGTGGCAAGAAGGGCCACTATAAGAGTGAATGCAAATCCAAGCCCAAACAAGCTGAGCAAGGTGAGCCTAGCAAGGTTTCCATAGTTTCTAACATTATTGCTATGATTCCTCAGGTCACAGCTGGGGGCTGACTCTGACTGGTGGATAGACACTGGTGCGACCTGCCATGTCTGCTCTAGCAAGGAATGGTTCATCACATACCAGCTAACTTCTGAGAAAGTTATCATGGCAAACCAAGCCCAAGCTGAAGTTCTGGAGATCGGAACTGTGGAGCTGAAACTCACATTCGGGAATACTCTGACGCTTCAAGGTATGAAGCACGTTCCGGTGATTGCAAAGAACTTGATCTCTGGAAGCCAGCTTAGCAACGCAGGCTTGAGGATGGACATCAATGCTGGCCAGATGGTAATGTCCAAGAAGGGAACATACTTCGGAAAAGCTTTTCAAACCGAAGGGATGTTCAAAATTCAGCTTGTAAACCAGTCAAATGTAATCAATGCAATTGCTCTTTCTGATTATTCTCTTAAGTTGTGATATAATAGGCTAGGACATGTTCACTGTAAAAGAATTAACAAAATGTCCAGTCTAGGACTTATCTCCAAATATGGGGGTAAGGTAGAGAAGTGTGAAGTATGTGCTCAGACAAAGATCACAAGGAAACCCTTTCATCGGGTCAATCGAAGCACAGATCTTCTGGAGTTGGTGCACTCTGATATCTGTGACTTCAAGCAATTCTCTGCAAAAGTCGGGATGAAGTATTTCATAACCTTCATCGATGACTTCTCAAAGTACGCGTTCGTCTACTTGCTCAAGTCTAAAGATGAAGCGTTCGAGAAGTTCAAGGAGTTCACGGCCGAGGCTGAATGACAAACTGGACAACAACTCAAGAGGCTAAGAAGTGATTGAGGTGGAGAGTATCGGTCTCATGAATTCACATTGTTCTGCAAAGAACATGGAATCATAAATGAGACTACTGCCCCGTATTCTCCTCAATCTAACGGAGTAGCGGAGAAGAAGAACAGAACGTTGACAGAAATGATGAACTCAATGCTGCTAACTGTGGGTCTTCCTAAATTCTATTGGGGAGAAGCTATATTGACGGCCACTTTTATTCTAAATATAGTGCCGTATGCAACTTCGGACGTAACTCCTCATGAACTCTGGTTCAAAGTCAGACCTAACTTGAATGCCATTCGAGTGTGGGAGTGTCTGGCTTATGTGAAGTTCCCAGATCTGATAATTCAGAAGCTGGGGACAAGGACTACGAAGACGATCTTCTTGGGGTATGCCGAGAAGAGTGATGCTCGGAGATTTCTTGATATTAAGTCAAATCATATCATCGAATTTTGCGATGCTGAATATTTTGAAGACAAGTTTGTAAGGCATAAGAACATTGTTCTAACGGACATTCCGAAGAATGATGAAGGTGCAAAGGTGACTGAGATCTTCAATGAGCCAGTTGTCCAAGATAAAGTTGTTACTGAGGAGACAATGATTGAACCAGAACTCGCTGAGCCGTCGTTGAAGCGAGCGAGAAGGCCAAAGAACTTCGGAGATGACTTCATCACCTATCATGTGGAAGCAGATCCGCTTACCTATGATGAGGCGATGAAGACCAGAGATGCTATTTTCTGGAAGGAGGCGATAGACAATGAAATTGAATCAATCACCTCCAATAACATTTGGGTGTTGGTTGATCTACCTGAAGGAGCAAAACCTATCGGATGCAAGTGGATCTTCAAGAAGAAGATGAAAGCTGATGGAACCATTGATAAGTTCAAGGCCAGGCTAGTGGCAAAGGAGTTTTCTCAGAAGCAGGGGATCGACTACTTTGACACGTATGCTCCAGTAGCCCGGATGACCACCATCAAAATAATGATTGCTCTCGCAGTGATACATAAGATGGTGATACATCAGATGGATGTAAAAACAGTATTCCTGAATGGTGAGCTGACCGAAGAGATCTACATACAACAGCCAGAAGGGTTTGTCATCAAAGGTCTTGAAGACAAAGTCTACAAGTTAGTAAAATCTCTGTACGGTTTAAAGCAAGCTCCCAAAATGTGGCATGAGAAGTTTGAAAAAGTCATAAGGTCAAATGGCTACAGGGTCAGTAAAAAAGACAAGTGTGTCTATACGAAGTTTGCTGACGGAAGAGTAGTTATCGTTTGTCTATACGTGGACGACATGCTAATCCTAGGTACGAATATAAGCTGTGTCACGGAGACAAAGAAGTTTCTCTCGACAAGTTCAGTATGAAGGACTTGGGGGATGCTGATGTTATCTTGGGACTCAAGATCATTCGGACAGACACTAGACTAGCGCTATCACAATCTCATTATGTTGAGAAGATGATCACTCGTTACGGGTATCAGGATCTCCCAGGGATCGATACACCGTACAAGTGTGATCTGAAGCTGAAGCCTAATTCAGGGAAAAGCGTCAGGCAGCTGGAGTATGCAAACGTAATCGGGAGTTTGATGTATGTTACTACTGCCACAAGGCCTGACATAGCTTTTGCTGTGGGAATGCTGAGTCGTTTCATGAGCAACCCAGGCATTGAATACTGGAAAGCTGTGAAACTGGTTATGAGATATCTCAAGAAGACTCAGACATATGCACTGCACTATAGCAGAGATCTGCAGGTAGTGGAAGGCTTCAGTGATATCAGTTGGCGCTCAGAAGTGGAGAGCGAGAGGTCCACTTATGGATACATTTTCACAATGGGTGGAACTGCTACATCGTGGAAATCGAAGAAGCAGACTATGCTCTCGCGGTCATCCATGGAATCTGAGTTCTTTGCACTTGATACCGCAGCGGAGGAAGTAGAATGGCTTCGGGAGCTCATGTATGAACTTCCAGTGGTTGGGACACAAAATCGGGGATACCGATATACTGCGACAACCAGGCGACTGCGGCGGTGGCATCAAATAACCTTTTTAACGGAAAGAAAAGGCCTGTGCGATTGAAGCACAGGATAGTACACGATATCATCAAGAGGGGTGTTATTGCAGTGATTGATGTTCGGAGTCAGGAGAACCTGGCAGATCCATTTACCAAGGGCCTCAAGCGCCAGCTGGTCGATGACACAGCTTGTAAAATAGGCTTGAAGGCATTCTGATATTGTGTTATTACATTCCTACCATAAAGTTTTATGCTATTAGTTCAAAGAGAAATCTACTAGGCATCTAGCTTTTGGTTCAAAGGAGGACTATTAACCAGAAGAATATCAGGAACGGTGGGTACTTGTCCTCTGTGGCATGGAGAGGTTACGAACCTACAACCACTGTTGTCTACTATTGTTTTCTGCGAAAAACGGATCCTGTGGGAAGGTTGGCTTAAATGCCTTAATGAGTTCTCAGGCAGAGTGAATGCCTGGAGTGCTTTAAAGGAAGCACGGTAGCACGGCACTACAAGGAGTATAACTCCATGCTATAGTGGGGTGACTCCACCATGAGGTTCCCGGTTAGGGGTAATGCCTCGGCATTGTGAGCCAAGTCACAGCGGAGTAGCACCACAAATACGCAGGTAGCCTAATGCTGTATGATAATCATAATAAAGAGAGGTAGACAGCACTACAAAGAGGACGATGTCCTCATGTTACAGTGGTATGACACCACGAAGAGGTACCAGGTAGGGTAAAGCCTCGGCTTCGTGAGCCATGTCATAGCGGCGTAACACCGTACATAAGTGCAAGGCTTTTTGCTGGGTAGTTTGGTACTACAAAGAGGCTTGTGACCTCATGCTACAGTAGTATGACACTACGATGAGATACCCAGGTGGGATAAAGCCTCGGCTTTAAGCCATGTCATAGTGGCGTAGCACCACAGAGAAGCGCAATGCTTTATGCATGATTCTTTATAAAGAACTCACCTATAGTGTATGGACAGAGATATCAGGCCGTCTCTTGAGGGTAAACTTGTAGACGCCCAAAAAAATACATTGAAATCAGGCTGGCACAAGGCCTTTAATGTGCAGCCAGAAGCACAGTTGATGTCATTATGTGAGTAGGAAGAATTGCAGTTATGGTACAGAATTCAAGGCTTAGTCCATTCTGTATCATGCTGTTATTTAACCTATGCGGAAAGATTCAAGTCGTAGCGAAATCTCTCCTAATGCATGATGGGCAGTCACTATGGGGAACGCTCAACCCATATATTGAGATATGTGGGGGATTGTTGGTATTTTTGCCTTTGGACTAGGAAAGATAGTCCCACATCAGCTACACCAAATGATGAGTATCTCAATATAATGCATTGCTTGTGTTGAGGTATGCACATGAGGTGTGGTGGGGCACAAGTGTGTGTCATGTGGGAGTATTTTCCTAGAAGGAAAAAGGATTAATTCCAACAAAGATGCAATTTGATTTTTGTTGTACGGACTCGGACTCAGACTCCAGGTTTTCTCGTGTATGCACGGGAGTGTTCGGGGGGTAGGCGTGGACTGGCACACTACTATGCTGATTATGGGATGATCTAAAATATCGAACTCTATTTTTGAGTATTGGTATTTTAGTCTCACATCGGATAGGAGAAGAGGTGAAGTCTCACCCCACTCTATAAATAGAGCCCCTTGGCCTCCTTTGAAAGATACACCAAGAAGAGAGTTAAGGGAGTCTGTAAAGTCCAGAAAACCCGTTCAAGTCTCAAATATTGACTTACGAGCGTTCCAGAAGTTCTTCGTGAACTTGCTGGTTCCTGGAAGCAAATCGTGTTGGAGCGAATGTTGCTTTGAGCAACGGTGATCTTAATCACCCCAGCAAGAACCTTTCCTCTTCTTCTTTCTTCTCATTCTTCTAAGTTGTAACTCAGTTCTGTCCGTTAGCAACTGCGATTGCGAGGAAGAACGTGAGATTTATTTTCTGATTATTGTTGCTTTTGTAATCAGATTTATACTATAGTGTTCCTCTTGGATCTCGAGAATTATCAGAAGGTGAAACGTTTGTATGAACCTCTGATCTCGATATCGATTCTACCATCTTTGATCAAGCCCCGAGATTAACATATATATATATATATATATTTATATATATATATAGAGTCTATTTTTTTCACCAGCCAAAACTAGGTGGGATGTTCACCTCCCAGTGAATAAATGACACGTGGCACAAAACCATTTTGGTGGGTGAACAAAACCACTTACAAAGTGGTTTGTTTGGGATGAAAATATCAAGTGTTATTTATTCAATGGAGGGTGAACATTCCACCTAGTTTTGGTGGGTGAACAAAAATTGACTATATATATATATATATATATATATATATATTTTATATATATATATATATATATATATATATATATATATATATATATATATATATATATATAGGAACTGAAACATGTAACGTCCCGTCAAACTTAGTCAATCTTTTATAATGTTGGATCAATTAAAATTTTGTTATTTATTCTAGCACTTATGTGTGATTTTTACACTTGCTTTATTTGTGGATAAGATAAGTTTACATGTCGGATACATAGTAGTTGTGGACTCGAGATCAGTTTTATATAACATAGTACCAAAGGTGGTCCAATAAGGTTAGATCCATCCACAATCGTTTTAGCTGGCCATTGTCACGTGCCCTGAACCAACATATTTCAGGACTGGGGTGCGACAATCTCATTCAGATGTTGCGCCACCGAGATGTCCTCTATGTAGTTTGAATCGATGAGTTGGCAACTGTCATGTCCCTATCGTGAAAAGCAAGTCCTTGGGAGATGATACTCAACAAGCCTAAGTTAACTTGTACAAGGATAATATTTTTGATTCACAAATTTCTAAGAATTAAGTAGTAAAATATATAGCAATGAATTCATAAATAAATAGAGTCGGGCTAAGATCAATTTTATTTGTAGCAAAATTATTAATAAAAAAATCCTTAGATCAGCAATGATTGCATCAAAGTTTATTGTTTGATTCATTTTCTAACTAAAAATATTAATAAACATCTTCCAAACTTGATATGCGCCCAAATCAGGTGTGCTTCTTTGGCCAATTCCATCTTCTCTACCATTGTTCTTGAAATAATATTTTTTGTATACCAATTGTCAATAATGATATCACATAACTTGTCTTTGACCTTGCATCGGGTTTGGAAGACATTGTGGCGCAGGGGTGGTTCTTCAATTTTTGGGGCTAGTATTAGCCGCCAAATGATGTACACTACTTGTTCGTTGGCATCTTCAAGAAGGAACTCTTCTTCTCCTTGGTGTTCTTCTTCTCCCTTTTCGTCTTCATAATCACCAAAGGCAACTTGTGCTCTGAGGGGGCAGCTATTAGACAAATGTCCAATTTAGTTGCAACGATAGCATTTGTTTCCTTTCGATTTTCTATATGGATTGACAATTTGCTGAGGTTTGGCAACTTGTTACGAGACATGTTGTCACGACCCGCACCCAATAATTGGGCATGAACCATGTACACGCCCAGCCTACGCCGCAAAGTCGACGATAGAACGCTGTAACAATATGATGAATAACCACACAATAAAAGGTATTACCTACATGGGAAAACACAACTCAATATCAAAACTCAGCATCTAGAAGATGAAAATAAATAGAACCATCTCAAAATAGAAAATATGTGATGACTAAAGACAAATAAATCTCAACTACATGTCTCAAAAATCAACTCAGTACCTACTACAATGACTCAGCACTAACCAAAGGTAACTAAGCAAGCACAGCAGGATCAGATGCTGCGTACTCCTCATGATAAGCAAAATCTGTCTCTACTGTATCTCCCATGTACGGGCCATACTGGTCAGGGCACACGACCTCTTCGCAATCACCTAAAATTTGTTTAGTTACCCAGTCAGGATAGAACGAGTACAATTCACTGAATGCAGTTCCAATATATGAAAATGACTATAAAGTAGAGGTTAGCCATTAAATATATGATTTGAAAAATAAACACAGAAAGACAAAGTAAAACTAAACAAAGAAAAATAGTAAATAAATACAAAGACAATACTCATCGACTGACTGAAGTACCTTTGATATGTGATCGGTCTCGGGACAATTACATGACACGGTCTATGATATCTACAATGTATAATATATACTGTCTATACTCTATAAAGCAGTAATGAAATACTGTCTACACGATATAATGTAATAATGAATCACTGTCTACACTGTATACACTGTATAAGGTCAGATCACACATCCTTGGTACTTCACCTTCCCGACACAACAAAATATAACCAACATAAAAGACGGAAATCACATATCTATTGACTAACAATAAGGTATAGTAAAGATCAATATCGAAAACAAGTAATAAACTGTACTCGCCTGGTGTCCCGTGTTGATGATATGAGTCCGGTGCCAACTCTGAGCCCAAGTAACCTATTGTTTATAAATTCACAATGTCAATTCGTGAATAGACTAGCTACTTGGTTATTTAGATTTCTAGGATACTTGGTTTCCTCAACTCACTAAGCCTCTAGTCCTGGTCGATTATAATCTCTATCTAGTGTATGTTCATCCCTTCATTTATGTGTTATCTTCAAGTGCTTTACATGAGCTAGTCATTTTAGGAGTATATAAGCCCTGCCTATGCCTAACTACTGCTCTCTCTATTGCCTGCCTAACCTCCCCTATTGTGCTACCCCTTATTTCCTCTCTTCATATAACATACACTACTCCAATACATACCTTCCTATTTTTTCCTATTCTTAGGGTCATCTAGTATTCAAATTATGTTTTGGTGAGGTTACATCAACCTGCCAAAAATTACACACAGGGACTAAATTACAGCTGGACTATTTGTATCTGTTAAGGAAGCTAATCTAGGCAGCATCCCTTCAACTGGAACATGCTTAACATTTACATGGGTCACTTGTATCTTCATTATCACCATTTATCTCAAACACAGAAATTGCTTGGGAACCAACTTAGTATCATTGGTTTTAATATCTAAATCTTCATAGACTACTTCCTTCATAGTTACCTTGATGTTTTGTTCATCAGTTGAACCACATTAGAATTATCCCCTCACTGGCACTCCTGCTCGTAGCAATACTCCTATAAGTCAGCACAAGAGTCTCCAGGTTCGAAACTGGGTACTCGAGATACACATTTGAACTCGAGTACCAAGTGTCATATTTTGAACTGTATGTGATATTGGGGTACTGCTATGGACTCGGGTCTGATACAATGCCCAAATTAGGTTCTCGTGTGTTGAATCAGGTATCCCCTATTGTACTCGATACCACTGTTGTATATGATGCCATTAACAGCCGGGTACCAAGATGGCAACCATCTGCTATGAAGTTTGGTATCAAAAATATGGGTGGATATTTACCTACCGATTCATGTGCTACCATTTAAAACCCAAGACAGATACCAAGTGTCTGTGTTAATACTGTCATCCAGTAGCTAAGAAGAATTTTCATATGACAGTATTAAGAAGTTCATGGAATGGTTAAAGCTGTACTAGTTAATCCCATAACTCTGTGCTCTTGATGACAGCTATATTTAGTATCAAATGCAATAATGTACATTGTATCAGGGTTAAAGGAAATCGAGGCTTTTAGAACCTAATACCCAAAGTATGTGTGTGATACCTAATAGCATCGGATTACCATTATGCACTTGGTTTCAGGGGTTCGATTTCTCTGATACCTGCGTATCGTGCTTGGTATCAGCGTTCCCTGATACATGGTTTAGATGATTGAGACATAGTCGATATAATGTCTCAGTGAAGAGTATCAGGGTTCCTGATACTAAATTGATCTACTGCTATTTGTGTTGCTGTGACCCCGATTCGTTCTTCCCTTCTTTTGCCTATAGTCTCCCAGGTCTGAAACCCCAAGACTGCTGATACCACTCGGGTACAGGACTATACCCCACATTAGTTTTATCTCGTTGTCCTGAGTAGAATTACAAATAGTCACAACCGTACCCCATTGTTATTCCATCCACTATTATCTAGACATTACAAAATTACTTGGGCGGCCATAATTCGGATCAACATTACCATTTATAGGAGTTCTAGGGATTTAATTACAGAGGTAGAAGTGTTACCTGTCAGATGTATTAATTGCAGTTAATCCCAATGCTCTCTCTCTTTCTCTCTTCCTCCCACGTCGATCTTCAACTCTGATTCTTGCGGCAAGGGGAAGTACTAGGGTTTGCAGATGGTAAAGGGATCCATTATCCATTCCTCTCTCTCTATATATATATAACGTGAAGATAAGGTGGTTTTGATTTGAAACTAGATAGGGCTTATCAAGGATTTGAGGGTTAATTCGAATTGGATTTGAAATCCAACCAGAAACAGGGGATCGGCTAAGGAAATCCGAGACTTGCATTAAGATTCCCTAGTTTGTTTGAATTCAAATTTTTACGCTCTATCAACAGAGCTTCAAAAGTGGTTTGTCTAAGACTTCAATTTGGGTCTTTTATAAATAGACCCTTACATATATGTCTATCTTTGCAAGAAATAACATCCACTTTGTTCAATATATATATATATATTATATATATATATATATATATATATATATATATATATATATATAAATATATATATATATATATATATATATATATATATATATATATATATATATATATATATATATATATATATATATATAAATTAATGAGTTAAAACATGTGTCTACAACCACAATTAGTAATTCGATAAATAATAATAATAAAAGAATAAATGGGGCTCACTCATGTACTATTGGAGAGGTGCAGTTGGTGGGAGAGAATTAGGATCTAAAGTTCCTTTGCCCTTGTTGGAATATATAGCTGGCAGATTGATTTGATATTCAATCGCCCTTTGTTGTTGATTCATGGTTGTTAGCGTCGAAGCGATTTTGTGGACTCTTGAACTTCTCAATATGTTGTTCTACCTTCTCTGTTAAGGTGATGTATATAGTCTGCAGGTAGATGTGATCATGGATGTCTCGTCTTAGGACACAAAGATAACGGGTCACATGTTGGAGATTTGTCTCGTAAATATTGTTGTGGAACGAGAGTCTGAAGAATTCTTCAGTGTAGTCAACTGCAGATTGTGCACCTTATGTGCAATTCTATTATCGACGATAGAGAATCTGCTGATAATATTGAGGTAGAAATCTTTATCGCAGTACTTATCGCATCTTGTGCCAACTCCGTACATTAGCTTTGTCAACTCTCGTACGGATGTGCTCGAGTTGTTCCCACCAAGCAGAGGTGCCTCCCTTGAGTACGTAGGCTACAAGGTGAATTTTCTTCTCTTTGGGGATGTTCGTGTACTCGAAGAAGCATTCTACTTTCTTGAGCCAATCAAGGAAGTCTTCAATCTGTAGTCAACCGTTGAAAGAAAGAAGGTCCATCTACATTTGAATCACCCTCCTCCTTCATAGTCACCTTGGCCCCATCGTTAGTATGCATAGCGCCGTCGTTGTTGGTTTTTATAGATAGTTTGGGATCCCTGATAATGAGATCCATGTAGGCTCAAATCTTTATCTTCACTGTATTCCTTGTGAGGGGACCAAATTTTATGGGTATGCTTGGGCCATTTTTGTGGGCGGTTGATAGTAGGGCAAGCTTTTTCTGTCTCCCATCTCTGTAGGCGTTATTCCCATGATATTAATATCACGTCTTTGGATTTGGTTTCAGGAAAACCCTGTATTATGTCTAGTTTGTCAGACAAGACATCAAATTTGCTTGACAAGGCTTCAACATTGCCAGGGCATCATCAAACTCCTCGCGTGTGACAGATTTTGTCATTGCTGTTTGCAAAGGATTCCCGAAGGTTTTCGAAAAATTAGAATTCTACATCTATGAGGCTCAGATACCACTTGATGCAGCATGACAACTGAATATACTTACCTTCGTTCTTGGTAGTTGCCAAGTCGATTGGTGATGATGATGGATGGACCACCGTTGCTTGATGAGAGCTAAGCACATAAAAACTTTGACGGATGGCCTAGTGAGGGATTCACACGAATGCTGGTTGAAAACCTTAAGGAAGGAGCTTTTGAATCTACAGAACAGTCAAATCCACGACCAAGAGGAGAGAACGAATCTTAGATCTCAAAAGAAGAATTTTATTGATTAAAAGTTACCTCCAATTGTATACGAATCTTAGAGACTCTGTCCTACCTCGACCTCCGAATGGTCCAACACGTGACTAGGGTCCGACACGTATCGTCTTAGTTGAGACACGTGGAACACGTTGTATACTCCTTCCAGTGAAGGCGGCAAGGCCAATCGGTACGCTACTGCACCGATCTTCTCGAGAATACCAAACGGCCCAATAAAACGTGGGCTAAGTTTATCGCCTTTACCGAAATGAATAGTGCCATGCGTCAGAGAAATTTTCAAAAATACCAAGTCGCTAACCTAAAACGCACAATTGTCACCAACATGTAATTTATAATAAGAGGATTCTATACCTCAAACTCTAACGGTCTACGATGACTGTCTGTCCAGTGCTTCTGTCTGTCCTGAGCCACATGAAGCCGCTCTCTAATCATCTTGACTTTTTCTGCAGCATCTACTACCATCTCTGGCCCTAACATCACTCGCTCGCCCATGTCATCCCAAGATAGCGGTGTACGACACCTTCATCCATACAGGGCTTCAAACGGGGACATCTCGATACTAGCTTGGTAACTGTTGTTGTAGGAGAATTCCACGAGGTGAAGGTGGTCCTCCCATGAGCCGCCAAAATCTAATACGCATGTCCGCAGCATATCCTCGAGCATCTGAATGGTTCGCTCTGACTGTCCATCCATCTGCGGATGATAGGCGATGCTGAACTTGAGCGCTGTGCCCAAGCTAGTCTGTAGACTCTTCCAGAAGTGAGACGTGAACCTGCTGTCACGGTCGAAAATGATACTCACTGGGACTCTGTGCAGTCTGACTATCTGCTTCACATAATGCTCTGCCAACTTTTCTGTAGATAACCCCACTCCGAATGGTATAAAGTGGGCCGATTTGGTCAACCTGTCAATGATGACCCAAATCCAATCTTTTCCGCCCGATGACCGTGGAAGACCAAAAACAAAATCTATAGTGATGTGTTCCTACTTTCACTCGGGTATCGGTAGCGGCTGCAACAATCCTCCTGGTCTCTGTCTCTCGGCTTTGACCTTCTGACATACTAGGCACCTAGAAACGAAGCGGGCCACTTCTCGTTTCATACCATACCACCACATGTGGTTTCTCAGATCCTTGTACATCTTGTTGGCTCCTAGATGTAGAGAATACTGGGAACGGTGTGCGTCCTGCATAACTTCTTCTCTAAGCTCTCCCCTAGGTACACAAAGTCTCGTCCCGTACCTCAACGAACCATCCTCTGCAATAGTGAAGTCGTCTAGCAAACCGGCCCGTGATTGTGCTACGATGTTCTTCAGCTGCTCATCCTGGTGCTGTGTCTCCCGAATCCTGTCCATCAGTCATGACTGAATCTGCATGCCCATTATCTGTATCTCGGCCCCTGGAATGACGATCTCGATGCCCAAACTCTCCAAGTCCGCTAACAAGTGACGATCTCGAGTCAAGCACATTGCTATGGGATACCTGCTCAAAGTATCCGCAACAACGTTTGCCTTTCTCGGGTGGTACTATAGAGAAATATCATAGTCACTCATCAACTCAAGCCACCTGCGCTGCCTCATGTTTAACTCCTTTTGTGTAAAGACGTACTTCAAGCTTTTGTGGTCAGTGAGGATTTCTACTCGCTCTTCGTATAAATAATGTCTCCATAACTTCAAGACAAAGATCACGGCTTACAACTCTAGGTCATTCGTGGGGTAGTTTTTCTCATACGGTCTTAACTGTCGAGACGCATAGGCTATCACTCTCTTGTTCTGCTCTAGGACACAACCCAGTCTCTTGTCCGAGGCATCACTATAAATGGTGAAACCTCCCAATCCCGAAGGCAACGCCAAAATAGGGGCTATCGTTAGCCTCTTCTTCAACTCATCGAACGCAGCCTGACAGTCCTCTCTGTCCACATGAACTCTACGTCCTTTCGAGTGAGCCTAGTAAGCGGCTCTGCAATCCGAGCGAAGTCTTGCACAAACTTTCGATAGTATCATGCTAATCCTAAGAAGCTTCATATCTCTGCCACTGTAGTCGGAGTAGTCCAAGCTTCCACAGCTGTAACCTTCTTCGGATTGACAGATATACCGTCGCCTGTCCCCACATGTCCCAGGGACTCCACCTTGTCCAAGAAAAACTCATATTTTGAGAGTTTTCCATAGAGCTGCTCCTTCCTGAGGGTCTCTAGCACGATCCTCAAATGTTCTTCGTGTTCTTCCGGTATTCTCGAGTAAATGAGTATGTCATCGATAAATACTACTACGAAATTGTCAAGGTACGGATGGAATACCTTGTTTATCAAGTTCATAAAGACTGCCGGGGCATTGGTTAACCCGAACGACATCACCATAAACTCGTATTGTTCGTACTTGATCCGGAAGGCAGTCTTCAGTTTATCTTCTTTCTTCACCTTCAGTTGATGGTAACCCGACCTCAAATCTATCTTTGAGAATACCCGCGTGCCACTCAATTGATCGAAGAGATCGTCAATCCTGGGCAACGGGTACTTGTTCTTGATAGTATGATTATTCAAGGTTCGGTAGTCGATGCACATCCGTACCGTACCATCTTTTTTTGGCACAAAAAGAACAGGGGATCCCCATGGTAACGAACTCTCTGATGAACCCCTTCGCTAGAAATTTATTGATCTGCTTCTTCCATTCTTCAGCCTCCTTGTTATTGATTCGGTACACCAGTTATGCCGTTGGTTCTGCGCCTGGCACCAGGTCAATAGAAAACTCAATGTTCTTATCTGGCGGCAATCCCGGTAAGTCCTCAGGAAAAATGTCCATAAATTCTGCGATGATGGGATGCGGTGCCTCTACCTCCTGAATCGTAGCTCCGTAAAAAGCCCCACTCTGCTGCTCTATCGCTCCTCTAGCAAACTCGAATACAGACTCCCTAAGAGGACTGAATACGACACATCCTCGAAGGCAGTCTATACTGGCAAAATTCTTACTCAACCAATCCATCCCGAGAACGATGTCGAAACTCGGTAGTGGCATTACGAGTAAGTTTACGTGCAACACTCTTCCTCCCAAGGTGATGCAATACCTCATACAAATATCCTTGACTAGGATAGCGCCTCCGCCAGTCATAATTTTGCAACTACAACCCAAAGGTACAGATGCTATACTATGCTTGAACATAAAAGCTACAGAAATAAAACTGTGGGATGCACCCAAATCAAATAAAGCTAGAGCGAAAAAAGATTCGAGAAGTATGGAACCTGCTATCACATCGGGCGTAGGCTCGGGCTCCTTAATAGCCATGGCAAAAGCTCTGCCCTGCTGGGGTGCTCCCCTCTGCTGGTGCTGTACGAATCATTGTTGCTGAGTAGGAAGTGGCGGACCTCGCGGCTGGGTGGCGACTAGTGGTATAGCTGGTTCTCTCTGTGCTGGAGCTGCCTCACGTCCTACTCGATCGGGAGCCAGTGCGCAATCCTTCAGCTGATGTGAAGGTAATCCACAGTATAAATACGATCCAAGCCTCTATCTGCAGTCGTCCCAAAAGTGTCCGGTCCTTCCGTAAAAAGTATAGTATGGAGCCTGCTGGACTTGTCTCTGTAGCTGCTGTGTCGGAGCTCTGGCCGGTCCTCGGTTCTGCTGATGTGCTAGGGCTCTACTAGCGGACTGGAATTGCTGCTGGTGTTAGAAGGTCCTTGGCTGAATTTGGGGACGCTTCGGCAGTGTTGACTGGTCGTTGCCTCCTCCGAAAGTATCTCGACTCCTCTTTGGCCTGTAATTTAGCTCTTCTTCTATAGCTTGGGTGACCTCCAGAATCTCCTCGTAGGTAGTGGCTCTGCTGGTGGCGATGGCTAAGTGAATCTCGTGAGATAATCCTTTTTTGAATCTTCTAGCCTTGCTCTCTGGGGTGTTGACCATACTCTTCACGAAGCGGCTGAGGCGGGAAAACTCCGTAGTGTACTCGTCAACGGTAAAATTTCCCTCCTCAAAGTGCTCAAACTGACTCACCAATGCCTCTCGTGCTACGTCGGGGTAGAATTTCTTCTTGAATAGCCGTTTGAATTCTTTCCAAGTCACGTCTGAAGCAGCAAATCGGGGCTCGTCTTGGTACCACGTCCGTGCGATGTCGAAAAGTTATCTGTTAGCTGACTCCACTTTTAGATCCTCTGGAACTCGGGCCATCTTCAGGTATCGTTCCACGTTCTCCAACCACTCATCAACGTAGATAATTTCCTCTGTCCTATGGAACTCCCTGGGCCTGAGATCCATGAAGTTCTTGGAAGTTCCAGGGCGTTGTTGGGGAGCATCTCTTTGCTGAAGAGCCTCTCGCAAGGTATCGCGAAAGATGTTGGCCTGCTGTTGGAAGATCCCTTGGAGTGTAATATTGTCCAGTGCCGGTGGCGGGGGCAGAGCAGGTGTCGGCTACATCACTGGCGCTGGATGCATGGTAGATGCTGGGTACATGAAGGGTACCTGATGCATCATAGGTAGTGGATAGACTGCTGGTGCCCGGGGTATGGTAGGTGGAACAGGTGCCGAAGGAGGAATGGGTGCTGGTACTGGAGTCAGCGGAGGGAACTACAGTGTAGGTGGAATATCGTCCATGTAGAACCTCGAGTACTATGGCTAAGCCGGATCGCCCTGGTGAGTAAGCTGGCCTCCCTGCGTCGGTGGGGTCCTGTAAGTGAAAAATTCGCCAACGGTCGGTGGAGTGTTCAGTGCAGCGTTGTTCCTGTCCTGCGAATTCATTGGCTGAAAACAAAGGAAATTATCAGACGGTAGAAGGATTCAAACATGATGCATAAAGGGTACTTGAAGTCGAGTATAGAAGTCAATAACATAGTTTAAACTTGTGGAGACGGTCCTTAGGTTCCTATTCCTATTCCTAGTTGCAGGCCCACAGTAGTAAGGCTAACTTAAGTACTACTACGGTTTCTCTGTCTTTACAAAAACAGACCTGCATGGGCCACCATAAAAACGTGTCACAATCCGCACCCAATAATTGGGCATGAACCTGTGTATAAGCCCAGCATACGCCGCAGAGTCGGCAGTAGAATGCTGTAACAATATGATGAACAACCACACAATAAAAGGTATTACCCATATAGGAAAACATAAATCAATATCACAACTCAGCATCTAGAAGATGAAAATAAATAGAACCATCTCATAATAGGAAATGTGTGATGTCTAAAGACAAATAAATCTTAACTACATGTCTCAAAAATCAACTCAGTATCTACTACAATGACTCAGCACTAACTAAAGGTAACTAAGCAAGCACAGTTGGATCAGATGCTGCGTGTAATGCCCCGCTCCGCTCGGTACATTACGATGAGTCGTTGACTCGAAGAGTTGCATTGACCCGATGAAGTATCGATGCGAATCGATGCAAGAGTTACGTTGGCCAAAGATAAGCTTTGAGTCGGTTGGAATCTATGAATCGAATTGATGCAAAGGATAAGTCCCGTTTGAGCAAGTGCTGACTTTAGTTGATCTGGTGTGCAGGCTATGCTTTTACGCTGGACGATAAGAGGTCGACATTTTGCCTTATACAATAAAGTGTCCGCGAAACCAAATCGTAGCCTTGCAACGGATTATGGCATGGACGCGATAAGCCAAATCAACCGAGTTGTTCAAAGGAATGGCTAAGTCTGAGAGTTAGCTATGCGACCAAGTTATGGAAGCGAGACGCTTCAATCGACGAGACGGCAAGGCATATCGGCTTAAGGTGGGCGGGTTCTTGACTCTCTCTCCCTATTCCTTCACGTCTAATAAAATATGTCCGTGCATGCGTAAGATGTTATCGAGTTAGCGAGCGTGGCTCAACGAGTAAGTGTCTAAATATGTGTTGAACACTAAGCTAGAACATTGAACAATCGAACAATTGAAGCGACGTGCATCAAGTGTACGGGTCGCGGTAGGGCAATGATGGTAGAACATTGAAGGACGATATTGAGATGTGCATCATGTGCACGACTCCGAGAACATTGAACACTAGGCATAGAATATTAATTACGGCGCTGAGCGTGCCTTCGTGCACGGAAGCTATGAAATGACTGAATAACTACGAAATTAGACTATGAGAATAACTTACGAATGGTACGTGATGAATATGAGTACGAGACGACTAAGCCGTTGGGCGTCGTGCATCAATATGGATGTATTAGAGCATAACGCCGATGGAGCTCCCCATATGGATGGTGGATTATGTTTATGAGACGCGAATATGTTTATGGCACGGAAAACCGTTTATGGAACGAGACTATGTTTATGCAACGGAGGATTTGGTTGAATTGTTATGTGTGTTTGCTATGGCGCGTATTGTATGGTCAATGGACTCGGATGGCCCGTACACGGGTGTGGCTTCCCTCGGACGGTTATGACCGGGACAACGGGACCGTTCGGCCTAGGAGGGAATTATGTGTGGTATTTATGGTGCACATCATTCGGATGGATTACGACCGTCTAGTGCTATGATAAGCTATGATATCCGTAAGTTTGTGATTCTTCGGATACTAGGCTAGCAACCCGTATCGAAGTGATCGTAGGCTTACACATAAGAGATGCCAAGTCCATTACGGTGCGAAACACCGCGACCTTCATATAGTTAGGGCCGGTGGGCTGAGATGAGAGTTGGGTGCAGGCGCAGGGCCTGCAACCCCTATGCATTATCTAAGTTTATAATTGATTGGTTGCACGAATCGTATGTTTGCTTATGTAAGTTTAACTATTACAGGCTAAGGCAAATAGGACGGAGATGAACACGAACACTATGTTTACGTTCATATTATGCCTAACTGTATCTGCTGCAGGAACACGGTAGTGGACACGTTATGATAAAGTTGCTATGCGTAAACATTGCCATGAAACTGATCCTAAGGCTAAGTAGAAATATCACAAATTAAGATGCATGTTCCACTAAAAATATTAAGTGTTTGGTTTGGGTGCGAGCGGGTCTTGATCAGTGCGAAGCGAGGACGAAAGCACTAATCCCCTACTAGTTTATGTGCAGGCTCAGGTTATGATTGGCTTGGGGCGGGGCTTGGCTTGGACGTGTCGAGGCATGGAGTCCTTGGCGTTCAAGAGGAGCTACCGCATAGGCGTTCGGACTTGCGACATGGAAATGTTCGGCCGAAGACTACTTGGTGGCTATAAAGAGACATAACGTATGGAACAATGTAATCCTTCGTGAGCTAGAGAGATCATGAGCATTGTAGCCAATTGGCATATATGTTGGGCTATTCAGAGCTTTGTAACCTTCAATTCATTATGAATAAAAGAGATTCTTATTGTATTCTTTGTTTCTTTTCGCTGTGTATGTTACGAATTTGAGATAACCACTATGTGAATCGTTATCTTGCCTTGCACGAGCGCAACTCCAGGCTCGTGCGGCATCACGCCCCATCGAGGACGATGATTCGGGTAAAATCTAACGAGGACGAGCGATTTCCCGGATCGGGGCATGACAAGTTGGTATCAGAGCGGTTCCATCCTCTGGACCGTGAACGAATCTCTTTGACCCTCAGTTGCTTCGTTATCGAATTCAGTTGACTCTAAGTTGTTTCCGCAACCGCATGGCTCATGGATCTGCTCGACGCTACATTGGATGTTCCATACAATAAGTCTATATTAAGTGCGTACGTCTGCCACAAGTATGTCGTGACTATCACGCTATCTCCGGGTGCCATCGGAGAGTGTTGGTTGCACGAAGTGTAACGGGTTATGAGATTATGGTTTCCCGAAGTGCAAGAAAGTTGCGAGTCGTCGGTCGCACGAAATGCGAGAAGTTATGTGTTGTTGGTCGCACGAAGTACGATGAGTTATGCGTTGTTCGTCGCACGAAGTACGGGGAGATATGTGTTATTGGTTGCACGAAGTGCAACGGATCAATATGTGAGGCGATGCGTGTTACGTTGCTATGTGAATGGTTATATGTTGTTGGTTGCACGGAGTGCAGCAAGTCGTGAATCGTTGGTTGCATCAGTGCAACGAGTCGATATGGTATGATGCGTGTTATATGGCTATGCGGATGGATAGCGATATGTTGCACGAGATTGAGTAAAGACCTTAAGTATCAAGAGTGAGTTGTTGCACGAGTTGCAACGAGTGAGATTAGAAAATTACGGATGCGATAGTACGAGTCGAGTTGGTCTCTAAGTTGAGTTGAGTAGGCGAACATGTATGTTGGCCGTATGTCGCGTTGAGATATGAATAAGCAAATTTTGCGGGTGTGATCGATATGATCGCCAAGATACGGTTAGAGTGAATGCTTGTCAAACTTGAGCGAACCTAGAGCTGGGATCAGAAGGATCGTCATACGGGATAGTTGATTGAGGAATAGATGTCGGACCTATGCGGAATGTGATGTCGAGTAATGACTCGATTTCGAGTGGTATATGCAATACCAATTATGCTATCAGTATAGCGAAGTATTGTATCGATAACGATAGACTCGATTCTGAGTGGTATATAGGATACCACTTAGCGATAGCTATGTTAAGCCGTTTGGTGACTTGCGATAGGTTACATCGAGACTATTGTGTTGTTACGATATATTTGTCCGTAACGGATGAAGTAGTACCGAGACTCGAGTGGGAATGACTTGATAGAAGTCGATGCAAGTATACGCCGGTGAATTGAGTTGAACGATTACGTGCTAAGTCGTACCTATGCAGGATACGTCGGACGAGGAGTCCTTAAGTGTAAGTCGAACGATAGGCTGAGTATGGCAAGGAAATATTGTGTCGAGAAATAGTCGACCCGGTCGAACGTACGTGAGTTAGTACGAAGACTTGTTCGGAACGTGTTGAGTGGGTACGAAGAAATCGTACGAACGAATTTGAGTTAGCGCGATGAGTCAGTGGCACGATCGAAAAGTACAAGTTAGGGATATGAGAATGGATATGTGAATTGGAAATTGTGTCGCGACGATGTTAAGTAGTTACAACTGAATGGATCTTGATAAGTGCGAGACTTGATTCGTATTCGAGTTCGAATAATGGCAATAATTGCAACGGGTTTGAGCTTATGAGAAAGGAAGATGTTCAAGTTATGCATATCGACGATGGTATTGAGGCGTATCAAAGACGATATGTAATAACTCGGGGATACTCTGATCGAATGAACGAAAATTGTGTTGAGCATTGTTGTTAGATGAATAGGATGTAAGTTAAGTTATGGCAGTTTGGATGACAATGATATGAATGCTTCAGAGAATTTGAGAGTCGATAGATGTTACTCGGGAGAAAACAAAAGTGCTTGATTGTTTCGAGGATAACCACAATATTGATATTCTTGTCTTATGCGATTGCAACTCCAGCATCGCACATACGTTACGCCAAATTAGGGCGATCGTTCTGCGTGAGCGCTGGTATGGTGATTCATACAGCGGGGATGATCAAACTTACCTGGCATGGCAAAATCAGATTTGACTTGTGGTTTGATGCGAAAGTTGTTCGAGGATGGTTTTGATGAGTGTGGAAGGTGTCGGGCTATGATCACGATAGGTAACTCGGACTTGAGGCGAGTAGATGTCATGCGACTAGCAAAGATAGTCAACGGTAATGCATGAGTGATTCGAGTAGTAACGGCGCACAAGCGCATGAGTCATTCGAGTAGCAACGGCGCATCAGTTGCGCGGGATGGATAAATTATGGATTGATATGTCGGATTGGGTAAAGTCCCATAGGAATTATCGGGAATTGATTTGGCTCCGCGATAGGATATAGCATGGTTCGTTGTAACTGTCCCTCGTTGATGATCTTCAATTATCGAGCGTAGTTTTGGGGCAGATGACCCTAGAAGACTTGACCGTCAAATCAAATGAATGTTAAAGTCCCATAGGATGACCCTAAAGAAGTCGCGTAAGAAGGATAAGGAATGAGGTAGTGCATGTTGAGGATAAGTCTAAGCGAGTGAGTATCGTGTTTCGTAAGTTAGCGAGTATCCTTCGACTAGAACGATACGGTCAGGAAAGGAAATTTATGATCGATCGAATAAGTACGTAAGTAGACTTGGTTGGTCGATGATCGAATAGATATCAAGGAACGTGCTTAGCATAGTGATGCGGTAAGGCGATTGCAAGAATTCTGCAATGTGCGAGAGCGACGGATAGTAGAACGACCCTAAGAGTTGTGTCGTATATCGGTTTGAATAACGGTTAAGTTATGTGTGTTGAGCGCACCGTCGATATTACGAAACGAACTAGTCGGGATTGAATCGAAGATTGCATAAAGGATTCATACTCGGTCGAGTATCGGAGATAGGCGTATCGTAAGAGACCTTGGGTCGGAAATATTGTTGCCTTTGAGCATCGTAGACTCAAGTTGACCTCTTGTGTCGAGAGAGATTAAGCACGATGTCTGGATAAGTTACCTAGCGGGGGTAGCTCCAGACACGATGCATAGGCAATTCGAGAACGTGGGTCGTATTGGGATTGTTGTGTGCGAGACTTAGTACGGATTGTAGACAGAGGAATTTGTGACATGTTGGACTTAGTCCATGTCGTTAAGGCCAAGTGTTATGAATGATTGGATTAAAGACTTGGGTTACGTGAGAGATAGGCAAATGGTTGGACGAATAGGCGTTGTGAAGAATTGTTGTGATCGAATGCGCAATGACTCGATACAATACGAGTGTTAGATGGCCGGCAAGAAACTTATGAGATCGAAGTTACGAGTTTGAATCAAGTTATGTGCAGAGATATATGGAAGAGGATCGCATGTTATGGAATACACATACGAGGAGTATTTTGGAAATATGTGCTAAGATATGACTAAGTCGAGTACGGACTGATTGGTGCTTGAGGATTAAGTTGAACTTGTTAGTTGTTCCGATATCCTATAACTGAGCTTGGCTGAAATACATATATTGGTGGGACGCCTAAAATATGTGTATGATCCAAACTAAGTTGTATGATTCCAATGATAGTAGCACGAGATCGTGAAACGATCTGGCGAGACACTCGGATTAAGTGTTGGTTTCGGTTCGAGGACGAACCTGATTTTGAGTGGTATATTATGTAATGCCCCGCTCCGCTCGGTGCATTACGATGAGTCGTTGACTCTAAGAGTTGCGTTGACCCGATGAAGTATCGATGCGAATCGATGCAAGAGTTACATTGGCCAAAGGTAAGCTTTGAGTCGGTTGGAATCTATGAATCGAATCGATGCAAAGGATAAGTCTCGTTTGAGCAAGTGCTGACTTTAGTTGATCTGGTGTGCATGCTATGCTTTTACGCTGGACGATAAGAGGTCGATATTTTGCCTTATACAATGAAGTGTCCGCGAAACCAAATCGTGGCCTTGCAACGGATTGTGGCATGGGCACGATAAGCCAAATCAACCGAGTAGTTCAAAGGAATGGCTAAGTCTGAGAGTTAGCTATGCGACCAAGTTATAGAAGCGAGACGCTTCAATCGATGAGACGGTAAGGCGTATCGGCTTATGGTGGGCGGGTTCTTGACTCTTTCTCCCTATTCTTTCACGTCTAATAAAATTTGTCCGTGCATGCATAAGATGTTATCGAGTTAGCGAGCGTGGCTTGGCGAGTAAGTGTCTAAATATGTGTTGAACACTAAGCTAGAATATTGAACAATCGAACAATTGAAGCGACGTGCATCAAGTGTACGGGTCACGGTAGGGCAATGATGGTAGAACATTGAAGGACGATATTGAGATGTGCATCATATGCACGGCTCCGAGAATATTGAACACTAGGCGTAGAATATTAATTACGACGCTGAGCGTACCTTCGTACACGGAAGCTATGAAATGACTGAATAACTACGAAATTAGACTATGAGAATAACTTACGAATGGTATGCGCTGAATATGAGTACGAGACGACTAAGCCGTTGGGCGTCGTGCATCAATATGGATGTGTTGGGGCATAACACCGATGGAGCTCCCCATATGGATGGTGGATTATGTTTATGAGACGCGAATATGTTTATGGCACGGAAAACCATTTATGGAACGAGACTATGTTTATGCAACGGAGGATTTGGTTGAATTGTTATGTGTGTTTGTTATGGCGCGTATTGCATGGTCAATGGACTCGGATGGCCCGTGCACAGGTGCGGCTTCCCTCGGACGGTTACGACCGGGGCACCGGGACCGTTCGGCCTAGGAGGGAATTATGTGTGGTATTTATGGTGCACATCATTCGGACGGATTGCGACCGTCCAGTGCTATGATAAGCTATGATATTCGTAAGTTTGGGATCCTTCGGATACTGGGCTAGCAACCCGTATCGAAGTGATCGTAGGCTTACACATAAGAGATGCCAAGTCCATTACGGTACGAAACACCGTGACCTTCATATAGTTAGGGCCGGTGGGCTGAGATGAGAGTTGGGTGCAGGCGTAGGGCCTGCGACCCCTATGCATTATCTAAGTTTATAATTAATTGGTTGTGCGAATCGTATGTTTGCTTATGTAAGTTTAACCATTACAGGCTAAGGCAAATGGGACGGAGATGATCACGAACACTATGTTTATGTTCATATTATGCCTAACTGTATCTGCTGCAGGAATACGGTAGTGGACACGTTATGATAAAGTTGCTATGCGTAAACATTGCCATGAAACTGATCCTAAGGCTAAGTAGAAAGATCACAAATTAAGATGCATGTTCCACTAAAAATATTAAGTATTTGGTTTGGGTGCGAGGGGTCTTGATCAGTGCGAAGCGAGGACGAAAGCACTAATCCCCCACTAGTTTATGTGCAGGCTCAGGTTATGATTGGCTCGGGGCGGGGCTTGGCTTGGACGTGTCGAGGCATGGAGTCCTTAGCGTTCAAGAGAAGCTACCGCATAGGTGTTCGGACTTGCGACATGGAAATCTTCGGCCGAAGACTACTTGGTGGCTATAAAGAGGCATAATGTATGGAACAATGTAATTCTTCGTGAGCTAGAGAGATCATGAGTGTTGTAGCCAATTGGCATATATGTTGGGCTATTCAGAGCTTTGTAACCTTCAGTTCATTATGAATAAAAGAGATTCTTATTGTATTCTTTGTTTTCTTCCGCTACATATGTTACAAATTTGAGATAATCACTATGTGAATCGTTATCTTGCCTTGCACGAGCGCAACTCCAGGCTTGTGCGGCATCACGCCCCAGCGAAGACGATGATTCGGGTAAAATCTAGCGAGGACGAGCGATTTCTCGGATCGGGGCGTGGCACTGCGTACTCCTCCTGATAAGCAAAATCCGTCTCTACTGTATCTCCCATGTATGAGCCATACTGGTCAGGGCATACGACCTTTTCGCAATCACCTAAAATTTGTTTGGTTACCCAGTCAGGATGGAACGAGTACAATTCACTGAATGCAGTTCCAATATATAAAATGATTGTAAAGCAGATATTAGCCATTAAATATATAATTTGAAAAATAAATACAGAAAACAAAGTAAAACTAAACAAAGAAAAATAGTAAATAAATACAAAGACAATACTCACTGACTGACTGAAGTACCTTTGATATGTGATCGGTCTCGGGACAATTACACGACACGGTCTACGATATCTATACTGTATAATGTACACTGTCTACACTGTATAAAGCAGTAATAAAACATTGTCTACACGGTATAATGCAATAATGAATCACTGTCTACACTGCATATACTGTATAAGGTCAGATCACATATCCTTGGTACTTCACCTCCCGATACGACAAAATATAACCAACATAAAAGGCAAAAATCACATATCTATTGACTAACAATGAGGTATAGTAAAGATCAATATCGAAAACAAGCAATAAACTGTACTCGCCTGGCGTCCTGTGCGGATGATATGAGTCCGGTGCCAACTCTGAGCCCAAGTAACCTATTGTTTATAAATTCATAATGTTAATACGTGAAATAAAGTAAAATCGACTAGCTACTTGGTTATTTAGATTTCTAGGGTACTTGGTTTCCTCAACTCACTAAGCCTCTAGTCCTGGTCGATTATAATCTATATCTAGTGTATGTTCATCCCTTCATTTATGTGTTATCTTCAAGTGCTTTACATGAGCTAGTCATTTTAGGAGTATATAAGCCCTGCCTATGCCCAACTACTGCTCTCTTTATTGCCTGCCTAACCTCCCCTGTTGTACTGTCCCATATTTTCTCTCTTCATATAACATATACTACTCCAATACATACCTGCCTATTCTTCCCTATTCTTAGGGTCATCTAGTATTCAAATTATGTTTTGGTGAGGTTACATCAACCTGCCAAAAATTACACACAATGACTAAATTGCAGCTAGACTATTTGTATATGTTAAGGAAGCTAATCTAGGTAGCAGCCCTTCAACTGGAACATGCTTAACATTTACATGGGTCACTTGTATCTTCATTATCACCATTTATCTCAATCACAGAAATTGCTTGGGAACCAACTTAGGTTGCGTTTGGTTCATTGTAATGTAATCGTAATCGTAATGGAATTAGATTTGTAATGTAATTGAGTTTGTAATGTAATGGAATTACAATTACATTACTATGTTTGGTTGAAGCATGTAATCAAACCATGTAATGTAATATCAATTGCATTCATATGTTTGGTTTACCATGTAATGTAATTAAGTTTCTAATTTAATTTTTTTTAAATACAACATAAAATTTAAAAAGTGGATCACTAAATTTTTTTAAAAATTTAAAAAGAAAAAAACTAAAAATAAATAATAAATAAGGGAAAATGGTTTGTTTTCTGCTAAAAAAGACCAAAAACGAAAAAAACGACAAAAAAATAAAAAAATATAAAAAATGACAAACGAACAAAACAGAAGAAAAAAATCAAAAATGAAAAAGCGATAAAAAAAGAAAAACGACAAAAAAAAGATCAAAAATGTGAAAACCATAAAAAGTGACCAATAATGATAAAAAAAGACTAAAAACAAAAAAAAATTGACAAAAAACAACAATAAATGAAAGGAAAAAAAAAGACGAAAAACGACAAAAAACAAAAAAAAAGGGCAAAAAATGAACAAAAACGACAAAAAAAGAAAAAAATGACAAAAAACGATAAAAAAGAGCAAAAAAAATAAAAAACGATAAAAAGGAACAGAAATGACAAAAAACGAAAATACGAAAAAATACCAAAAACAAGAGAGAATTAAAACGAGCAAAAAACGACAAAAAGATTAAAAAAACTTGCAAAGAAAATCCAAAAACGACAAAAAAGGGAACAAAAACGACAAAAACAACAAACAAAAAGAAAAAACGAGCATAAACGACCATAAAAAAGTGAAAAAAAATCCCAAAAAAAAGCAAAAAAGGATAAAAAAAAGCGACAAAAAACGTGCAAAATCGACCAAAAACGATAGAAGACGATAAAAACGTGAAAAATGGTCAAAAACGTACAAGATCGACAAAAATCGGTAAATAACATGCAGAAATGGCAAAAAATGTGCAAAATCGACAAAAAACGATAAAAAACGTAAAAAATTGATCAAAAACGATAAAAAAAGAAGGCAAAAATTGAACAAAAACGACAAAAAAGGGCAAAAAGAACAAAAACAACAAAAAAGGACAAAAACGACAAAAAAACAAACAAAAACAACGAAAACGAACAAAATGACAAAAAACGAAAAAAACCGACAAAAAACGGACAAAAACAAAGAAAAAAGGGACAAAAACGACATAAAAACAAACAAAAACAACCAAAAACGAACAAAAATGGCAAAAAAACGAACAAAAACAACAAAAAATGACAAAAACGAAAAAAAACAAACAAAAACAACCAAAAACGAACAAAAATAACAAAAAACGAAAAAAAAAGACAAAAAACGAAAAAAAAAAACGACAAAAAACGAACAAAAACGACCAAAAACGAACAAAAACGAACAAAAATAACAAAAAAACGAACAAAAACGACAAAAAACGACCAAAAACGAACAAAAACGACAAAAAACAAACAAAAACAACAAAAAATGACCAAAAACGAACAAAAACGAACAAAAATGACCAAAAACGACAAAAAATAAACAAAAAAAAAAAAAAAAAAGACCAAAAATGAACAAAAAGACCAAATTATAGCATACCAACCTTCCGCTTAAGTTGTAATGTAATTGCGATTACATAGGTTTTATGATGTAATTGAGTTTAGAAGAAACTGATGTAATGTAATCAAACTTGTAATCGCGATTACATTACATCTAATTTTTTTGTCCAACCAAACACCCGAGTTAGATTGACAACGTAATGTCAATTACATTACGTTGTCCAATCATGTAAACCAAACGGGCCCTTAGTGTCATTGGTCTTAATATCTAAATCTTCATAGACTACTTCCCTCATAGTTACCTTGATGTTTTGTTCATCAGTTGAACCACATTGGAATTATCCCCTCACTGGCACTCCTGCTCGTAGCAATACTCCTATAAGTCAGCCCAAGAGTCTCGAGGTTCAAAACTTAGTACTCGAGATACACATCTGAACTCGAGTACCAAGTGTCATATTTGGAACTGTATGTGATATTGGGGTACTGCTATGGACTCGGGTCTGATACAATGCCCAAATCAGGTTCTCGTGTGTTGAATCAGGTATCCCCTACTGTACCCGATACCATTGTTGTATATGATGCCATTAACAGCCGGGTACCAAGATGGCAACCATCTGCTATGAAGTTTGGTATCAAAAATATGGGTAGGTATTTACCTACCGATTCATGTGCTACCATTTAAAACCCAAGACAGATACCAAGTGTCGGTGTCAAACTGTCATCCAGTGACTAAGAAGAATTTTCATATGACAGTATTAAGAAGTTCATGGAATGATTAAAGCTGTACTAGTTAATCACGTAACTCTGTGCTCTTGATGGCAACCATCTGCTATGAAGTTTTATATGTCTATCTTTGCAAGAAATAACATCCACTTTGTTTTACATATATATATATATATATATATATTATATATATATATATATATATATATATATATATATATATATATATATATATATATATATATATATATATATATATATAAATAACATCCACTTTGTTATATATATATATATATATATATATATATATATATATATATATATATATATATATATATATATATAACAAAGTGGATGTTATTTATATATATATATATATATATATATATATATATATATATATATATCAATTAATGAGTTAAAACATGTGTCTACAACCACAATTAGTAATTAGATAAATAATAATAATAAAAGAATAAATGGGGCTCACACATGTACTCTTGGAGAGGTGCAGTTGGTGGGAGAGAATTAGGATCTAAAGTTCCTTTGCCCTTGTTGGAATATATAGCTGGCACCTTGATTTGATATTCAATCGCCCTTTGTTGTTGATTCATGGTTGTTAGCGTCGAAGCGATTTTGTGGACTCTTGAACTTCTCAATCTGTTGTTCTACCTTCTCTGTTAAGGTGATGTATATAGTCTGCAGGTAGATGTGATCATGGATGTCTCATCTTAGGACACAAAGATAACGGGTCACATGTTGGAGATTTGTCTCGTAAATATTGTTGTGGAACGAGAGTCTGAAGAATTCTTCAGTATAGTCAACTGCAGATTGTGCACCTTATGTGCAATTCTGTTATCGACGATAGAGAATCTGCTGATAATATTGAGGTAGAAATCTTTGTCGTAGTACTTATCGCATCTTGTGCCAACTCCGTACATTAGCTTTGTCAACTCTCGTACGGATGTGCTCGAGTTGTTCCCACCAAGCAGAGGTGCCTCCCTTGAGTATATAGGCTACGAGGTGAATTTGCTTCTCTTTGGGGATGTTCGTGTACTCGAAGAAGCGTTCTACTTCCATGAGCCAATCAAGGAAGTCTTCAATCTGTAGTCAACCGTTGAAAAAGAGAAGGTCCATCTTCATTTGAAACACCCTCCTTCTTCATAGTCACCTTGGCCCTATCGTTAGTATGCATAGTGCCGTCGTTGTTGATTTTTATAGATAGTTTGGGATCCCTGATAATGAGATCCATGTGGGCTCGATTCTTTATCTTCACAGTATTCCTTGTGAGGGGACCAACTGTTATGGGTATGCTTGGGCCAGTTTTGTGGGCGGTTGATAGTAGGGCGAGCTTTTTTTTGCTTCCCATCTCTGTAGGCGTTATTCCCATGATATTAATATCACGTCTTTGGATTTGGTTTCAGGAAAACCCAGTATTATGTCTAGTTTGTCAGACAAGACATCAAATTTGCTTGACAAGGCTTCAACATTGCCAGGGCATCATCAAACTCCTCGCGTGTGACAGATTTTGTCATTGTTGTTTGCGAAGGATTCTCAGAGGTTTTCGAAAAATTAGAATTCTACATCTGTGAGGCTCAGATACCACTTGACGCGACATGACAACTGAACATACTTACCTTCGTGCTTGGTAGTTGCCAAGTCGATTGGTGATGATGATGGATGGACCACCATTGCTTGATGAGAGCTAAGCACATAAAAACTTTGACGGATGGCCTAGTGAGGGATCCGCACGAATGCTGGTTGAAAACCTTAAGGAAGGAGCTTTTGAATCTACAGAACAGTTGAATCCATGACCAAGAGGAGAGAACGAATCTTAGATCTCAAAAGAAGAATTTTATTGATTAAAAGTTACCTCCAATTATATACGAAATCTGTATATATATAGGACTTCCATAAAAAGTCCCAATCCTAATTGAACACAGATTAAAGATAGAGCATATCCTAATAAAAAGGTCAGTATTAGAGTTCTAAAAGAAATAGTATTCTTAACAACTCTATCATCATAAAAAGAAAAACTAAAGAAAGAAAAAAAATCCTAAAAGTTAGATATAAGTTTGAAATTAAAGATAAGCCTCCCGACTTTATGTTGCTTGTGCGATGCAGATTCTATGCTACGTCAGTTTAGGCCTCCATATTGTCCAGAAGAGGGTCTGGATCTCGTTTAATGGTTGACTTGGACTGATCGTTAGATCTCGCTTAGGTCTCCATATATTCAAAATTTTTGTTCAATTTTATGGTCTCGTATGATATTCAAAATTTACCTTTAGGTCTCCATTTCGGATGGTTAATCCAAGTCAACCATCATGACGAGACCTAAATCCCATTCTGAATAATATAAAGACGTAAACATAAATTTTGAATATTATACGAGACCCTAAAACTAAATAACCATATATATAATTAAATTTCATTAAATCGAGCAATCAATCAGTACATAGGTGATACATTACACTATATTTTAATCAAAACCCATATCACTGGAATGGTAATATGTATATCTTAAAAAATTTGGTCATTCCTTTCCTTCCAAACATGCCAAACTGCGGTCGTGAGTCTGATTCGAGCTGCATTGAACCAGGTAGCACCACGTCCTTTTGTCGCTCGTATTTTCGCCACAATATTCTTCCACTTGGGTGAAAGCCCGGTCGTCAGATTTCAAGCTCTCCCCTGCGCTATCCATCTCTGTTTAGAGAACTGACAAGTAAAGAATAAATGATCCAGTGATTCGTTATCGTCTCCACACAAGATGTTAGTGCCGGGGCATAATTTTTGATAAAAAAACTAAGAAAATGAAACAATTATAAAAACAACGTTTCAACGCAATACTTCAAAGAAGGTGCTCAACAGAGATCCTAGCAGGATTCTGGATTACGAGAATCTAAAAAGATTTCGTAATCAGTAGCAAACGACAGTAGCACTTCTAAACAGAAGGTACAGATAGATATACAAACAGCAGCAGAGAAGATGACATGCGATGGATGGATAATGGCCTGCTGGGGTGAATGATCACCGTTGCTCAAAGATATATTCGCCCCACACGAATAGCTTCCTGGAACTAGCAAGTTCGTCGGAGAACTTTGGAACACTCCTGCTCTTCTGACTCCTCGGATGGTATATGGACTCCCGTGCAAGAGCAACGCTACTCTTATCTCTCACAGCTTCTGTTTACTTGTGTTAAGAAATACTTGTAAACTCTTGCAACTTTCTATATTAGCCTCTGTTTTTATCCCTGTGAGAGAGAAGAGACCTTTTATAGGCCTGAGTTACAACTGCCCGGTTAGCATAACGGTCGGGATGTGGTAAAAACCACTCCGAACGTGCAGTAATCGCTCAAATCATGCATAAGCATGATCTGATGCAAGTTGCGCACATCGTGCAACCTGTGCGCCTTGCACACCGCGCGTACTGAGCCACTTGCGCCACCTATGAGCCCTGTACCACTCGCGCAACTGGGCACACAACCTGGCGTGCACTTGGCTGCGCTACTGGGCGCGCATCCTGGGCCGCGCAACCTGGGCCGCGCGCACCTGGCCGCACCATTGGTCGCGCAACCTGGGCCGCACAACCAGGGTTGCACGCACTTGGCCGTGACACTGGGCGTGCAACCTGGGTCGCGCGCACTTGGCCGCGCCACTGGCGCACAATCTGGACCGTACAACCTGGCAGCTCATTCGGCTGCGCAAGTGGCTCGCGTAACGAGCGCAACTTAAGCACACTATGCGCCTAGCGATGATGCTGACGTGCTAAGTACAAAGTGCGCCAACTAAATGCCACATTACGTCTTATGAGTCCATGAGTTCGAGTCCGTGTCCGAGTCCGAGTCGCTAAGCCCCTACGGGGTTTAGCTTCAAAGGAAATTAATTTCCCAGGAGCAAAAAGCATGAATGCTTTACCATGGAGCCTTATTCTTACCTCCTAGCAAAATCACCCACTTGGATCCCTCCTTAGGGTCACCACCCCATGTGCATATCCCAACTAAATATACAAGTATATATGTTGAGATAACTCATGGTGCACTTTCCATTTGGGACTAAACTTTACTAGGCATGTTGAGAGCAAAAGCTCTCAACATGTCAAGGAATAAAGAGCACCAACAATCCCCCACATATCTCGATATATATGGGTTCAAGTGTTCCACACAGTGACTGTCCATCATGCATTATGAGAGATGTCACTGGTGACTTGAATCTTCCCGCATGGGTTAAACAACAGACTATAGAAACTAAGCCTTAAATTCTGCATCATAGCTGAAGTTGTTCCCACTCACATAATGTAGTCACATGTGCTTCTGGCTTGCATATTAAAGGCCCTGTGCCAGCCTGATTTCAGTATATAATTTTGGGCGTCTACAAGTTTACCCTCAAGAGACGGCCTGAGATCTCTGTCCATACACTATAGGTGAGTTCATTATTAAAAAGACATGGCATGAAGCGCTTTGCGCTTCCCTTGCGGTGCTACGCCGCTATGACATGGCTTAAAGCCGAGACCTTATCCCGTAACAGGAACCTCATCGTAGTGTCATACTACTGTAGCATGAGGTCACCGCCTCTTTGTAGTGCCATACTACCCAGCATGAAGCCTTAGGCTCCCTAGCGGTGTTACGCCTCAACGACATGACTTGCAAGGCCGAGGCTTTATCCCTAACCGGGTACCTCATCGTGGTGTCGTGCCACTGTAATATGAGGAACTCCTCCTCTTTGTAGTACTGACTACACCTCTCTTTATTTCAACATACAACATTAGGCTACCTGCCTGTTTGTGGTGCTACGCCGCTGTGACTTGGCTCATACAGCCGAGGCATTACCCCTTTCGGGAACCTCATGGTGGAGTCACCCCACAATAGCATGAAGTTTTACTCCTTGTAGTGCTGCTCTACCGTGATTCCTGTAAAGCACACCAGGCATTCACTCTGCCTGAGAACTCATTAAGGCTTTTAAGCCAACCTTCCCACAAGATCTGTTTTCCACAGAAAACAATAGTAGACAACAGTGGTTGTAGGTCCGTAACTTCTCCATGCCCAATAGGACATGTACCCACCGTTCCTGATATTCTTTCGATTAATGGTCCTCCCTTGAACCAAAATCTAGATGCCTAGTAGATTTCTCTTTGAACTAATAGCATAAAACTTTTTGGTAGGATTACAATAATACAATATCAGAATGCCTTCAAGCCTATTTTATAAGCTATGTCATCGACCAGCTGACGCTTGAGGCCCTTGGTGAACGGATCCGCTAGGTTCTCCTGACTCCGAACATCAATCACTACAATAACACCTCTCTTAATAAGATCGTGTACTGCCCTGTGCTTCAACAGCACAGTCCTCTTCTTCCCGTTGAAGAGGTCATTTGATGCCACCATCGCAATCGCCTGGTTGTCGCAGTATATCGGTATCATCGGTATTTGTGCCCCAACCACTGGAAGATCATATATGAGCTCCCGAAGCCATTCTGCTTCCTTCGCAGTGGTATCAAGTACAAAGGACTCAGATTCCATGGATGACCGTGAGAGCATAGACTGCTTCTTCGATTTCCACGATATAGCAGCTCCACCAATTGTGAAAATGTATCCACCTGTGGACCTCTTGCTCTCCACTTCTGATCACCAGCTGGCATCACTGAAGCCTTCCACTACCAGCGGATCTCCGCTGTAGTGCAGTGTATATGTCTGAGTCTTCTTGAGATATCTCATAACCCTTTTTACAGCTTTTCAGTGCTCAATGCCTGGGTTGCTCGTAAAACGACTCAACATTCCCACGACGAAAGCTATGTCAGGCCTTGTGGCAGTAGTAGCATACATTAAACTCCTGATTACACTTACATACTCCAGCTGCCTGACACTTTCTCCTGAATTAGGCTTCAGCTTCAGATCATACCTTTACGGCGTATCGATCCCTGGAAGATCCTGATACCCGTAACGTGTGATCATCTTCTCAACATAATGAGACTGTGACAGCGCTAGTCCAGTGTCTGTCTGGATGATCTTGATCCCTAAGATTACATCAGCTTCCCCCAAGTCCTTCATACTGAACTTGCTCGAGATGAACTTCTTTGTCTCCGTGACACAGCCCATATCCGTACATAGGATCAGCATGTCGTCCACGTACAGACAAATGATCACACCTCTTCCATCAGCGAACTTCGTGTAAACATACTTGTCCGTCTCGCTGACCATGTAGCCATTTGACCTTATAACCTTGTCAAATTTCTCATGCCACATCTTGGGAGCCTGTTTAAGACCGTACAAGGATTTTATCAACTTGCAGACTTTGTTTTCAAGACCTTTGACGACAAATCCCTCTGGCTGTTGTATATAAATCTCTTCGGTCAGCTTGCCATTTAGAAAAGCCGTTTTCACATCCATCTGATGTATCACCATCTTATGTATTTTTGCGAGAGCAATCAACATTCTGATGGTGGTCATCCGGGCTACTGGAGCATACGTGTCAAAGTAGTCAATCTCCCGCTTCTGAGAAAATCCCTTGGCTACCAACCTAGCCTTGAACTTGTCAATAGTTTCTTCTGCTTTCATCTTCTTCTTGAAGATCCATTTGCATCCGATGGGTTTCGCTCCTTCAGGAAGATCAACCAACACCCAAGTATTATTTGAGGTGATGGAATCAATTTCATTGTCAATCGCCTCCTTCCCAAAAACTGCATCTCTGGTCTTCATCGCCTCATCATAGGTAAGCAGATCTGCTTCCACATGATAGGTGACAAAGTCATTTTCGAAGTCCTTAGACCTACTCACACGCTTAGCTGACGTCTCAGCTAGTTCTGGTTCAACCGTTCTTTCAACAACAACATCTTCTTGGGCTACTTCTTCATTGAAAACTTTAGTTTCTTATGCACTCTTATTGTTCTCCGAAATATCTGCAAGAACAATATTCTTGTGCCTTGCAAATTTGTCTTTAGAATATTCTGTATCGCAAGATTCAATAATATGATTTGACTCAATATCAAGAAATCTCCGAACATCACTCTTCTCGGCATACCCCAAGAAGATCGTCTTTGTAGTCCTTGTCCCAAGTTTCTGAATCTTCAGATCTGGAAGCTTGGCATATGCCAGACACCCCCACACTCGAATGACATTCAAGTTAGGTCTGACATTGAACCAGAGTTCATGAGGAGTAATATCTAAAGTTGCATAAGGCACTCTATTTAGAATAAAAGTGGCCGTCAATGCAGCTTCTCCCCAGTAGCACTTAGGAAGACCCGCAGTCAACAGCATTGAGTTCATCATTTCTGTCAACGTCCTGTTCTTCCTCTCAGCTACTCCGTTTGATTGAGGAGAGTACGGAGCCGTAGTCTTATTGATAATTCTATGTTCTTTGTAGAACGATACAAATTCATGAGACCTGTACTCTCCACCTCGATTATTTCTTATTCTATTGAGTTGTTATCCAGTCTGCCGCTTAGCTTCGGTCCTGAACTCCTTGAACTTCTCGAATGCTTCATCTTTCGCCTTCAGCAAGTAGACGAATGCATACTTTGAGAAGTCATCGATAAAGGTTATGAAATACTTCATCCCAGCCTTTGTAGAGAATTGTTTGAAGTCATAGATATCGGAATGTACCAACTCCAGAAGATTTGTACTTCGATAAACCCGAGGAAAGGGTTTTCTTGTGATCATTGTTTGAGCACAAACTTCATATTTCTCTACCTTACCCCCACACTTGAAAATAAGTCCTAGACTAGACATTCTGTTTATTCGTTTACAATGAACATTTCCTAGTCTATTATGCTACAACTCAAGAGTATAAGCAGAAGGAGTGATTGCATTAATTACATTGGACTGATTTATAAGCTGGATTTTGAACATTCCTTCGGTATAAAAAGCTTTTCCGAAATATGTTCCCTTAATAGACATCACCATCTGGCCAGCATTGATGTCCATCTTGAGGCCTGCATTGCAGAGTAGGCCTCCCGAGATCAAGTTCTTTGCGATAGCAGGTACATGCTTCACACCTTGAAGCGTTAGAGACTTTTCCGAAGTCATCTTCAAAACCACCGTCCCGATCCCAAGCACTTCAGCTTGTGCCTGGTTTGCCACCATAACCACTTCAGAAGTTGGTGTATAGGTGGTAAACCACTCATTATTGGAGTAGACATGGCAGGTGGCTCCAGTGTCTACCCACCAGTCAGAGTCAGCCCCCACCGCATCGACCTGCGCAATCATAGCAACAACATCAGTGATCATAGATACCTTGCTAGGTTCTCCTTGCTCTGATTGCTTGGTCTTTGCTTTGCATTCATTCTTGAAGTGGCCCTTCTTGCTATACTTGAAACAAGGCATCTGAGACTTTGCCTTCTTTTTCTTGAAGGAAGTCCCCTTCACGTTCAGATTGTTAGGGTCCTTCTTTTTGCTGTGGGAAGCCGTATGCTTTCTCCTTGGTATGAACCAAATTGGCGTTAGCCAAGTGCTTGGACAGTGCGTCCACCTTCAGTTGAGCCTTCATCTGGTCCTCAACGTTGACTTCCTGCAGGAGATCGTCGAGACTAACCTCCAACTTCTTCCTATGCATGTTTGCATAGAACTTGTTCCTCCCAGCAGGGAGCTTTAAAACGATCCCTCCAACAACAAACTTGTAGGGGAGAGGCATCGTCTCGTCTTCCAACTTCTATCGCAGTTTCAGGAACTCCTTCACCTGCGACAGCATTGGCTTCTCGTCCTTAAAGAACCATTTGTGATATTTCTCAACAAGAAATATCTTGCTCCGGTCTTTATCATCTTCATACAGTTTCTCCAGAGACTCCGAAATCTCTCTGGCAACAGTCTTATTTGAATAAGATTCGGCAAGGGAATCTTCCATAGCATTTAGGATCATAAGCATGCAAATGCTATTGTCCATTCTCCACTTGTTCTGGTTCTTAGTAGCCGTAGCGATTGCGGCTGCAGATCCAGTTTCTGGAATAGTAGGTTCCACCTCAATCAGCACGTGATCAACATCAGAGAACTGAATATTGAGGAAAACCTTCCTTTTCCAGATTTGATTGTGTTCACCATCAAATTGCTCTAACTTAGAAAAGTTAGGATTGACAAGGGAAGCATGAAAGTTTTCCATCGTAGCAATATAGCTTTGAGATTGTTAGTGCCGGGGCACAATTTTCGATAGAAAACTAAGAAAATGAAACAATTGTAAAAACAACGTTTTAACGCAACACTTCAAAGAAGGTGCTCAACAGAGATCCTAGGAGGATTCTGGATTACGAGAATCTAAAAAGATTTCGTAATCAGTAGCAAACGACAGTAGCACTTCTAAACAGAAGGTACGAATCGATATACAAACAGCAGCAGAGAAGATGACAGGTGATGTATGGATAATGGCCTGCTGGAGTGAATGATCACCGTTGCTCAAAGCTATATTCGTCCCACACGAATAGCTTCCAGGAATCAGCAAGTTCGTCGGAGAACTTTGGAACACTCCTGCCCTTCTGACTCCTCGGATGGTACACGAACTCCCGTGCAAGAGCAACGCTACTCTTATCTCTCACAGCTTCTGTTTACTTGTGTTAAGAAACACTTGTAAACTCCTGCAACTTTCTGTATTAGCCTCTGTTTTTATCCCTGTGAGAGAGAAGGGACCTTTTATAGGCCTGAGTTGCAACTGCCCGGTTAGCATAACGTTCGGGACATGGTAAAAACCACTACGAACGTGCAGTAACGGCTCAGATCATGCACAAGCACGATCTGATGCAAGTTGCGCACATCGCGTACCCTGCGCACCTTGCACACCGTGCGCACTGAGCCACTTGCGCCACCTGCGAGCCCTGCGCCACCAGCGCAACTGGGCGCACACCCGGGCGCGCACCTGGTCGCGCCATTGGGCGTGCAACCTGGGCCGCGCGCACTTGGCCGCGCCACTGGGCGCGCAACCTGGACCGCGTGCTAAGTGCAAAGTGCGCCAACAAAATGCCACATTACGCCTCATGAGCCCATGAGTCCGTGTCCGAGTCGCGGGACTTAGCTCCAATGGAAATTAATTTCTCAAAGAGCAAAAAGCATGAATGTTTTACCATAGAGCCTTATCCTTACCTCCTAGTCCTTATCCTTATCCTTATCCTTCCCTCCTTAGGGTCACCAACCCATGTGCATATCCCAACTAAAGATACAAGTATATATGTTGAGATAATTCATGGTGCACTTTCCGTTTGGGACTAAACTTTACTAGGCATGTTGAGAGCAAAAGCTCTCTACATGTCAAGGAACAAAGAGCACCAACACAAGACACAACTTTGCCCGTCGATCTGAACTCCGAAGCGTCTCAACCTGTCAAGAGTGAGTAGGCGCTTCAATCTGGTCGTAAACCTCCTTATATGTGAATGTAGCTGTACCCGACTTGCTTCAGACCCATTCGTCGACATCCAGAGTGGGTCGACCACACATCTGCATATTTCCTGGCCGTAAGACCGTGTACACGTACGCGGCCATCTCCGGCCGCCAAACATCGTCTGGCAGTATGGAACTCACTCTAGCATCCCTGTTTGCAGCAGCGTGTGCATGCCACCCTCCTCGATCCAATAGGCTCTGATGAGAGATCCATGGGTCGAACCACAAACTGGTTGCTTCTCCGTCCTTGAAGTTTCTATCAATATTTTAAGTTTGCACCGATAGCGAGCAATACTCCCAAAAGTTTTTTTTTTTTTTTTTGAAATCATATACTCCCAAAAGTTGTGTTGCTTTAGGTACTTGTTTTTCATCCAAGTAGACCACAAAGAATCTCCAGTAAATTAATAACTTCCACGTCAGTTTCAGTTATATATATATATATATATATATATATATATATATATATATATATATATATATATATATATATATATATATATATATATATATATATATGGAACCAAAATGATATATATATATATATATATATATATATATATATATATATATATATATATATATATATATATATATATATATATATATATATATATATATATATATATATTGTGAGCGGATCAAAAGTTCCCCAAAAACCCCCCTCACTCTAATTCGTAATATTAATGTTAATATTAATGTTAATGTTAATATTAATGTTAATATTAATTTTTTTTAATTTTTTTTATATTAATGTTAATTTTAATGTTAATATTAATGTTAATGTTAATGTTAATGTTAATGTTAATATTAATTTTAATGTTAAGTTTAATGTTAATATTAGTATTTAATGTTAATATTAATATTAATATTAACATTAACATTAATATTAACATTAATATTAACATTAAATTACGGATTAGAGTGAGGGTTTTTGGGGGGCTTTCTAAGGGGGGCTTTTGATCCGCTTCCTATATATATATATATATATATATATATTTATATATATATATATATATATATATATATATATATATATATATATCATTTTGGAACCAATAAATAAATATATATATATATATATATATATATATATATATATATATATATATATATATATATATATATATATATATATATTCCAAAATGATATATATATATTTAAATCTTCCACAATATCATTTTCTCGTGTAGCCAGCTGGCACAATCATGCCATGCATGGGAGGGATCTCGTGCAACCCTCTTATGGTATGGGCTGTAGAGAAAATAGATCGAGAGTTTAGGCCTCGTTTGGTTGGCGGAAAGGAAAGGAAATCTATTCCTTGTTCAGTTACTTTCTTTTGGAAAATTGTTGTTCCCATCCACTTTTTAATTCCTCAATTTTTCTTTTCCTTGGGAATTCGTTTTTTTTTCCAAATATTTTCTTTGGCATTCAAACATAGAAAATGAATTACTTTTATTTTCTAATATCATAATTCCATGAACCAAACATGAAAAGTGACAAGGATGCTAAAGACATATTTTCCGTCTATTATTATAATGGCTATATATATAAAAAGCAACAATCATTACAAAAACTTACTCGCTCAAATAGACAATATATGTATAGCTCTCACTCTCCACTCCCTAAATTGCCAAGAAAATCTCTTCAACTGCAACTTTTTATTTCAACAATACATAGGCAATGTGTATGCGCCCATCTAATCGATGGTGAGCTAAAGGAATGGCTTCCAAGAAAGCTACCTAGGGGGAGGGAGGATACTTGGGAAATGGCTTCTTGTAGGTAGGAGGGAACTTGTGGAGGAATGGCTTCTTGAAGATGGGAGGCGGCAATGGCTTGTGGTGGATGGGAGGAAACTTGGGAAGGCTAGGATGCTTGTGGTAAGGAAAAGGCGGAAGTGGCTTCTTGAAGTACGGGTGCGGCGGCGGCAGAAGCGGCTTCTTGTAGGTCGGAACCACGGGCGGGCACGGTTTCTTGACCACCGGGGGCTTGTAGATGGGAGTTGGTGGCTTGTAGACCGGGACCGGGGCTACAGGTGGTTTGTAAGTTGGTGTCGGTGGCTTGTAGACCGGAACTGAAGGTGGGCACGGCTTCTTGACCACCGGAGGCTTCGGAGTCGTCGTTGTTGGTGGCTTGTATACCGGTACCGGTGGTGGAAGCGGCTTCTTGTAGATGGGTGGGTGTAGGAACTTGTGGAAGGGCTTGTACAACGGATGCTTGTAGTGATGCCAGAAGAGAGCCGACGTCGTCTCCGCGGTCTGCGAGTCAGCAGCGGAGCAGGAGATCATGCTCGTCGCCAGCAGGAGTGCAAGCAAGCCCACCAAGAGGCTTCCGCTCAGCCGGACTGTCCCCATCGGGAAACTCGACTGCTGCTGATAAAAAGTGCAAGGAGAAGAAGAAAGAAGAAAGAAGAAAGAAGAAAGAAGAAGAAGCTCTTGGCTTCAGGTTTGTTGGAGAATTGAGGCCAACGTTGCAACATATATATAGGCTTAAAGGCTTGCCAGCAACTGATGTTTAAAGGCTTCACATGGAGACTGGCCATTGTGCTACCAATATTTGTGGTTTCTTGTTCAGTGCATTATTAACTGTCAGTGATCTATATTTTCTCTTCTTAAACCTACTTCCTACTTTCATAAATTGCATCGCATTCTCTCGTTTCTTACACTTTTTTTTCCCGCACACGAGTATCAAACTCTTCGATCTGAGGATCCTTAGAGAACTGTTTGTACTGATGTCAGAAAAAAAGTACCCTTTCATTCTGCATTGCGTAGGAACTTACTGTCCTAAAACACAGGTTGTGCAATACTGCATTGCCAAGTGGTGGTGATTAATTGTGGACATTCTCATGTGGTGACAGGAACTCTGATAATGACATGGTTAACAAACCTTCACAATTATTAGGTTGGTGGATTTCAGCAACAGTGCTCCTGATTTGTGTATAATTGTATCAAATGCTTAGCTCACAGGCATTCTTTAGCATGCTTTTTTAGGTAAAGACAATTATAGTACCTTCAAAGTTATTTGGGTAATGTAGACATTTCACTATTTGCTCATGAAGCCAAACTTAGGTTGTCTGGTGCATTTGGGTAGTGAAAGATATTGAGCAAAAGTATGCAAAAGCGATGGGATTCAAAGACGCGTGTGGCAGAAATCAACATACGTCGATTACCGAATCCACAGAGAACACACGAACTATACATGTCATAAAGATCAGACGCACAATATGTGGTGGATATAGCCACCTAGACAAGTCTTAACATTTCTTTATCTAAATATTGGAATTAAATATACCTCCCGACCCCCTTGCCACCAGAGTCAACCCCTTACTACTCCTCAATAACAAGTATGCACAAGTATAAAAGAGATCACAAATAGAAAATCCAACACTTACAAGATGTTTATCACCTAGCAATGATTGTTCGCCATCACGATGACGATCTCGACCTGATGGAACATACGACTCTTCGATCAGAACCCTTCTTCGTTCTTGAAGTACAAGACTTACAAGAGCAAGAATCTTTCGTATAAATGGTGTGGATTCTCCCTCCAATCTCCTTAAGAGTACAATAATAAATACCCCTTAGGCGCCTCCTACATATAGGGGCTAAAAACCTTAATTTATTTAGGAAACCTAATGGGTATTGGATCCAGCCTTTAGAACACGTTTTTTTTATGTGTCATTTTCCAGCCATCAATTACAGTTTTGAAAGCCTATAAATTGAGGTCCTCTCATACTTTTTTCTACACAGAAACATCTCAATATGAGAGGAAACTCTCTCTCCCTTTCTTCTGTTCACATCCATCAACTTTCTTTCTCATTTTTTCCATGCTCAGCTAAGTCACAATCGCACTTTTCGAGTTGTGTGCGATGAGAAGAAACCGGTAGAGCGAGGGTTTTACCAGTAGCAACATTTGGAATAAGTCTGCACATAGACCCGAATGAACTCTTAGGACGGTGCTTCGTGTGCGACTCCCCCAGAGGTTGGTAACATTAATTTTAATTTTATTTTGCTTACATATTTCAATAAGAAAAAGGAAAGTATTTCTAACAAAAAGATGTTGAGCAAGTATGCAAGAGCGATGGGATTCAGAGAAGCCTGTAGCAGAAGTCAGCAAACGTCGATCACCGAATCCACAAAGAAAACATGAATCATATATGCCAAATAGACTTAGCATATGTGGTGGCTATAGCCACCTAGACAAAGTCCTAGTCTTTCTTTATCTAAATATTTCAATTATAATGTACCTCCTGACTCCTTTGCCACCAGAATTGACCGTTTAGATCTCCTCACGAAAAAATATACAAAAGTATAAAAGAGATCGCAAATAGAAAATCCAACACCTTACAAGTTGTTTGTCACCAAGAAATGATTGTTCATTGTCCGACAATGACGATCTCAGGAACAGATGACTCTTCGTTCAGAACCCTTCTTCTTTCTTGAAGTACAAGACTAACAAGAGAATGAATATTTCGTAAAAGTGGTGGATTATCCCTCAAATCTCCTTGAGAGCGTACAATAATAAATCCCCTACATATAGGGGCTAAAAACCTTAATTTAATTACGAAGCCTAATTGGTATTGGATCCCAAGCCCAAAAAATAAACTTCCATATATTATGCACCCATTTAATTCCCATGGATCCCACATAAAATTATAATAGATTCCCAACAAACTCTCTCTAGTCTGATAAGAGGGTGTTGCACACATGACTCCTCAAGAGGACTCCATGCCTATCGTCTTGTGACAAAGTTGATGTTCCTTGCCGTCATCCAATCTGTATCCCTGGGTTGCTCCACGTTATATTTTGTCCCCTTCTGCTCGACTACAATGTCGACCTTCACTACCAAGCGTATTATCTCCTGAATCAGTGGGATGTTCCTTTGATTAAAGACTCAACCAAGACATAAATCTATAACCACCAGCCTTAGTGTGAATCTTGGAATCTTGCTCCCGACTTCCGTATTCCACCGCAATGTGTTGTTGTTTTGAATATCTTTCTCACCTTAGATGTACCGAGCAAGTAATGGTGCATTTTTTTTTTGCTATATTCAAGCTTATGAATATGTTCACCATCATGTTCGACATGAAAGCTTCCATGCGCATCTACATCATTGAGTAGAGTAAGTCCATGAGATGGACGTCATCGAAGGTTCACAACTCCCCTTGTATTGTAAAAATAGATATGTATCTTTCGTTTCTTGATCTGGGTGCATCCCCTGTCTTCTTTTCGACTTCAAAATGCTATAATCAACGTCGGTCCAATAAGCTTCGACACCATCATTGTACTCGGACTTGTAGAGTAACTCCCATTTGGTAATCACCCAGCTATCATGGAATCGTCGATCTGATCCTTAAGCTCTGACACATCCTCATTCGTCGTTACTTCCAAACGAACTGAATACTCTATTACCCTCAAGTCTTCTTGAAGACATTTCCTATCAACCAGTACCCTTTTATCACAAACACCTTTTCGAACACCTCTCCAACCCTCCGATGTTAGCTAGTCATCCGTACACCTTTGAGGCTTGAGCTTATAAATATCACAACACATACCGCTCCCTCGAGCCAGCAGTTAGGAACCACTGTAAGCATTTAATCACTGTGGTAGCCATTACCGTACGACCTCCGACTGACACCAGGTTGAGGCACAAACTCAACATGTGTTGAACCCCTTTAAGGACATCTCTTGCCAACCTACGTTTCCAATTGCATATTTTCAAAAATATGTAGAAAATTAGTGTTACTATAATATTTCATTAAACTGTAAATTCTTGAACTCATGTGTGTTTGATTGCAAGGTGAAAAATATGTAGAAAATAAATTAACTTAACGGAATTATTTTACTAGTAAAAAAATTCTTTGAAATTTTGAATTTTTTTAAAATGGAGTTGTTTGATTGCAATTATTTTTTTGTGAAATCAAATAAATATTTATGCAATTTTAATTCTTACAGGTTGGACAAGTTTTATTTTATGTCATTTTGGAGAAAGACACACGTGAATTTTTATTAGAAAAAATTTAATGAAACAAATATAAGATATCAAACACTACACATTGGTAAAAAAAAAAATTGTGATAGGAATATTTTTTATGAACAATCAAACACATGTTATTTCTAAATTCGCATCCTCAAAAGTCCATTTCATTAGTGAAATGGGTGTTCTCACTTCGGTTGTATAAGCGTGCATGAATCTACTGCACCAGCTCATGCGATGTCGGCGCCGTGTACGTACTATGAACAACATCATCTCATACTCTCAATGCAATCTCAACAAACTCAAATTAAGAATCAGCTCTAAACAATTACATCTAAGGAAACTGCATTGACAAGAGGTGGTGATTAATTGTGGACATTATCATGTGATGACAGGAACTCTGATAATGACATGGTTAACATGCCTTCACCATAATTAGGTTGGTGGAATTCACCAACAGTGCTCCTGATTTGAATGCAAGTGTATCAAATGCTTAGACCATCTCCAATGGTGATTTCTAAAATTGAGTTCTTATCCTACTTGGCATTGTACTTTAAGGAGATTTTTATCCTAGTTGGAAGAGTTTCTACATAGAAATTGTAGACATACAAAAATATTCTCCAATGGTTCTCCATTTCTATCCTATGTGTCACATAGTAAAATAACCAATTTAATGGTGTGGGGTCCAATAATAATTGTCATGAGAGATAGGAGAATTTCTATGAGAGTTTCTACATGTAGAAACCCTCCTAGAAAGTTTTCATCCTACATCATTGCCACCTAGGATAGAAATGGTGATAGAAATCACCATTGGGAGAAGTTTTTTCTAAAATGGATTTCTTCCATAGAAATAGGGAAGATAGAAACCCCCATTGGAGATGGTCTTAGCTCACAGGAATTGTTTAGCATGCTCTTTTAGGTAAAGACAATTATAGTCCCTTTGAAGTTATTTGGGTATATGGAGAAATTTCACTATTTCCTTGTGAAGGCAAACTTAGGTTGTCTAGTGCATTTTGAAAGATGTTGAGCAAGTATGCAAAAGCGATGGGATTCAAAGACGTGCGTAGCGGAAATCAACAAACATCGACCAACGAATATCCAAAGAGAAAACATGGATCATACCTGCTATGTGAGACTAAGCAAAGATCAAACGCATAATATGTTGTGGTTGGTTGAATAAAAATTATGCTTCAACTCTAAAACTTCCACTAACCAACAATGTACTTAGATTGATAAATTATGTATAATTATCATTAACACAGCTAGGGTACAACTTTTGTAATGTTCCACTCCATGCGGAGACATTGCATTGGTTAGTTGGCTTGAATAGGCTGATTGGATTTGAGTTGTGCAGAAAATCACAAGATTTGAGCAATGATGCAGACTTGCTCAATTAGGTCGGATTTGGATTATTTGTTGAACAAAAACTTACTTGCATGGTTATACCAATTAAGAAGAATGTACGTCACATCAAATCATATATTTGAGGAATCGTTCGTTGGAACAAAAAGACAATTCATCATATGACGAGTGGTGTTTGTCCTTCTTTCCTTCATCTTTGCGCTTCAATAAAAGAACTCTCTTATTTTTCTATACAACATATTGATAATGCCTTAATAAAAAGATATAGGTAAAAAATCACTGGTATTATCGTTGTTGCTTGAAATGTTGTATTTATAACCGTTGTGCACTTATGTACGAGGATGTGACATTAGGCTCTTAAATGGGTATTTTTCAATGATGATGTACTCGGAGCTTTCATGGAGAAAGCGTAGTGGAGGTGGTTTCATATTATTTTATAAAAACTAATGATTGGGACCATTGGGTTGTCACGCCTAAGTCCTAAAATACGCAAAACTAGATTACATGGCAATGACCAGCTATGTATTAAATGGAGTATAACCCAGCTCGAATACGTATATGATGTTGGTGTTTTTGCCTTTGGACTAGAAAAGATAGTCCCACATCGGCTACACCAAATGGTGAGTATCTCAATATAATGCATTGCTTGTGTTGAGGTGTGCACATGAGGTGTAGTGGGGCACAAGTTTGTGCCATGTGGAAGTATTTTCCTAGAAGGAAAAAGGATTAAATCCAACAAGGATGCAAGTTAATTTTTGTTGTGCGGACTCGGACTCGGACACGGACTCCAGGATGTCTCGTGCATGCACGGGAGTGTTCGGGGGGTAGGCGTGGACTGGCACACTTCTATGCTGATTGTGGGATGATCTAAAATATCAAACTCTATTTTTGAGTATTGGTATTTTAGTCCCACATCGGATAGAAGAAGAGGTGAAGTCTCAACTCCACTCTATAAATAGAGCCCCTTGGCCTCCTTTGAAAGATGCACCAAGAAGAGAGTTAAGGGAGTCTGTTAAGTCCAGGAAGCCCGTTCAAGTCTCAAATATTGACTTACGAGCGTTCCAGAAGTTCTTCGTGAACTTGCTGGTTCCTGGAAGCTGTTCGTGCTCGTGTGGGGCGAATAAAGCTTTGAGCAACGGTGGTTCATTCACCCCAGCATCTCATTCTCGCCTGTCATCGCTGCTGTTGCCTTTTACAGTAACTTCTTTTTAGAAGCTCTACTGCCAATAGTCGCTTGCACAAAGTCTCTTTAGATTTTTTTGTGTATTACGTAGAATTTTTTTAGATCCTCGTAATTCAGAATCCTCCAGTATCTCTGTTGCACATCTTCTTTAAGGTGTTGCATTTGAAACGTTGTTTGTACAATTGTTTCAGTTTCAGAATTTTCCATCGAAAATTGTGCCTCGGCAATAACAATCTCAAAGCTTTATTAAGAAGATGGATAATTCTCGTGCTTCGCTCATCGATACCGGCTTTAACAAGTTGGAGAAATTCGATGGCGAACACTTCCAGATATGGAGACGAAAGGTCACTTTAAATCTTCAACTTGTGAATGTTGATCACGTGCTGTCAGAAGAAGAACCGATCGTTCCAACCACTGGATCTGCTGCGGCTGCGGCCGCTGCTATGACCAAGCAAGCGAAGTGGAAGAGAGAAAACAGTATATGCAAACTACTGATACTCAATTCCATGGAAGACTCTCTGGCAGAGTCCTACTCTAAGAAGACATCTGCCAAAGAGATATGGGACTCATTGGGAAAGCTCTATGAAGATGACGAGAACCGGTCCAAGATCTTCATGGTAGAAAAATACCACAAGTGGACCTTCAAAGACGAGAAGACGATGCTGCCCCAAGTGAAGGAGTTTCTGAAGTTGCGTCAGAAACTAGAAGACGAGAACATGCTCCTCGTCGACAAGTTTGTCGTTGGAGGGATCGTCGCGAAACTTCCTACAGAATGGAGCAACTTCTATGCAAGGATGCGTCGAAAGAAGATGGAAATTAGCTTGGAAGATTTCTTGCAAGAGATCCATGTTGAGGACGAGATGCGCTCTCAACAGAAGATGGATACTCTGTCCAAACAACTGGCGAAGGCAAATCTGGTCCAAACCAGAGAGTACCAGGGGAAGCAGGCTGCTTCTCATCGCAAAAAGAAGGACTTCACGAATCTGAAAGTGAAGGGTCCTTCTTTCAAGCAGCAGAAGTCCAAGTCCCATGTGACTTGCTTCAATTGTGGCAAGAAGGGCCACTACAAATCCGAATGCAAGTCCAAGCCCAAAGAACAAGGTGAGCCTAGTAAGGTTTCTATGATTACTAATCTAGTTGCCATGATAGCACAGGTTACAACTGTGGGGGCTGACTTGGACTGGTGGATAGACACTGGTGCGACCTGCCATGTCTGTTCAGACAAAGACTGGTTCGTCTCTTATGAGCCAACTTCAGAGAAGGTCATAATGGCAAACCAGGCACAAGCTGAAGTACTGGAGATCGGGACGGTGGAGCTGAAACTCACATCGGGAAACACTTTGACGCTTCAAGGTGTGAAGCATGTTTCAGTAATTGCTAAGAACCTGATCTCTGGAAGTCTGCTCTGCAACGCAGGCTTGAGGATGGACATCAATGCTGGCCAGTTGGTGATGTCCAAGAAGGGTACATTCTTCGGAAAAGCTTTCCAAACTGAAGGAATGTACAAGATTCAGCTTGTTGTAACCCAGCATGATAATATAAATGCAATCACTTTTTCTGATTATGCTCTTGAGTTGTGGCATAATAGGCTAGGACATGTTCATTGTAAAAGGATTAACAGAATGTCTAGTCTAGGACTTATCTCCAAGTGTGAGGGTAAGGTAGAGAAATGCGAAGTATGTGCTCAGACGAAGATCACAAGAAAACCCTTTCACAGGGTCCATCGAAGCACAGATCTTCTGGAGTTGGTTCACTCAGATATCTGTGACTTCAAACAATTCTCTACAAAGGCCGGGATGAAGTATTTCATTACTTTCATCGATGACTTCTCAAAGTATGCTTTCGTCTACTTGCTCAAGTCTAAAGACGAAGTATTCGAGAAGTTCAAGGAGTTCAGGGCCGAGGCTGAGCGGCAAACTGGACAACAACTCAAGAGGTTAAGGAGTGATTGAGGCAGGGAGTATCGGTCTCATAAATTCTTATCATTCTGCAAAGAACATTGAATCATCAATGAGACAACGGCTCCGTACTCTCCTCAATCCAACGGAGTAGCAGAAAGGAAGAACAGAACGTTGACAGAGATGATGAACTCCATGCTGTTGACTGCGGGTCTTGTAAAGTGCTACTGGGGAGAAGCTGCACTAACGGCAACGTTCATTCTGAACAGAGTGCCATATGCAACTTCCGACATAACTCCTTATGAACTCTGGTTCAAAGTCAGACCTAACTTGAATGCCATTCGAGTGTGGGGGTGTCTGGCTTATATGAAGCTCCCGGATCTGAAGATTCAGAAGCTGGGGACAAGGACTACGAAGGCGATCTTCTTGGGGTATGCCGAGAAGAGTGATGCTCGGAGATTCCTTGATATCGAGTCAAACCATATCATCGAATCTCGCGATGCTGAATACTTTGAAGACAAGTTTGCAAAACACAAGAATATTATTCTCGCGGATCTTCCGGAGAATGATGAGGGTACAAAGCAGACAGAAGTCTTTAATGAACCAGTAGTCCAAGATGAAGCTGTCGTCAAGGAGACACCAGCTGAACCAGAACTCGCTGAGCCATCAACTAAGCGAACGAGGAGGCCGAAAGACTTCGGAGATGACTTCGTCACCTATCATGTGGAAGCAGATCCGCTTACCTATGATGAGGCGATGAAGACCAGAGATGCTGTATTCTGGAAGGAGGCGATAGACAACGAGATTGACTCAATCACCTCCAACAACACATGGGTATTGGTTGACCTGCCAGAAGGAGCAAGACCCATCGGATGCAAATGGATCTTCAAGAAGAAGATGAAAGCAGATGGAACCATTGACAAGTTCAAGGCCAGGCTAGTGGCCAAGGGGTTTGCTCAGAAGCAGGGGATCGACTACTTTGACACTTATGCTCCAGTAGCTCGGATGACAACCATCAGATTGTTAATTGCTCTAGCAGCAATACACAAGCTGGTGATACATCAGATGGATGTAAAAACGACATTCCTTAATGGCGAGCTGACCAAAGAGATCTACATGCAACAACCAGAAGGTTTTGTCGTCAGAGGTCTGGAAGACAAAGTCTGCAAGTTGATGAAGTCTCTGTATGGTTTGAAACAAGCTCCCAAAATGTGGCATGAGAAGTTTGACAAGGTGATAAGGTCAAATGGCTACAGGGTCAGTGAAACAGACAAGTGTGTCTATACAAAGTTTGCTGACGGAAGAGGAGTAATCGTTTGTCTTTACGTGGACGACATGCTAATCCTAGGTACGGATTTAAGCTGCGTCACAGAGACAAAGAAATTCCTCTCGACCAAGTTCAGTATGAAGGACTTGGGGGATGCCGACGTAATCTTGGAACTCAAGATCATCCGGACAGGCACTGGAATAGCGCTGTCACAATCTCATTATATTGAGAAGATGCTCACTCGCTACGGGTATCAAGATCTTCCTATTATTGATATACCGTACCGGAGTGATCAGAAGCTGGAGCCAAATTCGAGGGAAAGCGTCAGGCAGTTGGAGTACGCTAGCATCATCGGAAGCTTGATGTACGCTACTACTGCCACAAGGCCTGACATAGCTTTTGCCGTGGGAATGCTGAGTCGGTTCACTAGCAATCCAGGCGTTGAGCACTGGAAAGCTGTGAAGCGTGTTATGAGATATCTCAAGAAAACTCAGACATATGCACTTTTCTACAGCGGAGATCCGTCAGTAGTGGAAGGCTTTAGTGATGCTAGCTGGTGTTCAGATATGGAGAGCGAGTATTCCACAGGTGGATTCGTATTTGCCATGGGCGGAGCTGCTATATCGTGGAAGTCGAAGAAGCAGAGTATGTTATCTCGCACCTCCATGGAATCTGAATTCTTTGTATTGAATGCTGCTGCAGATGAAGCAGAGTGGCTTCGAGAGCTCATGTATGATCTTCCGGTGGTTGGGGCTCAGATACCGGCAATATCGATATAATGTGACAACCAGGCGGCAGCAGCAGTGGCATCAAATGACCTCTTCAACGGGAAGAAGAGGACTGTGCGGTTGAAGCACAGGGCAGTACACGATCTTATCAAAAGATGTGTAATTGCAGTGATTGATGTTCGGAGTCAGGAGAACCTGGCAGATCCATTCACGAAAGGCCTCAAGCGCCAGTTGGTCGATAACACAGCTTGTAAAATGGGCTTGAAGGCATTCTGATAGTGTGTCTTTGTAATTCTACCATAAAGTTTTATGCTATTAGTTCAAAGAGAAATCTACTAGGCATCTAACTTTTGGTTCAAAGGAGGGTCACTGACTGGGAAACTATCAGGTAGCAGTGGGTACTTGTTCTCTGGAACATGGAAGGGATACAGACCCATAACCACTGTTGTCTACTATGTATTTTTTCTGCGGAAAAAACTGATCCTGTGGAAGGTTGGCTTAAACGCCTTAATGAGTTCTCAGGCAGAGTGAATGCCTGGTGTGCTTTACAGGAAGCACGGTAGAGCAGCACTACAAGGAGTAAAACTCCATGCTACAGTGGGGTGACTCCACCATGAGGTTCCCAGGTAGGGGTAATGCCTCGACTTTGCAAGCCAAGTCACAGCGGCGTAGTACCGCAAATAGGCAGGTAGCCTAATGCTGTATGACGTAATTAAAGAGTTGTAGACAGCACTACAAAGAGGACGATATCCTTATGTTACAGTGGTATGACACCACGAAGAGGTACCAGGTAGGGTAAAGCCTCGGCTTTGCGAGCCATGTCATAGCGGCGTAACACCGCACGGAAGCGCAAGGCTTCATGCTGGGTAGTTTGGCACTACAAAGAGGCCTGTGACCTCATGCTACAGTAGTATGACACTACGATGAGGTACCCAGGTGGGGTAAAGCCTCGGCTTTAAGCCATGTCATAGCGGCGTAGCATCGCAAAGAAGCGCAATGCTTCATGCCATGACTCTTTATAAAGAACTCACCTATAGTGTATGGACAGAGATATCAGGCCGTCTCTTGAGGGTAAACTTGTAGACGCCTAAAAACTATACACTGAAACCAGGCTGGCACAAGGCCTTCAATGTGCAGCCAGAAGCACAGTTGATGTCATTATGTGAGTAGGAAGAATTACAGTTATGGTGCAGAATTCAAGGCTTAGTCCATTCTTGTATCATGCTATTATTTAACCTATACGGGAAGATTCAAGTCGTAGCGACATCTCTCCTAATGCATGATGGACAGTCACTGTGGGGAACGCTCAACCCATATATTGAGATATGTAGGGGATTGTTGGTGTTTTTGCCTTTGGACTAGAAAAGATAGTCCCACATCGGCTACACCAAATGGTGAGTATCTCAATATAATGCATTGCTTGTGTTGAGGTGTGCACATGAGGTGTAGTGGGGCACAAGTTTGTGCCATGTGGAAGTATTTTCCTAGAAGGAAAAAGGATTAAATCTAACAAGGATACAAGTTAATTTTTGTTGTGCGGACTCGGACTCGGACACGGACTCCAGGATGTCTCGTACATGCACGGGAGTGTTCGGGGGGTAGGCATGGACTGGCACACTTCTATGCTGATTGTGGGATGATCTAAAATATCAAACTCTATTTTTGAGTATTGGTATTTTAGTCCCACATCGGATAGGAGAAGAGGTGAAGTCTCAACTCCACTCTATAAATAGAGCCCCTTGGCCTCCTTTGAAAGATGCACCAAGAAGAGAGTTAAGGGAGTCTGTTAAGTCCAAAAAGCCCGTTCAAGTCTCAAATATTGACTTACGAGCGTTCCAGAAGTTCTTCGTGAACTTGCTGGTTCCTGGAAGCTGTTCGTGCTCGTATGGGGCGAATAAAGCTTTGAGCAACGGTGGTTCATTCACCCCAGCATCTCATTCTTGCCTGTCATCGCTGCTGTTGCCTTTTACAGTAACTTCTTTTTAGAAGCTCTACTGCCGATAGTCGCTTGCACAAAGTCTCTTTAGATTTTTTTTATGTATTACGTAGAATCTTTTTAGATCCTCGTAATTCAGAATCCTCCAGGATCTCTGTTGCACATCTTCTTTAAGGTGTTGCATTTGAAACGTTGTTTGTACAATTGTTTCAGTTTCAGAATTTTCCATCGAAAATTGTGCCTCGGCAATAACATATGATACATCCAATAGTAGGATAAATCTATCAATCTATGTATACAATATCTCATCCATAGAAAGTAAGTATCAAAAATGAACTATATGTTCTAAAGTCGACCACCAGTAACACACAAGCTCGAATAGACCAGAAAGAAAATTCTATAAAACTAGGCTATAACAACAGTAAAGTTATGGTAATAAATATAAAGTACGAAAGAATGATAAAGGATACCACTAGCGATACCTGAATCCTGGGGAAGCAATACCCACTATCCATCTATTTTACAAGGCAAGCTCAAGATATACCTGGAAGGAAACCTAGTCCTCAGAAGGGACGTAGTAAGATACATAATATACATGCCGAATATAACAATAATAAACATTCAGAAAAAGAGACAAGTAATACATGTAACAAATACGGACTGTGCAACAATACAATATAAGGAATCAATATATACCATAATACCACGACCAAATCTCAATACCATAACGCCATAGGATGCTCCCAATCTCGAAATAAAATAATACTCTAATACCGTAATACTATAGGACACTCTCGGTCCTAGAGATAAAATAACAAGCCGCTAATACCGTAACACCATGGGACGCTCCCAGTTCTAGAGATAACATGGGACAATGTCTAGCAATCTCTCTCTCATAAAGACTACGGTCAAGTCAAGTCAAGGGAATAAGGTCCATGATGAAGCAACGACTATCACAAGATGTATGTGATATGGAGACAAGTATAACAACAATGACATATAAAAGGTATATCATATATGTCACGATCCGCACCCTGTATAGGGGCACGAGAAGTGGTTACGTCCAGCCTACGCCGTAGTGTCGGCGGTAGTAAGCTGTTCTAGGTTGCTAACTAATCTCATGCAGTGAATATAAAAAGTACTTGTCCAGATATCAGCTCCGAATGGAGGGCAAGTAAAGGGTATGATCTACTCAAACACAGTCTAAGCACGAAAAGATAACACAGAAGTTATACCTAAGCAATTAAAGACAACAACAACTAACTGCTAAAATAATATACCAATATCTCAAACCAACTTAAATACAGACTCAATATCTTAACTTATACAACAAGCCAAAACATGAAAGCTAAAGTAGTCTACTAGCTAATCTCCTGAATCACTCCTGAGAGTCAGAACCAAAGGTAGCTAATCCCTCGCCAGGTCCATGGTAAGCAGGGCATGTGTCCACAGGATTATCATCTGTAATATTTTCAACAGGTCCAATCAGGACGGGAACGAGCACAACTCATCAAGAAAAACCCAAGTAAATGACAAAGAACTATAAAGCAGTTATAGACAGTTTTATTGATGAGCATGGCAGTTCTATGCAGGTAATGATGGCACAGAGACACAGTAAGATACAAGAAAAGAAAGGTAACTAAAACAAGAGAAGAATTATGGCAATGAAGACTGTAATAAAAGCTAACTGAACTAGAATATCATGTGTGAGTCCAGACAGTACGATATAAGTCTAATATAATTCCAGTGTGAGTCCAGTCCATATAATCTGATACCAGATAATTTCTAGTACAAGATGAGTCCAACAGTGATCAATGAAACCAGGGTGAGTCCAACTATGATCTAACAGTGTGTTTTAAAATATCGAGGTCGACATGCAAACGGCTGTAGGTATCAGGCACATCTTTCACTGATCGGGCAAGAGATGGCTATGCTTCCGGTAGATTCCAGTAGGAGATTCCGGATTTGGGGTATGTCTACATGTCTTACTCAATATTTCCCCGCCCAGCAAGTGAATCCAGTACAAGACACAAAAATCGAGATGAGTCCGGCCAAATGATGATTCCAGAAATAATTCCGGAATGATTCCAGTGATTCCAGTAATAGAGATCAGTAAGTAAGGTATGTGTCGCATACATGAATCCAGAAATATCCATACGTGTTGATACAGAGAATCACATAGAACTAACTAGAACTGAAATACAATAATCGACAAATAAATGAGAGAATTATCAGAGAATGTACTCGCCTGTTACTCTGGAAAGAGTAGTGTAATATCAGATGTCTGTACCAGGGTCACAATATCCTAAAATAGAGCAATACAGTTATGACATGTCCAAAATGAAGGTAAATGAAATCTACAATGCAATCTATATGAATTCTAAGCCAATCTAGGTCAAAGTCAAACTTGGTCAACACTACAGTCAAACTAAGTCAAATCAAGTCATACTAGGTCACAAGAAGTTAAACTAAGTCATACAAGGTCAAACAAGGTTAAACAAGTCTAATCTAGGTTAAAGTCAACTCCTGGTCAACACTCTAATCAAACTAGTCAAATACTAGTCAACATGATCAATCTGGGTCAAGTCTAAGTCAAACTTAGACCAACTAAGGTATTGGTCAAACAAAGACTAGTCAGTCAGGTAATTAGGTTAATCTTGACTAATGGTCAACATCCAGTCAAACCCTATAAGGCTAACTCAAAACCAAACATAGGCTAACCTGTCTTAGAATACCTAAGATACTATAATACTAGGCTAAGGTATAACCAACTTCCTATACAAGGTATATCACTCACAAATACATATAGTACAAACCAAACTTAACCCTATAATCAAGCAAATCCATACTCTAACTCAAATCAAGACTCAACTCCTATTATCTCACTTAACCCCATACATATCTTCATCTACATGGGACTACCCATATAACTCAAGTTACAATAATACCCTTATATAGGTCAAAACCCTAACCAACTAGTTTACAGTCTAGGGTTTAGTCAAACCTTAGTCACCAAGTCATTTAGAGTCCATCTAAGTCCATTCTAGGTCAATTAGGTCAAGGTTTGACCTATAGTTGACTTTGGTCAACCATGGTCAACAATGGTCAACCTATAGTCAAACTAGTCAACTAGACCTGTTGGTCATTTCTAGACTCATAGGTCATGGGCTATGATATCTAGACACTAACACACACGCACATATATATATATATATATATATATATATATATATATATATATATATATATATATATATATATTTTATATATATATATATATATATATATATATATATATATATATATATATATACAGCTACCTATATAATGCATATATATACTCTCATATATACATCAATATATATAATATAGATATATATATCCCTATTTACATATACCCTCTATGTATACATACATATATATCCAACCTATATATAATACCACATATATATATATCATAACATATATATATATTATCAATATATATAGCCAATTATATATAATATACCATATCTATATATATAACCCTCAAATATATATATAAACTATATATACATATCTAATATAGTCAACTATATATATATAATACCATAATCTATATTTATATATATATATCCCATTCACATATATATAATACCCTTATATATATATAACATATATATATATATATATATATATATATATATATATATATATATATATATATATATATATATATATATCACTATATAACATATATATATATATACACATACATAACACATATACATATATAGGTAGAGAGAGATAGAGAGAGGGAAAGAGAGAGAGAGACTGCTGTATACAGCAAGGGGGGGGGGGGGGGATTTCCAGGTTCTGGAACCAAGAACCCAGCCCCAAACACACACACACACAGGAACATATATACATATATGTATATATACACAACTCCCTATACACTCAACCAAATACCCCCAAATTCCTCCCACATACTCACATACATATATACTACATATATACATACTAAAAATACACATATACATGTATAAATCATATCAAATTAAGGTTTGAAATTCGTTTTTGCCAAAAATTGGAAAATCCTAAAATCAGGAAATAGGGACTGTGCATTGGAAAAATAGGTAACTCGATTTACACTCACCAAACCGAGCTAAGGCTCGAACCCAAGGGTTGGTAACACTAGCCCCTAGTGTCCTCTAGTGTCTAGGGGGCCTGACACGACACCACGACACATTTTGACGTATCCATGACTCACAAAACCCAATCGGGTAAACTCTGATACACACGCACACACACAGTATCGTGCACGCGTACAAATCACCCTAGGACACGACACACACACTCTCGTGTCTCGTGCTCGTGCACGAATGTTCACCTAGGGGTTGTGCACGTGTCCAACACCCTGTACCGTGTCCACGTTGATCCAGGACACGGTACAAAGACCGTATCAGTCGTGAAAACACGACTGATACGCGCGTTTCAGACCGCGTCGTGCAGAGATGCACACGTCTCGTGCTCGTGACACAGGACACGACGCATCTCGTGCTCGTGTCTTCGTGTACGCCACATGAAGGGCTACACGATGGTGTCATCACGAGACACCCAAGTGTCGTGTCCATGCGACACAACACGCTCAAAGTTGGCTCTGTGCGTGTGTACACTGACAGTGCACGACCAGTGCACGTGTCCGTGCTCTCTCGACACGACACCAACGTGTCTAAAACTCGAGGAGGGGCATGTCAGAGGTTGCCCCCTCCTCTGTGTCAATTTTCACGTGTCCACGTGTCCAATTCGTAGAGAAATCAGTGTCGGGTAGCAGGGGATTAAACTGTGCACAGTGCTGTGTCCAACTCGTGTGTTCGTGTCCAATTTGGACACGGACACGATACGATTTTGTGCTCAGTGATGGGGTTCTGTGATCTACACCTATAGGGCTAGAAAATTGTTCAAATAGTTTTCGAAATCATTAACATTTCATTCACTAAGGCAAATCATCAAACACTTCATTAAAAACCTAGATACGTATCCGATACGGACACCAAACCAACTCTAAATCCTACCAAACTTGACACACAGTACCCTAGTACCTAGATGCATGCAAATATGAAGAGAAAACACAAATTTAACAAAGTTTATGGGCATTTACCTATGAGTGCAAAACTCAAGGAAAATAAGGTTTTGGGGGGGGGGGGTGTCCTCTTCAACTTGGGGATGCCCAAAGCTCACGAAATCCTCGATAGCAGGCCCTAACTAGTACCCTCTAGTGTAGGGGAGTCCAATGTAAGAAACTAGAGGTGATTTAGATCAAAATTGATCAAGTTATCAAGGTTTGAAGAAATGGGATTTTCTAGGTTTTAATTTCATGTAAAATGATCATGAATGAATGTGGGGGGTTAATATAGGATGAGGGTAGGGTTGGGCTGCCATGGGGGGTAGGGTTGATATTTAGGGTTCCTTCTAGGTGAAGTAACTTAGCTTCTAAGGTAAAGACCAATAGATCTTTCTTTAGGTCTACCTAAATATCTAAGTATACATAGTATCTAGATATTTATCTAACCTTAGATATTTATGACATAAAGCAATATCTTCCACTTAGTCTTCTAGGTTAGTGGCTAACCTCTAGATTAGGGCTAAACTAGGTTAGAAGCTAACATGACACTAATCCACTAATTAAATAATAATAAACTACATAAATCCAAATAAATTCTAATAAATTACCAAAATACCCTTTAGGCTAAAAATCACTAATTTGGTGTTCTAAGCCTATGGCTAAGCTCTCATGGTCATGGCAACTTCTAGGTTAGAGAAAACTAGGGTTTACACTAAGTTATACTAACCAAAATCACAAAGTCATAAGTCATGACTTAGCATGACTTTAGAAATGGTTTAACTTAACTAAAATCACCAGAAAATCATACCATGACTAAAATATCACTAATAAATAATAAAAATAATAAATTTTCAAAAATACCCCAATTTCAGAAAATTGGGTCTTACAAGTCTACCCTCCTTAGAAAAATTTTGTCCTCGAAATTAAGATAGTCGTACTCCTCCTAGGTCAAACCCCCAGTCAATCAGAGTCAAAAGATAACATGCAATCATAGTCCTACTGGTCGTGATTCCACAGTCTTGAACAGGGTAACTATACTATCTAGCATATCACAAGCATATCCTGACAGGTACTAATGGAATCATACAACAAGATGGGAAAGGAAGGACAGAAAAGACAAACCTGCTAACCCGTCACCTACAGCGTTGGTCTCCTCGACCGTCATCGCAAAAGCTCCACCCCTCTGGTGCTGAGCTATAGGTGGCCTAGCCCCCATATAAGGAGGTGCAATAGGACAATCTATCTTCTGGTGAGTATCAGACCCACAGGTATAGCAAACCTTCAGCCTCTTCCTACACTGCTCCCTGATGTGTCCCTGCTTCCTGCAGTATGAACAACTGATCGTCTTCGGGTCCTGATCCCGATACTGATGCTGCCGGGGTCCCGGGGCTCTAACTGGCGGGGTCGAATGATGTGGTGAGGGTGGATGATATGTCTGCTAGTGTAGCGTCGGCACTTTCTGCTGGAAAGCCTGACGCTTGGAGGGTCCCTCAATGTGTACAGAAGCCGGCCTCTTGCAAGACAGAAGACGGTCCTCGATACTCCGGGCTAACTCTAAGCTCTGGTAGTAGTCAGTCATACCGTTCGCCACTATAAGAATGCCAATGTCTGGAACTAGACCACGGCAAAACCTACGCGTCATCTCCTCAGGGTCAACAACTAGGCTAGGAGCGAAACGGCTCAGGCGACTAAACTCTGCCGTATACTCGTCAACAGAACGGTTTCCCTGCTGGATGTTCTGGAATCGTAGCCCCATGGCTACTCTAGCAGTGGTTGAGAAAAATTTCTTCTTGAACTGGGTCTTGAACTGATCCCAAGTGGCTGTCCCTCTCGCGAATAACGGCTCATTCCGGAACCAAACTCCTGCCAAGTCTATCAGCAAAAATCCCGCTGCCTCGACCTGGAGGTCATCCGGCATCCTAACTCCAATGAGCTTCCTCTCTACCGAGTCTAACCAGTCATCTGCTACTACTATGCCCTCAGTCCCTAAGAACTCCTTGGGATTCAGACCCATGAAGTCCTTGATCGTCCCTGCTCTCTGCCGCGGCTCTACAGGTGGTGGGACCACGGTACGTTCCTCAGAATGCTCCATGCTCTGGCGGAGTAGGGTGGTCTGCTCCTGATGGGTTGCTAGGAACCCCTGGATCAGAATGAGCAGTTGGTTCCCGTCGAGTGTGACGGAAGCCTGGGTAGGTATAGTGATAGGGGGTGGTAGAAGTATTGGGTCCTGCTGGGCCTGTGATGTGGAAGGTAGTTGTGGTATCTGGGTTTGTGGATCTGTAGAGTGGAGGAATGTGGTAGGTGGAGGTGTATCAGTCAACTGGTCAGCTGACTGGATGGGGAGTGTGTCATTCTCAGGTGAGACATACCGGGATGAACGAGTAAGCACCATCTAATTACAATAAAAAGACTTATAAGGACTCTTTAAAGCAAAACAATCATAGACAAGAAAATCAAATTATAATAGCAAGCATGGGATGTATTTCCTATGTTGCAATCCTAGTATTCTTCTAGGTGTTCTAAGCGTCATTCCTAATGTTGTCTAATTACCTTAAGTTCCTAATTGCAGGCATGCTTGGTACAATAACGTAACCAAACAATTTAGTCGACAGACCTGCGTGGGCCACCACTAAAAACGTGTCACGACCCGCACCCTGTATAGGGGCACGAGAAGTGGTTACGTCCAGCCTACGCCGCAGTGTCGGCGGTAGTAAGCTGTTCTAGGTTGCTAACTAATCTCATGCAGTGAATATAAAAAGTACTTGTCCAGATATCAGCTCCGAATGGAGGGCAAGTAAAGGGTATGATCTACTCAAACACAGTCTAAGCACGAAAAGATAACACAGAAGTTATACCTAAGCAATTAAAGACAACAACAACTAACTGCTAAAATAATATACTAATATCTCAAACCAACTTAAATACAGACTCAATATCTTAACTTATACAACAAGCCAAAACATGAAAGCTAAAGTAGTCTACTAGCTAATCTCCTGAATCACTCCTGAGAGTCAGAACTAAAGGTAGCTAATCCCTCGCCAGGTCCATGGTAAGCAGGGCATGTGTCCACAGGATTATCATCTGTAATATTTTCAACAGGTCCAATCAGGACGGGAACGAGCACAACTCATCAAGAAAAACCTAAGTAAATGACAAAGAACTATAAAGCAGTTATAGACAGTTTTATTGATGAGCATGGCAGTTCTATGCAGGTAATGATGGCACAGAGACACAGTAAGATACAAGAAAAGAAAGGTAACTAAAACAAGAGAAGAATCATGGCAATGAAGACTGTAATAAAAGCTAACTGAACTAGAATATCATGTGTGAGTCCAGACAGTACGATATAAGTCTAATATAATTCCAGTGTGAGTCCAGTCCATATAATCTGATACCAGATAATTTCCAGTACAAGATGAGTCCAACAGTGATCAATGAAACCAGAGTGAGTCCAACTATGATCTAACAGTGTGTTTTAAAATATCGAGGTCGACATGCAAACGGCTGTAGGTATCAGGCACATCTCTCACTGATCGGGCAAGAGATGGCTATGCTTCCGGTAGATTCCAGTAGGAGATTTCGAATTTGGGGTATGTCTACATGTCTTACTCAATATTTCCCCGCCCAACAAGTGAATCCAGTACAAGACACAAAAATCGAGATGAGTCCGGCCAAATGATGATTCCAGAAATGATTCCGAAATGATTCCAGTGATTCCAGTAATAGAGATCAGTAAGTAAGGTATGTGTCGCATACATGAATCCAGAAATATCCATACGTGTTGATACAGAGAATCACATAGAACTAACTAGAACTGAAATACAGTAATCGACAAATAAATGAGAGAATTATCAGAGAATGTACTCGCCTGTTACTCTAGAAAGAGTAGTGTAATATCAGATGTCTGTACCAGGGTCACAATGTCCTAAAATAGAGCAATACAGTTATGACATGTCCAAAATGAAGGTAAATGAAATCTACAATACAATCTATATGAATTCTAAGCCAATCTAGGTCAAAGTCAAACTTGGTCAACACTACAGTCAAACTAAGTCAAATCAAGTCATACTAGGCCACAAGAAGTTAAACTAAGTCATACAAGGTCAAACAAGGTTAAACAAGTCTAATCTAGGTTAAAGTCAACTCCTGGTCAACACTCTAATCAAACTAGTCAAATACTAGTCAACATGATCAATCTGGGTCAAGTCTAAGTCAAACTTAGACCAACTAAGGTATTGGTCAAACAAAGACTAGTCAGTCAGGTAATTAGGTTAATCTTGACTAATGGTCAACATCCAGTCAAACCCTATAAGGCTAACTCAAAACCAAACATAGGCTAACCTGTCTTAGAATACCTAAGACACTATAATACTAGGCTAAGGTATAACCAACTTCCTATACAAGGTATATCACTCACAAATACATATAGTACAAACCAAACTTAACCCTATAATCAAGCAAATCCATACTCTAACTCAAATCAAGACTCAACTCCTATTATCTCACTTAACCCCATACATATCTTCATCTACATGGGACTACCCATATAACTCAAGTTACAATAATACCCTTATATAGGTCAAAACCCTAACCAACTAGTTTACAGTCTAGGGTTTAGTCAAACCTTAGTCACCAAGTCATTTAGAGTCCATCTAAGTCCATTCTAGGTCAATTAGGTCAAGGTTTGACCTATAGTTGACTTTGGTCAACCATGGTCAACAATGGTTAACCTATAGTCAAACTAGTCAACTAGACCTGTTGGTCATTTCTAGACTCATAGGTCATGGGCTATGATATCTAGACACTAACATATATATATATATATATATATATATATATATATATATATATATATATATATATATATATATATATATATATATATATATATATATATATACAGCTACCTATATAATGCATATATATATACTCTCATATATACATCAATGTATATAATATAGATATATATATCCCTATTTACATATACCCTCTATGTATACATACATATATATCCAACCTATATATAATACCACATATATATATATCATAACATATATATATTATCAATATATATAGCCAATTATATATAATATACCATATCTATATATATAACCCTCAAATATATATATAAACTATATATATATATCTAATATAGTCAACTATATATATATATAATACCATAATCTATATTTATATATATATATATATCCCATTCACATATATATAATACCCTTATATATATATAACATATATATATATCACTATATAACATATATATATATATATATACACATACATAACACATATACATATATAGGTAGAGAGAGAGAGAGAGAGAGGGAAAGAGAGAGAGAGACTGCTGTATACAGCAAGGGGGGGGGGATTTCCAGGTTCTGGAACCAAGAACCCAGCCCCAAACACACACACACACACACACACACAGGAACATATATACATATATGTATATATATACACAACTCCCTATACACTCAACCAAATACCCCCAAATTCCTCCCACATACTCACATACATATATACTACATATACACATACTAAAAATACACATATACATGTATAAATCATATCAAATTAAGGTTTGAAATTCGTTTTTGCCAAAACTGGAAAATCCTAAAATCAGGAAATAGGGACTGTGCATTGGAAAAATAGGTAACTCGATTTACACTCACCAAACCGAGCTAAGGCTCGAACCCAAGGGTTGGTAACACTAGCCCCTAGTGTCCTCTAGTGTCTAGGGGGCCTGACACGACACCACGACACATTTCGACGTGTCCACGACTCACAAAACCCAATCGGGTAAACTCTGATACACACGCACACACACAGTATCGTGCACGCGTGCAAATCACCCTAGGACACGACACACACACTCTCGTGTCTCGTGCTCGTGCACGAATGTTCACCTAGAGGTTGTGCACGTGTCCAATACCCTGCACCGTGTCCATGTTGATCCAGGACACGGTACGAAGACCGTATCAGTCATGAAAACACGACTGATACGCACGTTTCAGACCGCGTCGTGCAGAGATGCACACGTCTCGTGCTCGTGACACAGGACACGACGCATCTCGTGCTCGTGTCCTCATGTACGCCACATGAAGGGCTACACGATGGTGTCATCACGAGACACCCAAGTGTCGTGTCCATACGACACGACACGCTCAAAGTTGGCTCTGTGCGTGTGTACACTGACAGTACACGACCAGTGCACGTGTCCGTGCTCTCTCGACACGACACCAACATGTCTAAAACTCGAGGGGGGGCATGTCAGAGGTTGCCCCCTCCTCTGTGTCAATTTTCACGTGTCCACGTGTCCAATTCGTGGAGAAATCAGTGTCGGGTAGCAGGGAATTAAACTGTGCACAGTGTTGTGTCCAACTCGTGTGTTCGTGTCCAATTTGGACACGGACACGATACGATTTTGTGCTCAGTGATGGGGTTCTGTGATCTACACCTATAGGGCTAGAAAATTGTTCAAATAGTTTTCGAAATCATTAACATTTCATTCACTGAGGCAAATCATCAAACACTTCATTAAAAACCTAGATACGTGTCCGATACGGACACCAAACCAACTCTAAATCCTACCAAACTTGACACACAGTACCCTAGTACCTAGATGCATGCAAATATGAAGAGAAAACACAAATTTAACAAAGTTTATGGGCATTTACCTATGAGTGCAAAACTCAAGAAAAACAAGGTTTTGGGGGGGGGGGGGGGGTGTCCTCTTCAACTTGGGGATGCCCAAAGCTCACGAAATCCTCGATAGCAGGCCCTAACTAGTACCCTCTAGTGTAGGGGAGTCCAATGCAAGAAACTAGAGGTGATTTAGATCAAAATTGATCAAGTTATCAAGGTTTGAAGAAATGGGATTTTCTAGGTTTTAATTTCATGTAAAATGATCATGAATGAATGTGGGGGGGTTAATATAGGATGAGGGTAGGGTTGGGCTGCCATGGGGGGTAGGGTTGATATTTAGGGTTCCTTCTAGGTGAAGTAACTTAGCTTCTAAGGTAAAGACCAATAGATCTTTCTTTAGGTCTACCTAAATATCTAAGTATACATAGTATCTAGATATTTATCTAACCTTAGATATTTATGACATAAAGCAATATCTTCCACTTAGTCTTCTAGGTTAGTGGCTAACCTCTAGATTAGGGCTAAACTAGGTTAGAAGCTAACATGACACTAATCCACTAATTAAATAATAATAAACTACATAAATCCAAATAAATTCTAATAAATTACCAAAATACCCTTTAGGCTAAAAATCACTAATTTGGTGTTCTAAGCCTATGGCTAAGCTCTCATGGTCATGGCAACTTCTAGGTTAGAGAAAACTAGGGTTTACACTAAGTTATACTAACCAAAATCACAAAGTCATAAGTCATGACTTAGCATGACTTTAGAAATGGTTTAACTTAACTAAAATCACCAGAAAATCATACCATGACTAAAATATCACTAATAAATAATAAAAATAATAAATTTTCAAAAATATCACAATTTCAGAAAACTGGGTCTTACAATATACATGTACTTAAAATAAAAAAAGACAAATGATAAATCTAAGTATAAACATAAGCAACAAGTAATCATGTATGACTGAAGAGAAACAACATAATAGGAAATGCATGCAAATACTACACAATGGGCAAGGTATACTTGCCTGGTGTTTATCCATACACGCTGAGTTGTGAGTCCGAAGTCTAATCGAGTTTAACCACAATCTATTGCCATCAACCACGTGCCCATTGTACAAAATTTAACACAAGCTAGAATTACGAATTCTATGAATAACCAATGATCCTAGCTAATTAGTTCCCCTAAGAAGATTACTAATAATTCTGAATAAATCACTTAAATCATACTTTTCTTATATTAAGTTCTAATATATAATCATGAATTTTAAGCCAAAAGGGTCAAGTTTAAAATTACGAGATTCGTAGCACGCAAATCGCACTACTAAAATATGTCAAATCAGCGACGCCGGAGGACGTCGCTAAATAGGACAAATACGTCGCTAAATTCAATTGGTGACGTATTTAGCGACGTTTCGACGTAGTCACGATTTACCTAGTCGCTAAACACCAGGACGTCGCAATAGGTCACTATTGCGACGACAATTAGCGATGCAGATGCGTCGCTAATTTAGCGACTACAACCGACGTACAGCGACTGTATTTACCGACGTCGGCTAGCGACGTTTTAGCGACGTTCCATACATCTATGCTGACCTGGCATGTCAGGAAATTGGCGATGTTCTACGACGTTGATACGTCGCTATATTACCGACACATAGCGACGTTTTAGCGACGTCTTAGTTAGCGACGTTTAGTGACGATCAACGACGTGGTGACACATATTTAGCGACGTTCCGATACTTAATTAGCGACGTGTATATTCGTCGCTGGATGTTGCTAAACGTCGCTAAATTTGGTAAATTTTTTAAAAAAATACAGCATTTGTAGCAGCACCTACAGCAGCATTTGCAGCAGCGCCTACAACAGCAGCACCTACAGCAGCATTTCCCTGGGTTCGCCGACCCTTTCGGTGGAACACTCAACACTGGCTGATCAAGAGGAGCATCACGAACACAAAGTATCAAACAATATGAAACACAATCACGAACTCATATGAAACACAATCACGAACACAATCACGAACACATATAAAACATAATCACATAACTCAACACAGATATATGAAAAATTTCAACAACAGTGTCAAACAATATGAAACATAATAAAAATGTATGTAGAAACACATAAAAGACCCAACAATGGGCCATCACACAACAATATATATGTCGACTACGACTGATCAGGAGGAGCATCACCGCTCCTGGAAAGAAGGTAAGCATACTGCTTCGGTGTAAGAACCACCAACGACGATGAAGGAGGAGGCAATGTAACCGCTGTAGAAGGAGGCAGTGTAACCGCTGGAGATGGGTGCGTCCGCATCTCCTCTAGGGCTAGCAGTCTGGCGCTGTATTGCTCCATGCAAGCCGCTATCCTAGTAACGGTGCCGTGAATGGACTCCTGCATCCCCTGTACGTCCCTCACGGTGCGCTCGAGCTCGTCAAAGCGTGCGGTGACCGACGCAGCGTCCCCTTGCACCTGAGACCCTGGCTGTTCAGAAATCCTCCTCAGTATATCGTCGCACAGCTCAGCAATCTGACGGGCAATGGTATCCTCGACTCGGGACGACTCGGCCTGTGAGGGCTGTGAATGCGCACTGGCAGAGGGAGCCCTGGATGCCTGCGTCACAACAAATGTGCCGTAGGACCCCGTACCGTAGTACGTACCTCTATGAAGACCACCAACGGCGGTCTTCCTGAGCTCGTCCTCCGATTGAGGCGGAGAGGGCTGCGATGTACCAACCCCTCCCTCTGCAGGTGCACTAGCACTCGCACGCTCACGTAGCCTAATAAACTCGTCCTAGAAATCATTGTGTATCTTTATAAATTAGTACTTACCTAAATTAGCCTAATAAACATCTAAAGTATTTAATTATTATTAACTATGTGGTTATTTGTATATTCTTCAAGTTATGTTAAAAATTAACGAAATCTAAATTAGTACTTACATAGCTCTGAGTAGCCCAGTCGTCGATGAGCTTCCCGTCCTTCCGATGGGTGGCCAGGAAGACGGTCACCATGTTTGCGTCCTCACCCCTCTGTACCTGCATGTTTGTTATATTTTATTCTTTATTAAAATAGAAAATTATATACTCCTACTATCAATAAAATCTTATATATTATAATAAATTATATACCAGACGACGGAAATGCTCCGTCATAGGAATCGATCCACCACACCACTTTTCGGCCCTCGTCCTAGCCGCCTTCGCCTTCTACGACCGCTCTCTGTATCGGGGCTCCTCAAATCGAGCCCTCATCGCGGTCCACTGGTCAGGCGTGATCCAACCAGCAATCGGCTTTCCGGAGCGCTGACGAGCTTTCTGATCGTCAATTGCATCACGGATCAGCTTGGCGGCGACGGCAGGAAACTGCCTCTCAATATGCTCGGCCCGGTGTGGTGGATAAAAGTAAGTCCTCTACAAGAATTACAAATTAAAATAATAAGTTCTAAAAAATGCCTAAAATTATATTAATCATACTAAATTAACTATCTTTAATTACCTTGAAGTGGGCAAACCAGAATGCCTTCCTCTCTTCCGAGGCATCCGAGTAGTTGATCCACGGACCCCCATAGTTGGACCTCAGAAAGGAGCCCAACACTCCCTGTACCGACGAGGGACGATATCTGTATACAACGATAATTATATTCATGAATATATATATATATATATATATATATATATATATATATATATATATATATGTATATATATATAAATATATGTATATATATAAGATATATACATATATATATAAGATATATACAGACATGCATGAAATATATATAAGATATAAAAAAAATATATATATATATAAGATATATACAGACATGCATGAAATATATATATATGTATACAACGATAATTATATAAAAAAATATATATACAGACATGCATGAAATATATATATATATATATATATATATATTCATTTAACTTACTTCGTAGGACCGTCGGCCCAAATCTCCATCCTCGTCTCGTCCTGAGGTGCACATAGAGGGTCGCTCTGGTATGGATCCGCACGGGCGGGAGTAGGGTCTACCTCCTCCACTTGCTCCCCACCCTCCATGCTGCCGTCAGCGATAGGAAGGCTAGGGGAAGGAGTATCAACAAGCCTGGAACTGCTCGTCCAAGGTGTACTGCCACCCGGACCTGCGACCGTATGGTACAATGGAGTGCTCGGGTCAGACGATGGTTCGAAGCCATCCTCTGGTAACGGAGCTCTCTGCCCACCTAAGGACACGGCTCGTCCTGACCTATCTCTGCGTCGTCCTGCTATGCCTCCGCGTCGTCCTGCCATGCTGATAATAACATATGATTAAAAATATAAATAAATACAATGACAGTTTAGAAATATTTGCATACATTGGAGTTCATAATTTAAGTTTACAAAAATCTGAATACTAATAGAAATGATCACAGTTCATAATTTAAGATTACAGAAATATGAATACATTGAAATCACAGTTTCTCAATCATCCTCTGAAAATTCATCTTCTTCGTTTGCCTCCTCCTCCTCATCCTCTTCCTCCTCATCTTCACTAGCATCTCCTTCGTCTTCCCCTTCGGATACTTGTACCTCTTCTATACAAGTAGATATGAAATGGAGAACTTCTGCTGAGTCGACATCAACTGTATTTGGTACAAGAGGCAACTCGTCCTCCTGATAAGCCACTTCGTCGACGTCGTAGGTATTTCTGGCTTTAGTCTTGCATACTACCCACCAGTCGTACCTCATTGTTCTCCGTCTAGGATATGTTGTAAAATATACGAGTTGAGCTTGACTTGCTAGGATAAATGGTTAGTATCCTTGGAATCGACGACGGTAGTTAATATCCACAAGACCATGCTTGTCAATTTTCCATCCTTGATCTTGTATAAGATCGAACCAATCAACTTTGAACAACACGATCTTGGCAGGCTCTGTGCCATAATTGTACGTTAATTCTATAATCTCCCGTAAGACGCCATAGAAATCATTGCCTGGAGTGACATCTTTGTAGTTTATAGATTTAATACACAAGCAACTGTTTTTTGTGGCGTCAAGATCCAGGAAGCTATCTCTGATGGGAGCATTTGTTGACTTAAACTTAAACCTATTCACGCAATAACTTGGCCATATTTTGACAGCATAAATTGGTCCCTTGGCAAGAGTTCTAATAGATTCATTCTCATGGGTGACGTCCGAACGATCGACCTAAACACGAGAAGATACAAAATTAAGTTCAATGTTAAGTTGTTTCTTATGCAAATACAAATGGAGGAAGATTCTAACTAGCTTCTTACGTACATATGCATTCAACCAAGATGGGAAATGAAGTCTCATTTCTTCTTCTACTTCTTCATTTGCAATGTATGGTCTACTTGACCTCACCTCATCATTAAATTTGCTGAAAACCAATAAATATCAGGATACACTCGTTAAATTATAATAACGTAATCAACAAATTGATGACTTGAACGTTGAAGATTTTCACTTACCACTCTAGCTTTTCCACTTCATCCTCCTCGCAGTTGAGTAATATATATAACTGGGCAGCCCTTAGTTCCTCATCATTCAAATATCTCTTTTTCAGTTTTCCAGAAGGCTTTCCAAGAGCATTGAAGACTTTCAATAATGCATCATTATATTCTATATCTCCATCGTCGTTCCTCGGAGCTCTTGTTCTATTTGTAGCAATATGAGGCTTGAAATACATTGAACAAAAGTTTGTAATCTCCTCAAGGACATAGGCTTCACAAATAGAACCCTCGATCCGTGCCTTATTTTTCACCTTCCTCTTCAGGTGGTTTATATGGCGCTCGAACGGGTACATCCACCGATAACCGGCGGGCCCACCAACACGTGCCTCATAGGAAAGATGAATTGGCAAATGCTCCATAGAGTCGAAGAATCCAGGAGGGAACACCCTCTCAAGCTTGCACAATGTTACTGCAATATCCTTTTCCTGCTTTTCAAGCCGATCGACGAGCAACTTAGTAGAACAAAGATCTCTGAAGAATATGCTAAGCTCTGTCAGTGGATCCCAAACGACCTGGGGTAAGAATTCTCGAAATGCAATCGGGATTAACCTCTCCATATAAACGCGACAGTCGTGGATCTTCATACCCTGTAGTTTGTTCTCCTTCGGGTCAACACATCTTCTTAAATTTGATACATACCCGTCTGGAAGTTTTAGGCCCTGGATCCACCTATAAGGTTTACCTTTGTCCTCCTTGTCCAGTGAGAAAATGGCCTTGGGCTTCTTATACTTTCCAATGCCTTCCTTTATCAAATGCAACTCTGGACGTCTGCATATTTCTTCTAAGTCCAACCTAGCCTTGGAATTGTCTTTCGTCTTCCCCTTTACGTCCATCACAGTATTTATTATATTGTCAAATACATTCTTCTCGATATGCATGACATCCAGGTTATGTCTGAGCAGATTGTCACTCTAATATGGTAGGTCCCTAGAATATACTCCTCTTCGTCCAGTTGTGAGCACGACCAAATCCATCACACTTGTACCCCGCTGCAGGCTCTTCAATAGCACTTGACAATTCTTTAACTTCCTTCCCATATCGTGTCCCCGGACCACCGTGGCGGTGGACTGGACTTCTCTACCACGCCAGTAAGAAAAGCATTCATGTTCCTCCGGTACGGATGATCCTTTGGCAGAAACTATCGATGACAATCGAAGAAGCACGGTTTTTCTCCGTGTTTCAAACGGAAAGCCTTAGTGCGATCAATGCAATACGGACATGCGAGTCGACCATGGGTGCTCCAACCCGATAATATTCCATAGGCTGGGAAATCATTGATGGTCCACATTAGTGCGGCCCTCATCTAAAAGTTCTACTTTCTGAAAACATCATATGTGGTTGCACCTACTTCCCACAACTGATTCAGCTCATCTACCAAGGGCTGTAAGTACACATCGATGTTCCTCTTTGGGTTCTTCGGACCTGAAATACTAACCATTAGTAACATATAAGGAGTCTTCATACACATCCAAGGCGGCAAGTTGTACGGAGTAACAATCACAGGCCAACAAGAATATTGTGAGCCCGAAAGTCCAAATGGGGTAAAACCGTCGGAGGAAAGCCCCAATCTGACATTACGCGGCTCCGAAACAAAATCGGAATACACTCGATCAAAGTGCTTCCATGCTTCTCCGTCGGATGGATGATCCAGTACTCCATCTATTTGTTCCCGCTTGTGCCAACTCATATTATCAGCTGTCTCCTTTGCAATAAACAACCTCTGCAACCACGGTGTCAACGGCAAATAGTGCATCGAATCTGTTGGCTTGTGTGCACCAGAAGTCCTTGTTGTACTAGTTGCCTTGAAGCGATCGACACCACAAATCCGCAGGCGTCTTCATCCTTGTCGTCCTTATAGTATAACATGCATCCGTTGTGACATGCATCAATTTTTTCATACCCCATCCAGAGCGATCTCACCATTCTCTTGGATAGGTAGAAGTCTTTAGGTAACTTGCCACCCTCCGGCAATATATCTTTAACTAACTCCAGGATTCGGTTGTAGCATTCTTGAGACATGTTGAAATCTGATTTTATGCTCAACAATCTTGTAATCACCTCCAACGGTGAATGGTCATCACAACCAGGATATAAAGGAGTCCTTGCATTCTCCAGCAACTCCATAAACTTTGCAGCATCGGCATTCGATGCCTCCTCAGCTACATATTGATTGTTCAGATCGAAAATAGGCCCCGTAGCATCGAAAACCATGTTCGTCCACCCTTAGTCGTAATCAGCATGCTCATGGATGTAAAACCTGCAACCTGACTTTTCTGGAATTTTTGGATAAATTGGAATTATTGTATTTTTGGGATTTTGGTTTTGTCAGCATAGTCCTGGATTTCCAGTTAGAGTTTTAATATTATTATTATTATTATTATTATTATTTATTAGTCGGATTAGGAAAATATTATTTTTAAAATTAATCTTTGGATTTTGATTGTGGCCCTGCCCCGATCCCGAGTCCGGACTCCGAACCCGAGTTCGAACCCGGTACGATTTCCCGAAACCCAATCCCGTCCGAACCAATCCTTTTTTTTATTCTTTCAATTTCTGATTAATATCTGTTATAAAAAAATAAATATACTCACGTTGGGCCTCGTCACCCACGACCAGGCCAAATTGTCTATTCTCCTGTCCCCTTTCTCCTCTACTCCACACATTATTTCCCACCTTCCCTTTAATTAGCCCACACAAACTCACCACTCCCACCACTACTCTCTCTCATGAACACAAGCTCCAGCACCCTTTACTTTCCCCTAATTCTCAACTGATCACCACTTCCAAACACAAACCCCCTATCTCTCCATAACTCTCCCACTCACCCCCCTCCAGAGCCCTTCCCGCGAGCGCCCCGACCCCAGTCCCGTCCGCGTCTCCCCGCGCGGCCCCACCTCCGCTGGACGCCCAGCCCCGTCTGCGTCTCCCCGCGTGCCCCTGGGCCGCCCACCTCCGGTGCCGCTTCCCCGGCCTCTCCTGCCGGGCCCGCGCCCGCAGCGCCCCCTCCGCGTGCCTGCCCCTGACCGGCCGACCTCTCCGGGCTGACCCCGCAGCCCTGTGCCGCTGTTCCGCCCGCGACTCCGCGCTCCGCGGCCCCTGCGCCGCTGTTCCGTGCCGTTGTTCGGTCTGTTCTGGCCCCTCCTCTGTCCAGCGTGCCCCGCCCCGGATCTCGACCCCGATCTCCCGTTCCGCGATTTTCCTTTGCTGTCCGCGAGCTCTGGATTTTCTCGATTCCGTAGAAACTTGGTTTTATTCCAATTTTAACGTCTGAGAGCTCTAACCGAGCAACCCAAGGTATAATTTTGCGTTCCCATTTCCGTTTACGTAGTCGATAATGATTTCGGTCCCCGGTCCCTCAACTGGAATCGGTTTTGAGGATTACGGTAGTGATTCCGATCCTTCGAAATTTCTAAACTTTCCTTCGGAAAAGTTCTGTAGATTTTCTTAGTTGACTTCTGTTGGTTTTCTTGGAATTTCCCGTGTTAAATTCGGATATTTCCGAATCTATACTAGTTTTGTGACTTTTCGAAAATTTTTCGAACTTCGTTTCAGAATGTTCTGTGGTTTTGTTGGCTTGGCCTATGTTGGGAATTGGTTATGAGTTTTTGGTGGAATTAATTTCTGTGGTTTTCCTGGTTTGGGATAAATATTTTGGGTGTTTTGGCGCATTTTTCCAGTATTGGGTTGTCCCAAATATAGAGGGAATGCTGCCCAAATTTTTATAAAATTTTATAAATGAATTTTCGGGAATATTTATTAATTAGATTTTTGGGCGACGACCGTACCGGTCCGTGGGCCCTAGCGAAATGCAAACGAAACCGGTTTTATCCGGACGTTGAGGCATTAGCTAAAAATAGTGACGATTGGACCAAGTCTGAGACTCCTAAGATTTAATTTAATTTATTTATTAGTTTTGTTTACAGTATTTAAAATACGGAACATTTTTCAGAGCTAACTAATTTTCCTCTAATTTCATTTATGTAAAATTTGTAAGGGCATAAGCCCAGATTTCTATTTTTGTTAGTTGTGCCCCTGTATTGTGTAGTCTAGGTTTTTCATTTCTTTTCTGGGTTGATTTTTATTTCTTTTCTGGGTTGGTTTCCATATTTGGACGCGTAAATTATAATTAGGATATTAATTATTTTGTATAAAATTAATAAAGATTTTCTCAAGTTAATTAAATAAATAAAATATTAGCAAGCTAACAAGTTCATGTTTTATCACTAGAAGAAAACTAGTTTATATATATATTACAAAAATACAAAGTTTTTCTAAGCTAAACTGTAATTGCTATTTTTCCCAATTAACTGAATTAACCGTTTTAACAAACTAAATGACAACGCACTTAGCTTGCGACGTAAAGCGTTACAGTAGGTTAAATAAAAGAACTTAAAACCCGACTAGGACACTACTACTAGAGATTGTAACTAGCACACCTAGAATGGTTTCATATTGGTTCTAAGTCAAGGTTCTCAACTGTAGGATCTCGGAGACGAACCTGACATCCTTCTCGGAACCGACTTTACCGATCCAGTCATAAACAAAGGCAAGTTACGTTTATGTTTTCTTGTATTTTATTTAGTAATTGTCAAGATGCATGTTTAAACCACATTGCTACACGGAACCCTCTCCTAGGGTTCAAATATTGATTGATATTGATTGTGGGGATTGGGGGAATAGTGTAACGTTTATGGCCAATACCCCCATATTGCATGATTGTGCGAGCTTACCCCTCTTACACACGGAGATAAGCCGTATCGCGTCACTAGGACGCTATTGTATAACCCAAGCCGGTCATAGACGATTACACATTCAAATCATATTATTTTTAATCGTAGAATTATTGGAAAATATTATTTCAACTGTTTAGCCTGCACTTTTCTATTATTACTTGAAATATGAGATACATATTCGTACTTTCTCCCTCCTGACTGGAGACAACATTTTTAGGTGATATTGAGGATGCTGAGCTATTGTACAATAGCTATTATGACCCAGTTTTGTACCCTGTGGCGTTGCCAGAGTTCCTCTTGGAGGACGCAGGACCTGAGGCCGACGAGCCGACCACTTAGCTAGTCGTTTCCAGTTTTCTAGTTTTGGAGTTTTGTTAATTTTGAATTCAGCATTTTATTTCAGTTCTTTCATTTCCAGTTGTACTTTTCAAATGTTGAATAAAAGTTTTAAAATTTTTGTATATTGAGTTGTGACAAATGTATAGATGTTGTTGTGAATACCTGCATATAGAACAGCTTACTGCCGCCGTCTCACAACGGTGCAGGCTGGGCATGATCCGGTTCGACCCAATAATTTGGGATCGGATCGTGACAGTGGACATCTACATAAGGCTCCACATAAGGCTCCGGCTCGGATACTAAAGGCACAAGTTCTCCGTGTGCGGTCCACTGATAATAATTTGGCATGAAACCCCTCGAATACAAATGATATATCATATCCACTTCTGAATGATATTTCAAGTTGCGACATCACACACATGGACACTTAATTTTTGTACGGTCCATGTATTGAGGGAACGCCTTGGCAAACTGCAGGAACTGTTACACACCCACTATAAATTCATCCCGCACACCACACATGTCATCAGAATGACGATTGTACATCCACAAACGGTTCTACAGATAGTAATTCATATCCATTTTAAGATAATTTTTGCAAAGATTGACATAGATAGTAATTCATCAGGATGACGATTGTACATCCACAAACGGTTTCGCAGATAGCAATTCATATCCATTTTAAGATAATTAGTACAGAAAGTGAAGACCAACATGAACTGACGCACAAAAATGAGGGGCTCAAAGCTGGAACAAGTGTGAGAACGGATGGCTTATAACACAACCCAAAATTCATTCTAGCATACATTAGTGTGAATCATCTATGTTCTGTACATATGGTGTAGTATATGTTCTTATCGAATCTAGTATTTGAAGGATGTAACAGAATCAATAAGATGAACCCACAAAATGTAATACTAAGACATTATCTACTACTAAAAGATGTAGTGATAGGTTGTCGTATCATCATTGCCGAGGGATGGAGGTCGGAGGACAGTCAACTTTATATACGGCTACATAGTTTCTGTCTCGCCAGTCGAATGGTTGCAGGGACTATGTCCTGATCACGATGTCGTACCGTAGATTATTGCAAATTCCTTATAGCAAATATCGTACATAGATTTCTGCCTCGCCAGTCGAATGGCAGATAAAAAGGTTATATTCGATTTTTTTGACAAGTATGAGAACGGATGGCTCAGAACACAACCCAAAATTTATTCTAGCATACATTAATGTGAATCATCTATATTATGTACATATGGTGTAGTATATGTTCTTATCGAATCTAGTATCTGAAGGATGTAACAGAATCAATAAGATGAACCCACAAAATGTAATACTAAGACATTATCTACTACTAAAAGATGTAGTTATAGGTTGTCGTATCATTATTGTCGAGGGATGGGGGTCGGAGGACAGTCAACTTTATCTACGGCTACATAGTTTTTGTTTCGCCAGTCGAATGGCTGCAGGGACTATGTCCTGATCATGATGTCTTACCGTAGATTAATGCAAATTCCTTATAGCAAATGTCGTACATAGATTTCTGCCTCGCCAGTCGAATGGCTGCAGGTACAGTATCTGGCTGGTACATATAATTCAAAATCAGATTAATGGGACAGTTACTTCCAAACCCAGACACACCCCGCACATTAGAAACATGTAATTCAAAATCAGACCCCAATGGAGATGGCCTACTATCCTCACACAGCTTATGACACACTCAAACTCACTGGACTGAATAATTCTATTAGTTTGCCGACTGAACAATATGTTAGTATAGGATTTCTATGACTGATGCATATATAGATACACTATGGCTGCTATTTATTATCTACAAAAAATATATTTTGGGCTCAGAGTAACTGCCATATTCCAGCTCGTCCATGTGTTTGAAAGTTGTATTATAAAACACATTGTACATATATTGATCGTTTTCTTAATATTGTCATTCATGCTAGTTTGCCGTAGTACTACTATATTCTAGATATGCATATTGTCATTATAGTAAAGTTTATATTCTTTCTACGCCCACTCCTTCCCTTCTTTACATAATGTTACCACCAGACCACCGACTTTTGGTGATACACGCGGACTTAACAGTATAACTTCCAGGAGATGTCTATCCATCTCCTTATTTTCTTCTGATAGTTTAAACTGATCCATAATACTTGAACCAGAAATTGGGATCTCATTCTCATAAGTACTAGAGTTTGGAAGTAAAAATAGTTGAATAAAGTCCCTTAAAACATTTGAAGTAATCTTGTTGGTAATTACATGTTGATTGACAACCAACTCCATATAACTTTCAATATATGTACTACATTTTTTCCATGCCAGCCAGCAAATCACAATTAACAAACAATATCTTCTGAAATCACCAACACTACCAATGATTCAAAACAAGTCTAAAAGAATAATGAAATCAATAATATAGTTCCAGCTCTAAATTTTAACAGAGCCAAGAGAGGAATCAAATACATAGGATCATTTAAGCCAATAATAATATAGAAATTCCACGAATGAACAACAATCCAAATATGTAGAAAGCCAATACTCAACAAACCGATACAACAAACATGAGAAGAAAAGAGGCCATAAATTGGGGGGAAACCTGATAAAGAGCTACCGGAGGAGAAGGGGGGCTACATGAGGAGGGTGCGAGGAGAGAGAGGGGGGAACATAAAGCAGTGCCCTAGAGAGAGAGAGAGAGGGGGGGGGCTACCTGAGGAGAAGGCCGGAGGAGGGTGCGAGGAGGAGGAGGCCTGAGGAGGAGGAGGCCGGAGGAGGGTGCGAGCGCCGGAGGAGGGTACGAGTGCCGGAGGGAGGAGAGCGAGAAATTTGGGGGAAAAAATTTCGGCCGGGGAATAATAGAAAAGAAACCCTCCTGCACCCTATATGAAATATTTAGTGACGTCCGCATGCGACGTCGCTAAACGTCGCTGATTATTAATATACGGCGACGTAATATAATAGTCATCGCTACGCGTCGCTATATTAAAATAATTAGCAACGTGTAGCGACGAAATTATGATGCAGATTCCCATTTAATAAATTAATGTCGCTATTCGTCGTTAGTAGTCGCCACCAGCGACGAATAGCGACGTCACATTGCCACGTCGCTAAATTCCCAAAAATTAGCGATGTCCTCTCATGGAGTCGCTAAATTCGTCGCAATTTTGCCACATTTTGGTAGTGTAGAGGCATTCGTTGACCAAAAAGTCAACCAGTATGAACCTAAGATTTGAGTATGCAATCCTGTAGATTTCAGTAATACATGAATGTTGGAATTGATAGTTTGTAGGAATCTTGAATCGATTATGAGTTATGGTCGTTATGATCTATCGATCAAATTTTGGTGGAACACCTAGTTATCTATACAACTTCTCTGAATTAAACATAATATCAAATAATTTTTTAAAATTCTAGAATTTTGGTATGTTATATATTTATGTGTCAACATTCCGAAACATCAAACGGATCGTGAAACGAGTTCAAAATCGTCCGAAATCTCAATAGCAACAATACATGTCGATTTTCAAACAAATGACACTCAAACAGTTTTATAGGTTTTGAATTACTGTAAATTAATTACAGAAATAAAATTTAACCTTAATACGATTCCAATAAAAAAACTAGAAGGGAAACATAGTTCGGAGTTGGACGTTATGGTCGTTCTAAGTTGCTAGAGCTTCTAAAAACGTAGTTGATTTTGTAGCAAATTTTGGTCTATTTTGGACAGAAAAGAGAAGTATTTTTGGATGGTTAGAAAAATGAAGGGAAGGGATTATCTAGGTTTTTATTTCAGAACTTAAGTATTTATGTCTAATGGATATGGATTAGTTAATTTGGACATGATTAGGATTAGAAGATTTGAAAGGATAAACTTGAATTGGATTTGGATTCTTATCTTAATACTATATATATAATATTATCTATAAGTATAAATATCCATATATTTAAATATATATATTATGCATGTAATCATGTAGATAACATTATCTATACTACTACACAATGGATGTACACAAATAGGTGATACTACCTAATATAAAAATTATTTAAATTTAGGGAATCCAATCATAACTTTGATTATAAATTTAGATTTTCTATTAATTCAAAATATTATACAATAACATTAATAATATATATTTAAACCTAGAATAAAGTTATAACCTAAAATTCTAATCCAAGTAAGTTATAGTAATATGCACGGTTAAAGAGTGTTAGTCTAAAAGACATAAATATATTACTTAATTACAAAGTTTTAAAAACATATTTAAATATAGAAATTTTTTAAATATTAAATTTAAATAGATGTAAAATGTATTCTCTATGCTTTTACGAACTCCAAACCTTATCAAATTGAGATCTATAAATTTATTATATTGCATATGAAATTGTTAAGATAAGACTAAATTAGGGTATTATATTACTAGTTCCAACCAACCTGGAGATTTTTTGGGGCCTCATTGGTTAAGTTAATCTTCTGAAAAGTATTGATGAACTATGTCTGAACACTTTCAAGCACTTTACATTGTTGGGAACGAAGCGCGAAAACTGTTCCTCCAAACCAGAAAGTCCCGCGAGAGAACCGAGCAAAAGAACACAAACCAAAAATGCCAAACACAATCACAGACACAAAGATTTTTGACATGGAAAACCCTTACGGGAAAAACCACGGGACGATCGGAGTCCAACCCTGAAGAACCTCCACTAATGGAATAAAGAGAACACACTCTCTACAAGCTCCTCTCGATCCAACACGGATCACCACAACTCACTTGAAAGAAGAAATTTTTTGATCGCGGACTCCGAAGAATAAGAGATGCCAAAAAATTATTTGAAGCAATCTCTCCTTCACAATAGTCCTTAATCCTCTCTCTCTCAAAGATTGTAAAGCACTCTTATTTTTGAGATGATTTTACAACTAGCATGCATCACCATTTTATAAGCCCTTGGTAATCTATACATGGAAGGCCAATATATATGGAAACTTCTAATATGCATCAATAATATATTTAATGGAAATCCAATCATAATTGGCTTGCCATAATTGGAAGCCCAATTATATGAAAATCTACTATATGAAGGGTCCAATCAAAAATATATGATCATGTAAATATGGAAATTCAATCATATATTTCCTTACCATATATGTTCCAAAATAGTATACATGCACTCCCCTAGCTTCTCCGACACGCAGATGGCGCTCGTCGCTCTCCGATATATTCTCCACATAGGTTGGGAACCCCACCCACTCCAATAAATCTTCTCCTTCACAACTAGGTGGAGGAACTCGTCATCCCGACGATTCACCTGCAGTACTCAAACTTCCCCCTTGGTAGAACCTTCGTGAACATATCTGCTCCGTTATCATCAGTATGGACCTTCTCAAATATCGCGTCCTTCTTCTTAACCATATCTCATATCCAATAATACCGAGTCTCAATGTGCTTGGACCGACTATGAATTGTCTGGTTCTTCACAAGGTGAATAACACTCTGACTGTCGCAAAGCAAAGTATGCTGCTCTTGCTTCAGCCCCATTTCTTGCAATAGTTTTTTCATTCACAACAACTCCTTGCAAGCCTCTGTCGCCGTAATGTACTCTGCCTCTGTCGTCGATAAGGTAACACACTTCTGCAACCGCGACTGCCACTATACCGCTCCTCCAATAAACATCATCATATAGCCCGAAGTGGATCACCTCGTGTCTACATCTCCAGCCATATCAGCATTGGTATACCCAACCAGCTTCGGTTCGTCACTACCAAAAGAAAGTTTCCAATCAGCAGTACCCTGAAGGTATCGTAGAATCCACTTGACCGTACTCCAATGTACCCTTTTAGGATTTGAAAGGTACTTGCTAACTGTGCCAACTACATGAACGATGTCTGGCCTCGTACACACCATAGCATACATAAGGCTTCCCACAGCTGAGGCATATGGAACCCGCTCCATATCTTCTTTTTCGTCCTCGGTAGATGGACACTGCTCCTCAATGATTTTAAAGTGAGCCGCAAGGGGGCAACTCACTTTCTTCAACCCGTCCATCCCGAAACGCTGAAGTACCCGGTAAATGTACTTCTTTTGGGACAAGTATAGTAGCTTGGACTCTCTTTTTCAGCTGATCTCTATCCCAAGAATAGTCTTTGCTGCACCCAAATCCTTCATAGAGAAGGCTGTGCCTAGTTGGCGCTTCAACTCCGCTATCCTAGTGGCATTCCGACCCACTAATAGCATGTTATCAACATAGAGCAATAAAATGATGAAATCATCATCGACAAAGTACCTCACAAATACGCAATGGTTCGAGGTCGTCCGTACGTAACCATGCTCCCCCATAAAGGACTCGAACTTCCTGTACCACTGCCTCGGAGCCTGGGATAGAGATCAGCTGAGGCAGTGGTACAGGAAGTTCGAGTCCTTTATGGGGAGCATGGTTATGCACGACTCCCAAATCCTTCATAGAGAAGGCTGTGCCTACTTGGCGCTTCAACTCCGCTATCCTAGTGGCATTCCGACCTACTAATAGCATGTCATCAACATAGAGCAATAAAATAATGAAATCATCCTCGGCAAAGTACCTCACAAATACGTAATGGTCCGACGTCGTCCGTGCATAACCATGCTCCCCCATAAAGGACTTGAACTTTCTGTACCACTGCCTCGGAGCCTGCTTCAAACCATACAAGCTCTTCCTCAACCGGCAGACCAAATGTGACTTGTCCTTCTCACAGAATCCCTCTGGCTGCTCCATGTATAACTCCTCCTCAAGATCACCATAGAAAAATGCCATCTTTACGTCCATCTGCTCGACCTCCAAGTCAAAACTGGCTGCCAATGCTAGCACCACCCGAATAGATGACTGCTTGACGACTGGCAAAACGATCTCATCATAATCTATGCCTTTTCGCTGACCGTAGCCTTTAACTATCAGCCTCGCTTTATATCGAGGGCGAGTAGCATCATCCGTCTGCTTCATTCTAAACACCCATCGATTCTTCAAAGCCTTCTTGCCCTTTGGCAACCGTACCAGCTCATAAGTGGAATTGGCGTATAAGGAACTCATCTCCTCCTACATAGCCTGCATCCACTCCTGCCTGTGTTCGTCTTCCATAGCCTCTGCAAAGCTTTCGGGCTCTCCCCCGTCAGTCAGTAGTACATACTCACCAAGTGAGTATCTCGTAGATGGTTGATGATCTCTGTCGCTCCTTCTCAGTGGAGCCACTGGTGCTGGCTGTACACCAACTGTCTCCTCTCCTTCAGGAACTGCCTCTTCGACATGCTTATCCTCCTGAGGGACACCCTGACCACCATCAGCAGGCTGATGATCAAGGTTGGGAGCAACTCCATGCACTGGCTCCTCCATAACTGGATCCTCTGTGATGTCCTTTGGAAACTGCTCGAAGCGAAATGACTCTAACTCAGGCAATTCTTCAGCCTCAGAAGGCGTCTCAGAATCCTGAGTGTTGGTCATGGTCTGATCCTCGACGAATACTATGTCCCTGCTTCTGTAGAGATTTCTTTCCACTGGGTCGTAGAGTCTATAGCCAAACTCATCTCGACCGTAGCCGACAAAGATGCATCGCCTCGTCTTCGACTCAAGTTTGGACCTTTCGTCCTTCGGTACATGCACGAAGGCCTTACAACCAAACACTAGCAGGTGATTGTATGACGGCTCTTTGTCGTACCATACTTTGTCAGGCATATGACCCTGCAAAGGAGCACTAGGAGATAAATCAATAACATAAGCAGCTGTGAGAAGAGCCTCACCCTAATAACTGCCTGGCAAATACCGTACCCTCTTCATCAGTGTCCTGTTCATGCGCTCCGCTACACCATTGAGCTAAGGTATCTTGGGCAGAGTCTTCTGGTGTCGTATCCCTTGCTCTCTGCAATACGCATCAAAGGGACCAATGTATTCGCCGTCGTTGTCGGACTGAACACACAATAACTTCTTGCATTTCTCTCTTTCAATAGAGGCCTGAAACTCTTTGAAAGTGGACAACACCTGATCCTTGGTCTTTAAGGCAGAGACCCAAACCTTTCTGGAACAATCATCAATAAAAGTTACAAAGTAAGAGGTGCCACCAATAGATTTTACCTTTATAGGACCGCAGACATCCGAGTGAATCAACTCGAGCAACGCCAGCTTCTTTGAACTTGGGTGACTTTGGAAAGACACCCTATTTTGCTTCCTAGCAAAGCAGTGCGTGCATTTCTCCAAATTTATAGACTTGAGCCCTGGAATCACCTTTATGTTCACCAAGTAGCTCATCCCCTTTTCGCTGATATGGCTAAGCCGTATGTGCCATAACTCGGTAGATGCATCACTGACTGCGTTCACCTCTTATGTCCCCTGTGCGCTCCCCTCCATATAGTAGAGACCAGACTTCTTGCTTCCTATGGCAATCACAATCGAACCTCTGGAAAGCTTCCACTGACTATTTTCGAAGAGACTAAAGAATCCTTCGTCATCCAACCTTCCAACCGACACCAGGTTGAAATGGATATCATGGACATGACAAACATCTTTGAGAATAAGAACTGCACCCATCTTCGTCCTTGAATGCACATCTCTACTGGCAACTGCCTTTGACACATCTCCATTTTCCGTCTTTAACACTCCACAGTCACCTGTCGTGTAAGTGGCAAATAGTACCCTGTTATGAGATACGTGCACTAAAGCCTCTGAGTCCTCCAGCCAAGAATTGTCATCGCAGGCGAGGTTTGTGATAACCTCATCACCTACGACGATCACATCGTCTCCATGTATCGAGTCCACCGCTGTAGTGTTCTCATCTTGCTTCCCCTTGTCGCCCTTCTTCTTTCTCTTCCAAGCAAAACAGTTCCGCTTGATGTGGCCCTTTTTGCCACAATGGTAATACTCTGAGTCCTCGTATCGACCCTTGGACTTTCCTCTGCTCTTGTCTCTGCCACCATCTGGACCCCTGCTTTTGCCCCTTCAATGGCTCTCTTAAACTAGTACCTCTGAGTGATGGGATGTGGATGAAGTGCCCTGAGAACGTCTCTGCATCTCTTTATTCAGTACCCAGTTCTTGGCAAACTCCAGACTGACCACGCCTTTCGGAGCAGAAGCGATCATAGATACTCGTACGGTCTTCCACGAGTCTGGCAATATACATAGCAACCAAAGTCCTTGAACCTCATCGTCGAACTTGACTCCCATCGAGGATAGCTGGTCCACCACGCCCTGGAACTCACTCAAGTGATCTGTAATGGATGTACCATCTTTGTACCGCAGACCCATCATCATCCGGATCAGGAACAATTTGTTTATCCTGATCTTTTTCGTATACAAAGATTCTAGCTTCTCCCATAACATCTTCGCATGCTCAATATTGGCAACATGGTTGTACACGTTCTTGTCAACAAACTGCCGCATGTACCTACACACCTGTATATGCTCGAAGTTCTAGTCCTTATCGGATTTGTCATTGGGCTTCTCGGATGCATATACTGGAAGATGCAGCTTCTTGACGAACATCAAATCCTTCATCTTGTTCCGCCAATAATGGTAGTTGGTACCATTCAGGTTCACCATGCGCAGCTTCGTGTCCATTTTTACTTCCTGGTTTGACTGTCAACTCCTGACACTTCTTTGAACCCAAAGCTCTGATACCACTCTGTTGGGAACGAAGCACGAAAACCGTTTTCCTAAACCAGAAAATCTTATGAGAGAACCGAACAAAAGCACACAAACCAAAAATGCCAAACACAATCGCAGACACAGATTTTTGACGTGGAAAACCCTTACGGGAAAAACCACGGGACAATCGGAGTCCAACCCTGAATAACCTCCACTAATGGAATAAAGAGAATACACCCTCTACAAGCTCCTCCCGATCCAACACGGATCACCACAACTCACTTGATAGAAGAAATTTTTTGATTGCGGGTTTCCTTACCATATATATTCTAAAATATGATCCATGCACTCCCCGAGCTTCTCCGACACACGGATGGCGCTCGTCGCTCTCCGGGATATTCTCCACATAGGTTGGGAACCCCACCTACTCCAACACACATCTTATTATATGCTCTATTATGTTATTAAATTGAAATAATGGTAGCAGAAGCTACAATGTTGCTTCTGAGACGAGTATATGTGTTATGAGCATGGAGCTCGAGAAATGAGAAATATAGTAGGAATAAAATTTTATTCAATTTACATATTATATTACCATACATATTATGTTTCTATCTATAGCACATACACATTTGCATGGTCATTGACAACTTGTGCAAATGGTTTGGCATTCCTCGAACGGTATTCGGGACACCGGGACTGTATTGACCTAGGAAAAAATTATATAGAACGTGCCGTCAGACATGATGTATTGTGAGACCTTCATTGAGGCTAGCTATCTGCTCTAAATTAAAGGTCGTATCATAATACCATGGATAGTCCCTTTTGGTGTAGAGAGCACCGATGACAGTTACGAAGATATGCTGGATAGTAGTGATGATTGTTTTACACACCTAACATATTAATGCAGGGACGAACTACGTTTATGGATGTGACTTTAATATTGTTTATGGATAGATTGAATTATATAGAAATCTTAATTGTGTATGCTAATTCTTGTTCTACATGAAAGGAAAGTGGCCATGGGTAATAATTACTATAAATTGATAAATCTATGCTTTATAATTTCTAGTATTGTATTTTTAGGCAAATTATAAGGGCACTCCAACATTTGCTAGGGGCTAGCCTTACTAGGGGACAACACATTAGGGTGGAACTTTTACTAGGGACAACCCGAATTTTACTTGCGGCTAGCCCCTGTCCCCCAAACCCTTTCTAACACTTCACTTCTTATTTTCTTTCTCTATCTTCTAAACCCTAAACTCTATTTCTCTTCTCCTCTCCATAATTCCAATCCCAAACTAAATTCCTTCTCCATTCTTCCTCCAATTCCAAGCAATGGCACCCAAGCCCAGACCTTCATCATAATCTAGGTATGTTTTTACATATTTTGCTATATTTTCCTTTAAATTTTTTGAATATTTGGTAATACTCAAAACAGTTAGATAAAATAGGTTCTAACAAATTTAGGGTTCATGTATGAACCATTCGAAAGTGAAGAAACAATTGTTTTACATCAAATCATAACCCTATTTTTACTGTTTTGGCCGTTTTGGCCGACAGTCACGCACGAAAACGACAGGACTGCAAGCAGTCCTGAAGTCAATTATTATACATAGGACTACAGGCAGTCCTGCCGTTCTGATATATTATAGGGCTGCAGGCATTCCTGTAGTCCTTAAGTAAAGGAGGACTGCATCTAGTTCTGTAGCCCTGAATAACATTAGGACTGCATGTAGTCCTGCAGTCCTTTATAGTATTAGGCAGTCCTGCCTATTTTGTGTGATATTATTTTCTGACACATCTTACACTCCTACTTGTTTATTTCTATTTGCAGTCCTGTGACCGCCAGCAAAAGAAAATGATCCACCGCGTCAGCACGCAAAGAATGTAATGTGGCCCATCCGCTTGAGAGACCAATCAGAATCGTAGAACCCGATCCAGAGGTGACTGTACCGGCTCGCCAGCCTCGAACGAAGAAAATGGCTCATCATCCTCGGTCGAAGGAAGCATCTCCTTCTAGTCCTCCATCTTCTTCCTCTTCCAATGACGGCGAGCCTACCGGCAAAACCCGCTCAGATGATGGTTTCGAGCCTTCTCAGGAGCCGGTTCATCCAGAAGGTTGCTCAATGTTATTGTCATTTGACAACCACATTGCATTTCAAATATGGAAGGTCCCGGTATGTACGTTAAGTTATGGAAATTTAAGCTTTCATTTAGTCTACTATATTTTTTTTTTCTAATTCTGTATTTATCATGTTGTCCGACATACAGATGAGCTATCGTATGCTTAGAGTCGTCAGCCACGGAAAGAAGTCTGGTAGCTGACAGTTTGACACATTAGGGGAAGCCATCAGGAACAAGATCATTTATACCGACTTGTACAATTTGGCCCGATACTCCTACAAGACAATGGACAGTACTCTTTTATCAGCCTTCATTGAGAGACAGCATCTGAAAACCAACACTTTTTATTTCCTAACAGGGGAGATGACGATTACACTTGGCAACCTGAATGTTACTGGTCGGGTCATGACGAATGAACTGTTCCATAAGAAATCTTCTAACTAGTACGACCATATCATAGATTATGTGTCATAGAATCTTGGGGTTGAAGCTAGGAGCTTTACAACCCTTCCAGACTTCAAGAAGTCCTACGAACTTCCTTTGAAATTTGGAAGAGACTTTTAGAGAGACGGAGGCCGATGATGATAATATTAACAGTCTCGCATGTGCATACATCATTCATCCTAGGGTCCGTCGACATTCCGTTCAAGTCCGGAACCTCGATTCATGCTAAATATCTGCTAAATTTATCCGACGTCGACGACGTAGAAGAGATATCTTGGGGTAGCGCTATAGTAGCAAATCTTTATCGCGAGCTTGGTGCAGCATCCCGTGTCGGTACTAAGACAATCGCAGGATTCCAGACTCTACTCCAGGCAAGAAAATTTCTTCGAGGTTAATCTCTTATACAAAATTTTGTTGTTAAATTGTTGACTATTCTTTTAATAATTGTACATGCATGGATATACGAGCACTTTTCGATGCTGAAAGGGGTGAGGAGAACGAAAACTATGGCGAGCACCTTCCTAGAATGTGCTGCTGGAGGCCAACTAGGTTGAAGCTAAAAATTCACAAACACTGAAAAACCTAGTACATTATGAATGGTTGTCAGTCTACTCCGAGTGGCAAAGGCATGTACTTGGGAAATCTGAAAGACAACCGATGGTTGAAATTTTGGACTGTAGCGACAAATACATGGTGTATTATGCTGGTGTCAAACATGCTAAGTTGTTGAACCCTCACATTCAAGGGTTCGATATTGTAGGAGCTCTGGGACCTCTTCCCCCCAAAAATGTCCTATATGCTGCATTGGTGAAGATGGTGAGTTTCAAATTTGTAGCCTTGAAAGATTTCCAAGTTTGTAGACTTAATTTATGTCGTATCATTTACAGGCTAAAAAGGTGAAGGAATTGGCAAAAAGTATCCATCAATGCCAGGAAGAAAACTATGATGCAATCTGCAACGAGATGGAGCACATCGACAACTCTATAGATTTTCCCTTCCTGCATAAAAGGGAGCAGCGTACGAAGGCCCGACATGACAATTAGTTTTATTGTGTGTTTATGTGGATTTTATGTCATATGTGATATGTGATTGGATATGGGATATGTGATGGATATGGGATATGTGATGGATATGTAATATGTGACGGATATATGATATTTTTGGTTATGCGACATCATTTTGGATATATGATTTTATTTTGGATATGTGATTCAATTTTGGATATGTGATTTTATGTTTTGATATGTTTTGGATACGTTTGTGCATGTTTTAGATACGTTTGAATATATTCAAAGTTGATGTGATGTCTGCATTAGGTAGGACTGCCAGCAAAGTTGGCAGTACTGCATCAAAAAAAGACTGCCAATAAGTTGGCAGTCCAAATCAAACCTCTATATTCGGAGAGTTTTGATACATAATTGTACAGGAATGCCAACCTGTTGGCAGTCCTATTGCAAAGCAGGACTGTCAGCTAGTTGGCAGTCCTAAATGAAGCAAGAACAGCCAACTACCTGACATGTACAATTTTGAATCAAAACTCTCCAAACAGAGAGTTTTGATTTAGACTACCAACATATTGGCAGTCCTGCATGAAGAAAGGATTGCCAACTAGCTAGAAGTCCGAATCAAAACTCTCTGTTTGGAGAGTTTTGATTCAAAATTGTACAGGACTGTCAGCTAGTTGGCAGTCCTATTGTAAAATAGGACTAATAACTTGTTGGCAGTCCTGCATGAAGCAAGGACTGTCAAGTAGCTGACAATTTTGTACAATTTTGAATCAAAACTCTCTAAACGGATAGTTTTGATTTAGACTGCCAACTTATTGACAGTCCTACATGAAGAAATACTGCCAACTAGCTGCCAGTCCAATTCAAACTCTATGTTTGGAGAGTTTTGATTCAAAATTGTACATGACTGTTAGCTAGTTGGCAGTCCTATTGTAAAATAGGACTGCCAACTTATTTGCAGTTGGCAGTCCTATTTTACAATAGGACTGCCAACTAGCTGACAGTCCTGTACAATTTTGAATCAAAACTCCCCAAACAGAGAGGTTTGATTTGGACTGCCAACTTGTCGGCAGTCCTGTATGAAACAAGAACTGCCAACAAGCTGACAGTCCTGCTTTATGCATACTGATACTCTGATACTCTTGTACATAGGTAAACACATATTGCACACAGCCCTTGTAATGCCCCACTCCGTACGGTGTATTATGTTAAGTCGTTGACTCGAAGAGTTGTGTTGACCTGATTAAGTATCGATGCGAATCGATACAAGAGTACGTTGACCCAAGAAATATATCGAGTAAGATCGATGCAAAGAGTTATGTTGACCCGAAGAACGCATCGAGTAAGATCGATGCAAGTGCTAAGTTGGCCCGGGAGAAAGCATTGAGTCGGTTCGAAGATTCTAAGAAATCAAATCGACGCAAGGCATTAATCCAATTCTGATAAGTATTGATTTTAGTTGGTTTCACGTGCAGGCTATACGTTTATGCTGAAATATAAGAGTTCAATATTTTACCTTGTTTACAATGAGGTCCGTAAAATCAAATCACAGCCTCGTAACGGACTGAGGCATAGGCACGGTAAGCTAAATCGGTTGTATAATTCAACGAAGCACGACGTGATCGAACGGCTAAGTTAGAAGAGTTGGTCGTGCAACAAAGTTATAAAATCGAGCCACATCGGCTCGGCAAAACGACAAGGCATATCGGCTTAATGAGGGAGGACTTTGACTCTTCTTTTCTAGTCCGTCATGCCTAATTAAAACGTACCGTTGTATGCTAAGTCAACCTATCGAGTCTACGGACGTGGCTCGAAGACGAAAAATCGTAGTGCATATCGAAGACTAGATAGATCAATTGAAATAAAACGTACGAGTCGCTATTGAATATTGAATATCACAAAGGCGAGCGCCTCGGTGCGTAAGTCATAAGAACATGGGATAACTGTATCGATGAGTACCTCAGCGCACAAGTCATTCGTGCCATCGTGCATGAGTTAGTATGCTAGAACATTGAAAGACTATACCGGCATGAGTGACTCAGTAGACGAGTAATAGATTATTAAATACCCTATCGAGGCGTGCCTCAGTTGCACGAGTCGGAAGGAAGGAACATAAGTCTAACACATTGAACACTAAGGCATAAAACATGAAAATATTGAATCTAGGCGTGTAGCGAATGCACGACGCAAGGAATGTCGAATAACTATATCAAAGCGTGCGTACGTGCATGAGACTTACTGTCACTACCACTTTTCTAGCTTGAGGGTAATTTGGTCATTTTCAAAATTTTGGAATTAATTTGGAATTATTATGTATTATTTAGAATTATTAGAATTAATATGTTTTTTAGTAATTTTTAGTATAATTGATTTTGGTGTTCTAGTGGACTTTGACTTATGTTGACTTTGGAGACTAACCTAGTGGCTAACCTAGGTCATAACTATGTGATTAGGATATGGAAACCTAGGTTGACTTAAGTTAGTGAGGATTAACTCATTGGAATTAGTTTGGGGAAATTAGGAGCTAGATTGATTAATGAATGGCTTGTGAAATCACAAGTCATTTTATGACTTAAAGGCTTAATGGCCCATAGGCCCACACCCCTTGAACCAAACCCTAACCCTAAAAATCTGGCCGGCCAACTAGTGTTCCCCCCCTATTTATATCACCTTGAAATTAGGGCTTGCCTCTTTAGGAATCATTGCCATTTGGAAGAGGTGAGTCTCCATCTTTGTAAATCCTTAGAAAATCCATTTTAACTCCAAATTCCTCCAAACAAATTGCAATAGGACCTAATATTAGTCTATTTGCTGTTGGTGTTGAGTATTTTCAGGAAAGACACAATTTGAGGGAGTTTGGTGGCTTGAGGAATGTTTGCCATGAAATATAAAAGAACAGAACAATTATCGGAGGACCGGACTTTTACTTCACGTTACAAACTCGCTCGTACAAAAAAAGCCTAGGGATGAAAACCTAGGTACAGCAGTCTAAGTATAATTATTTATTTTAGATTCTGGGGGGTGACGATAGAGGCTCGGAAAGGCGACGGCAGCCCTGCCTTACTCCTTGGACGATCGGTATGCAGCCTTGGCTCCTGTGAAGAGATGGTTAGCATTGATGAAGAAATGCTCTTCTTGCTCTCCCGTTATTACTCTTCTGGCTTCTCTCTCTCTAGATTAATCTCTATGTATTCTTTTCTCTGACTATTGGGGGAGCCTCTCTGTATATTTCGCAAGGTAATGGCACCTTGCTTATTTATAGGAGTGAGGGCATCATTAGGGTTTGGATGATTACCCATTTTCAAAGTGGTGGCGGCCTGATATTTAATCAATCTGGACCATTAGTCTTAGGCGTGAAGGATCTGGGCCATAAATGTGGATAGTATTGAATCCTGTGAATGATTAATGCTGATTGCTTTAAATCTTCATGATTAGTTGCGTCAAGCTCGGCTCTCTCACCACGTGTCCCATTGGCTTGATCATGAGTGATACGCCCTGATCTCATTAATTGTGAGGATAACGTTAAATATGGTTATTAGGATCTGGTAAATCTCTGATTGATTTAAAACCACGCGTCCCATAATCACCCTGCTACCAGCTGTCAAGTCATGGGGGCAATTGAATCTCTGCCACGTGTCTTAATGGTGGACCCTGCCAGAGCCGTATGATATCCATAAACCGCATGAGACAGCGTCTCAGTGAGCCGCATAGGTATAGTACTTACGAGCCGCATGGGATGGCTTCTTGGTGAGCCGCAGGAAGATGATTCCTGGCCGCATGAAGCTATTCTTCAATTGAGCCGCATGGGAGTAGCCACGTGGCAATCTTGGATCGTGTCAGAGATTTTCTCCTGTTCCCGAAGAGCCTGTCATTATGATAGGACCATCATGGCACTTTATGCCAAAGCCGTCAGCTGTCAAATCAGAGCATTAAATAAGGCCATTACTTGATGGCCAGCTGTGTGAAGGGATCCCACGGGGACACGTGGTGTTGATCGAGCCGCATCTCTCTGTTGGTCGTTTGTGAGCCGCATATACTTCCGAGCCGCATGAGGCTGGGAGACTCTTTGAGCCGCATGGGACTGTTCCTATGTAAGCCGCATGGATTTTTCTGCTCCGAGCTGCATAAGACTGAGAGTCTCTTCAAACCGCATGGGACTGCCCCTGTATGAGCCGCATGGAGTTCTCCTGTTCCGAGCCGCATGGAGCATCATTCTGATATTTTCCATGCTTCTACAAGAAACTCTTTCCATTTGGGGATTTTAACCCTTAGTTCATCAATAGGTATAAATCATTCTACTCTATATAAATTCTATTAAAATTCATTTCTAGGATGCCCTAACCCTAACCTAACAGTAGGATAGGCTAACCCTAGAATTTGAACCCTTTTTGTGTCCGTATCGGACACGTATCAACGTGTATAGGAACGTGTTCGACGAAATGCCTCAAAGGGCATTTCGTTTAATTTTGTGATTTGTGTTTGAATATAAAAATTGATATTCACCTTGCTTATGCATTCCTTGGGAACTGAGCACGATTTCGTGTCGGATTGAGTCGACACGGGTGCGTGGACACGCGGTCGCGCGCGTGCGCGCGCTGGCAGGATTTTCCCCTGCTGCTCGTGTGCATTTTCTCAGTGCACACAACGTTTTAACCCACAAAACTTGACACGTGTGTCATTCTCATGACTGAAACGAGAACCCCAGGCTGACACGAACTTTCGTGTCGTGTCGGACACACTTTTGCCTGTGCACGTGTAGTGCACTGTGTAGTTCAGTGTTCTGGTTTTTGTGTTCACTGTTTATTCAATTTTTAATAGCTTAAATAATGTTTTTAATTGCTAAATAGATCCTAAATATAATGTATATTATGTGTTAGATTCAGTTTCCATATTAGTTTAGGTTTTGTTTAAAATTTTTGTTCGATTGAGGATTGGAACATCATTTTCTGATACTTCCTGATACTGTTATTTTCAGTAATTTTTTCCAAACTTTTAAGCCTGTTCATTGTTGATATTTCACTGTAAACTACCCTCACACATTTGTTGGTTCATATTATGGAAGTATTGAATTCAAATATAGGCTTTTGGATTGGGAAGGGGATATTAGCTTTTGGTTTGGTTTTCTAATTGGCTAATAACTTAAAATTGAATGTTCAATATACCTGAGTTTTCCTTATATTTGATTGCAATGTTGTCCTTCTCTAAAACCAGATAAGGACTGGGATATTGTTTTCCTTTCCTTCTCGAATTGAAAGAACCTGAGATTCCAGTTTTCCCTATTTTTGAACTGTTGTTAACTGCTAAGAAACCTGATAATGGGATTAATGAGTGTGTGGTTTCAAACATGTGCATACCTGAGTTTCATGGTTTAGCACTGTTTCCCTCTTCCAGTTTCTATAAAACCTGTTTTCCTTTAATGGAATTTAGACTTTGATGTGTTCACTGTTAGCTAGGTCCTTTCCTGAGTTTATGATTTGAATTCCCATTTTCTTAAAACTGTGAACTGATTTATTGAATGTTCATTTCTTCCAAAAACCTGAGATGTGTTAATTCACTGCTAGATGGAAATAAGTTGTTGGAACTGTTGATTAATGAATTAGTTCTGAGATTCTAAAACCTGGGAATGAGTGTATGCATCCCTGTTTTCTTATTTTTCAGTGTACCCTTCAACTGTTATTTTCCAGGATTTTTCTGTACATTGTTGAACTGTTTTGCCTTTCCTTTTCAGTTTTGTGTGGGATGTTCCTATCTAAACTGAATTGTACATTCATGTATTCACTGTTCTAATAGTCACACTGTTTCTTAACCTGCTGAATACACAAGTCACACACCACAGTTGCTTCACTGTTTTCTCAATTTCTCTCACACACACATGCCTATGTCTATGACACACACATTGAATACTCATGTGTTTTCCCTCCTTCACTCCCTTCCTATGTATATATATATGCATTGTGATATATATATATATATATATATATATATATATATATATATATATATATATATATATATATATATATATATAAGTTTCTTATATATGAGTATATGTGTTTTTATATATATATTAGATATATATGGTGTATGGTGATATATATGATATAATGTATTATATATCATGATATAGGGTATGGGTGAAATTGTATAGTGGCTATAGGTTATATGTATTCTTAATAGATTATATTAATATGGTTTTTTGTGTATTATTAGACATAGTCATGTCATGTGGTTATGTGACTATGGTATGGTTAGGCATGGTATGCCTAGTTGGAATCTAGATAGACTGTTTAGCCTTATTAGACCTAGAATGGCTTGTTAGACCTAGATTAGACTAGTTTGACTTAGGTTTGACTTGGTTGACCTAGTTTGACTTCTAGGGTTGACCAGAGTTGACCAAGACTTGACTTTGGTCTAGATTGACCTAGATTCATGTAGAATGCATTGTAGTACTTTTCATTACTATTATGGACTTGTTGTGACTTGTACTGTTCTAAATAGGAGACAGACACCACTCTTCGGATAGTACTTTCATCTCGGACTTTCAGTTAGCAGGCGAGTACATTCTCTGATCTTTTCATACCTGTCTGGACTATATTCTTGCTCTAGATTACTTTATATGATGCTGACACGTATCTTCACGGATTAGTACTATATGGATCCTTTCCTGAGATGTTATCCCTCTACGGGTGCATCGGGTATTTCATGTTCATGTACTTTATCATGTGCATCAGGTACTCCTTGTACTCGTACTAGTTTATGTTTTTATATGTTCTCATGTGCTTTATCACGTGCCTTATGTGCTACTCATTACATGAGTTCACGTATCTTAGTTGTATTCATGTGCTTATAACGTAACTTGAATGGATCCTTGTGTATTGATTGGGGCGGGGTGAGTAGAATTGGTTATGTGATCATTATCCCCAGTAGCTGTATAAATGTGCCTCCTTATTTCTATTCATGTGCCCCTAAGCCGTTTACATAACCATATTGTACTCTAAATCACTTAGCCACTTACAGTCTCTACTATCATGTATTTACTTTCAGTTAAAAATATCTTCTGTTTACTTGTACTTCCATTCAGCACTTCCTGTATTTTACTCTATTGCATGATTTATACTCCTAACCTACTATGAACTGTATAAGAGATATGTGCTCGTTCCCGTCCTGACTGGACCTGTTGAAAATTTTACAGAGGACGAGGAGGAGGCCTGCTTAGACACTTATTATGGGACAGCCTTAGAGGACACTTGCGATCCAGACTTCCAGTCGGATCCCTTAGCAGTAGAGACAGTTGCTCCATAGTTAGCTTATCTTATTTTATAGCATTGGAGTTGAGTTGTATATACATTTGGGATCTGTATTATGTCTGGATGTTATGGAGTTTATTATAGACACTTAGCTCTCTCTCTTTATCTGTACTTCTTGTGGATTTGGATCTTGCATCGTATTATCTATCTATCTTCCTTTCATGTTCTACCTTAGCTGTGATTGAGTTATATTATGTTATGTCACCCCCATTCGGGGAGTATAACTGTTTTACCTTCAACTGTTAGATGTTGTGACCTAGGACAGCGTTCTACCGCTGACACTACGGCGTAGGCTGGACGTACCCACGTCTCGTGCCCTTACTCTAGGGTGCGGGTCGTGACACTTACCAAAGATGGCTTCATTGAAGGAGAGAACAATTGTGGCACGAATGTGATAGAACTGTTGAATGTGGCATGGTACCTCGATATGTTTATGACCTTCGGGGTATTCGTTGATGAACATTGAGTTGGGACATTGTGCCAATTGAAATAGAGATAGGCAAATTGCTTGGTTGTATGAAAGATAAGATACGTTGCATGGTCAAATTGACTTAAAGATATATGGCCCGTATACGGGTGTTAACTTCCCTCGAACATGGTACGCCAAGGCACAGGGACCGTTCGGCCTAGGAGGGACTGCGAGATAATCGGTATTGTTGGTGCACTTCATTAAGACGGTTTGCGACATGCTATTGATGTGATAAGCCACTTACTCGAGTAATTTGGGGGTCCTCTGATGTTTAGGTTAGCAACCGCACAGAGTGATCACCGTCTTACATATGTGATTTGAGAAATATAAGTCCATTTGGCTCGGAAAGCCAGTGACCTTCATATTGTTTAAAGAACGGTGGGCTGAAAGTGCAGGCACACAAAGGTCCTGCATAAGATCACTTATAATATGACAGAGAAGGATGATAGGCGTATTCACCTTGCAACGAAGCAAGGGTGAGTGCATCAGTGTTGGTAAGAAGTCACGAAACAACACGAGATTGCTATTGGTTGCTCGCTTGCTTATGCGAATCGAAATAACATGCTTGCCATGATAACATGCTTTACTATTTTCGAATATGCCATAAAACCGATCCTAAGGAGAATATAAAAATAATAACTAAATTGTATGCAGCATGAATCAGTACATTACTAAATGTCGGTTTAGTTAAGTGGGTCTTTGATCAGTACAGCGAGAAGGAATGTACTAATCTCCCATTTGTTTGCTAGCAGGTTAAAGGGATGATCTGCCCACGGTGGAGCTTCGCTCGAATGCGTTGAGGTTTGAAATGTCGTAGCGAATTGAAGCATGTGACTGCACTGACGCTCGGACTTGCAACATAATTGATACGACCGAGATATAAAAGATACGCTGTATGGAACGGTGAAATATTTTGTGTTTAAGAGAGAACTTGAGTGTTGTAACCAATCTGGAAAATTCAGTTGGGTTATTGAAAGCCTTTGTAATCTTAGTTCATTCATCAATAAAGAGAATTATTTCGTATACTCTGTTTTCTTTAGTTGCTAATATCAGATTAAAGATAACCATTTGAGAACTTGTCATCTTGCCTTGTACGAGTGCAACTCCAGACTCGTACGACATCACGTCCCAGCGAGGACGATGATTCGAATAAATCGATGTGAGGACGAGCAATTTTTTGGGTCAGGGCGTGACAAATTGGTATCAGAGCTCTAGGCTCAATTTCCTCAGGGCATTTGCTTCGTTTCAATTCCAAAGAGTTGCCCACCACCAATCGAATCACTCTTGACTCTACTCGATGTCACACTGGATGTTCCATACAATAGGTCTAATACAAATCGTATAATTTTGCCGCCTGTATTTTGGAAATTACATGATATTTGCTAAGGAAGTCATGAAATGTTTACTACATTGAGTGCAATAAGACGTGAAAGTTGGTTGCATCGATGAGTTAAATGTTTTAATACAGCAGTCGATATGAGAAATATTAGTTGCATCGATATAACAAAAATCATGGGATGCATGAATTGCAACGAGTTTATTGTGAATGTTGCGTTTCAATGAACATAAAAGTTGAAAATCGAATGTGTTGAACGGATTCAAGTATTGGCTTTGAATATCAAAAATAAATTATTGCACGAGATGCAACGGAGGGCACTGAATTAAAATGTTACATGAGATGAAATAGAGGAGACTGAACTAAAATGTTACACAAGATACAACAGAGAAAACTAAATTAAAATATTGTACGGGATGTAACGGAGGAGACTAAATTAAAACGTTGTACGAGATGCAATAGAGAAGACTGAATTAAAACGTTGCACGAGATGCAACAGAGGAAACTGAATTAAAACGTTGCATGAGATGCAATAGATGTGACTAAATTAAAACGTTGTACGAGATGCAACGGTTAAAATTTAATAATACATTACACGAGATGCAACGGAGGGAACTGAAATCATAAATCGATAGAACGTATCGTTCGGTTGTGCACCAAACTTGTGTTGGCAAATAAGTACATTGGCCGAGTTCTGTCGGATTTTGATTAATCAAGAGTTATGATTGTGATCGACATGATCACTGCAAAAATTATGAGACGGAATAGACTGTTGGTTCATACCGAGTATGATGTGCAGAAAATAACTTGATTTCCGAGTAGTATATGATATGTTACGTATGCGCTGGATGGCTCGATTTTGAGTGGTATATGCAATACCACTTGTACGATGGATTCCATCGACATATTGTATAAATTGTGGAAGGTTTATCCGCAATGGGTGGGAAAGCACCGAGACTCGATTTAAAATTTGTATGACTGTATGTTGATGCAAGTGTTCTTCGATAATCGATTGGAATGATAGGGCGGTGACTCGTATCAATGAATGATACATGGAACAAAAAATTTGTAAGTCAGTCGAACGACCGAGACTAACGAAACGATTAAGCCTCGAAGCAATAATCAGATCGACGTGATAGGAAACTTGAACTTATAAACGAGTCGTACGACTTGCGATCTCAATAGAAATGTTGGGCGAGACAAATTGTAGTCGAATCACATGACTTGCAATCTCGATAGAAATACTGGGTAATACGAATTATAATCGGATCACACGATGTGCAACTTCGGTGAAGAGTTGGTTGATACGGGTAAATAGTTCCTTAGAGATAGTTGGTTACATTACGTCGAAACTCATTTGAGTATGACTGAAACACGTAAAACTTAGAGGACATGATCATATAACCCGAGGGTTCGATGTTGGATAATCAGTAGCTCGGTTATGCGATCAAAGTATAGCGGGATGCGGCGACTCAGTAAACGAGTTAATGCGTATGAAAAAGTTTATAGTGAACTTGTATGTATGCAATATGAACTAAAGTCAACGTTGATACAGATTCAAAGTTGACCCTCGTGCTATCGAAATTGATATTACCTGTCAAAATCGATACGCAGGGAAACGTAAGCACGATGTAAGAATGCAAAACAGAGCAGGCTTACGATATCATAATTTTTGGGAATAACAATACAAGAATATCGAACTGGTTGATCGTAAACCTTGCGATGATTAGGCAAGACTGTAAAGTTATCGACGATTGTTTTGATGCGTATAACATCTCGGATGTCGACCGTGGGTAGATAGACTCGAACTCAATATGAGTAGATGTTTAATAAATTTTGGAATCATCGATGGTAGTGCATGACTTTAATCGAAAGATAGTTGTACCTCAGTTGCACAAATAGAAATTGTGTTGTCCAAATTTTGTTTAGTCCTATAGATTAATTGTCGGAACGTGATTTGGTTCCGAAATAAGATATAGCATGGTTCGTAGTAACTGTCCTTCGTTAATGATCAACAATTATCGAACGTAGCTTTAGGGCAGCTAACCCTAGAAGACTTAACCGCCAAATCAAAGTGAATGTTGCATACCCATAAGATGACCCATATAATGTCGCATATGAATTGTGTGGTACATGTTGATGATAAGTCTAGGTGATCGAATGATTATTTCAGGAATTAATGGAACAACTTCGGTCGAGAAAGACATAGTCGGATTTGATAATTGATCGAATGAATACTCGAATGAGTATATTGGTCGATGATCAAAACAAAAATTTCACCAAACAAACTTGGTGATACGAATAGACGATTGCGAGAATCATGCTATGCATGAGAGCAAGCGGTAAGGGAATGCCTTTTGAATTATGTTGTTAGACTTGGATTCACCTAGCAATTGAGCTTACGTGAATCGAACTGAGATTCGATGTTGTGAGATAGATAAGTTCAAAATTTGGCTAGAAAATTCCTACTCGATAGGAATCGAACATAAGATGCATCGTAACGACCTTCGTGTCAAAGCAATCGTTGCCTTTGAGCATCGTCAACTCGAATTAAACTTTTGTGTCGGATAGATTGTTGCCTTTGTGCAATGTCAATTTCAAGTTATGTCGGGAGAATCTAAGCATGGTGTCTAGGTAAGTCACCTAGCGGGTATAGCCCTGAATGCAACGAATGATGATGCATTTGCAAGTCAACAAAGAAAAATTGTATCAAGATGAGTTGCATAGCCAGACTTCGAAAATAGTTAGACAGCGACTTCGAACATAAGGCGTTGCGGAGGATCATTGCGATCGGATGTGCGAGGCTCGACGCAACTCATGATATAGATGGTCAGTACAAAGACTTACGAAAATGAGAAATACGATTTTTGAATCGCATCGCATGCGATGACTTTGTTGAATGAATCATGTATGTATCAAATATACAGATGCGATAAAATTTTAAGAACAGTTGCTAAAGATAAGTTCGATCGAGAGTACGAGATGGCAAACATATGATTGAAATTTACCTGTCAGCTTTGTTCCAATTTTCTACCACTGGACTTGGCTGAAATACACATATTTTTGGGATGCCTTGAATAAGTGCACGATCCAAATCAAGTTGTATACTGAATTCAAATTGAGCTACAGGAAAGATTGAAAGTTAATAAAAGCTTGTACGAGTGTTTAAAACGGAACAATGATAGTTGGACGAGATCGTTAAACGATCTAGAGAAACACTTAGAGTTGAGTATTGGTTTCGGTTCAAGGACAAACCTTGTTTTGAGTGGTATATTATGTAATGGCCCGCTCCGCACGGTGTATTATGCTGAGTCGTTGACTCAAAGAGTTGCGTTGACCCGATTAAGTATCAATGTGAATCGATACAAGAGTACATTGATCCAAGAAATGTATCGAGTAAGATCGATGCAAAGAGTTATGTTGACCCGAGGAACGTATCGAGTAAGATCGATGCAAGTGTTAAGTTGGCCCGAGAGAAAGCATTGAGTCGGTTCGAAGATTCTAAGAAATTGAATATATGCAAGACATTAGTCCGATTATGACAAGTATTGATTTTAGTTGGTTTCGTGTGCAGGCTATACGTTTATGCTGAAATATAATAAGTCAACATTTTGTCTTGTTTACAACGAGTGTCCGCAAAACCAAATTATCGCCTCGCAACGGACTGAGGCATAGGCACGGTAAGCCAAATCTGTCGTATAATTCAACGAAGCACGAAGTGCTCGAATGGCTAAGTTAGAAGAGTTGGCTATGCAATAAAATTATAAAATCGAGTCGCATCGGCTCAACAAAATGATAAGATGTATCGGCTTAAGGTGGGAGGACTTTGACTCTTCTTTTCTAGTCCGTCATGCCTAATTAAAATGTACTATTGTATGCTGTCAACCTATCGAGTCCATGGGCGTGGCTCGAAGGAGAGAAATCGTATTATGTATCGAACACTAAATAGATCAATTGAAATAAAACGTACATCAAATGTACGAGTCGCTATTGAACATTGAATATCATAAAGGCGAGCGCCTCGGTGCGCAAGCCATAAGAACATGGGATAACTATATCGATGAGTGCCTCAGCGCACAAGTCATTCGTGCCTTCATATATGAGGTAGTATGCTAGAACATTGAAAGACTATATCCGCACGAGTGCCTCAGTACATAAGCAATAGAACATTGAATATCCTATCGAGACGTGCCTCAGTTGCACGAGTCGGAGGGAAGGACCATAAGTCTAACACATTGAACACTAAGGCATAGTACATGGAAATAATGAATCGAGGCGTACATCGAATGCACGACGCAAGTAATGTCGAATAACTATATCAAAGCGTGCGTACGTGCATAAGACTTACCAAAGATGGCTTCATTGAAGGAGAGAACAGTTGTGAACGAATATGACAGAACTGTTGAATGTGGTTTGGTACCTCGATATGTTTATGACCTTCGGGGTATTCGTTGATGAACATTGAGTTGGGATATTGTGCCATTTGAAACAGAGATAGGCGAATTGCTTGGTTGTACGAAAGATAAGATCTATTGCATGGTCAAATGGACTTAAAGATATATGGCCCTGCACGGGTGTTAACTTCACTCGAACATGATAGGCCAGGGCGCTGGGACCGTTCGGCCTAAGAGGGACTGCAAGATAATCGGTATTGTTGGTGCACTTTATTAAGACGGTTTGCGACCTGTTATTGATGTGATAAGCCACTTACTCGAGTAATTCGGGGGTCCTCTGATGTTTAGGTTAGCAACCGCACAGAGTGATCACCGTCTTACATATGTGGTTTAAGAAATATAAGTCCATTCTGGCTCGGAAAGCCAATGACCTTCATATAATTTAAAGAACGGTGGGCTGAAAGTGCAGGCACACAGAGATCATGCATAAGATCACTTATAACATGACAGGAAAGGATGATAGGCATTACTACAAAAATACTGTATTTTACCGATGGAACTTATCGACGAAAAATAAAACGTCGCTATTTACCGACGGATGAGTGACTAACTAACGACTAATTTTCTATGTAAAATATACTGAAAATAATTGCCGCTAGATTCGTCGGTAGTTAGTCGCTAATAATTAGCGACTACTTAGCGACGGACATTTTCGTCGTTGAGCTGCTGTAAAAGTTAAACGACAGCACTTTTTCCCATTCTTAAAGTTTTTACCAAACCCAAATTTCCCCCCAAACTTCTTCCCTCCTCCTTCTCCAACCTCCTCCTCCACAGACCCCCTCCTCGATGGCGACCTCCCCCTCCGATCCCCTCCTCCTCCTCCTCGACGACCTCCTCCTCCTCCTCCGATTCCTCCCCCTCCTCCTCGGCGGCGACCTCCCCCTCCGACCTCCTCCTCCTCTTCCCCCTTCTCCTCAACGGCGACCTCCCCCTCCTCTTCGGTGACCTCCTCCGACCTCCTCCTCGCCACCTCTGATCCCCTCCTCCCCCGTCCCCCTCACCCCCCTCCTCGGGTATTTTTTTAAAATTTGTTACTTCTTTTCATATTTATATTATGTGTTTAATTAACCTATACTTGGATACAAAAATTATGACACAATGTAGTAGCTAGGATTTTGGACACGCACACTGACACAATATAGCAGCTAGGGTTTTGGGTATTCGTAAATTATTTGAAATTCGTAAAATTGGACGTTGGGCTTAGACAATGGACTTGGATACGATACATTGGTCAACTTGGACACGAGCATATGTTGTTTACATAAATTTGGTTCGCTATTTTTGTAGTGAATAGGCATATGTTGTTTACATGAATTAGGTTCATGTATGTATTCCTTTTCGATGGGATATACCAATACCGATAGGATATTCGATTCCAATACTGACACGAGCATATGCCGATACCGATAGGATATTCGATTCCAATACCAATCTGATACGACCGATACCGAATTTATAGGCCGATACCAAGTTAACCGTTCGTGGATATGTGTTTGTACATATACTTGAGTACCGATATCGAACTGATAGGCCGATACTAAGTTACAATTAGGTACTAAATTAATTTGGGGGATGTATTTACAACATATATGGTACTTTGTGCAGAATTTATTTGAGCAATGAGTCGATACTTAGTTGACCGTTCGTGGATGTACAATCGACGACATGAGAGCAAGATTGGTTTGACGAATGATTTCAAGGCGGGCGTCGAGGAATTTCTGAGATACGCTAGTAGCCAACCTTATTTCATGGACGGAAGGCTCATAAAGTGCCCTTGTGTCAATTGTCGTAATATACCATTCAGAGAGGTAGATCTCGTAAGAGAGCACCTCTACAAGAAGGGTTTCGTACCAAACTACAATGAGTGGACGACTCAAGGAGAACCTTTGGTTCAGCAATATCAGTCCTCCTTCAATACGGAGGTGGGAGACCCCACTCTTGGAGACCACTTCCAATATCGCCATCGAAACTTGGCACGTGAGTTGGTATTTGATGCAGCTTGTGCCGGTCCAAGTTTTGATCCAGAGAATCCGAATCCTGTTGCAAAGGAGTTCTATGATATGTTCAACCATGCCGATACTCCGTTATATCTGGGTTGTGATTCTCATTCTGCCATATCGGTGGTGATACGGTTGTTGAACCTCAAGTCTGATTTTAACTTACCGCAAGAATGCTACGAACGAATAATTGAGTTTGTTAGAGAGTTGCTGCCTAAAGGAGCAAAGGACTTGCCAGAAAACTTTTACAAGTCGAAGATAATGATACGAAAACTCGGATTAGGCTACGAAAGATAGATTATTGCCGAAACGACTGCATGTTGTACTATAAGGAGATCAATGATTAAGATAAATGTATTTTTTGTCACGAGGACCGGTACAAGCCCATTCGGGGCAAAGAAAAATCAACTGCACGAGCAAGGTTGCGCCCCTACAAATACATGCATTTTTTGCATATCACAGAGAGGCTACAGAGGATTGTTGGCATCCCAGCCATCCGTTTATTCCAGAGCTCCTCTATCTCCACCACCTCCACCTCCACAGACCGACGATACTGCCGACACCTTCACCTTGTGAAAGATTACATAGATTCTGGTGTCCCTCTAGGGTCAGGTAGGACAGATGAGGGGAGTTCTGAGCACAGCAGGTCTGATGCCTGCCCCTATTGTACCGGCTCCTCCTCCGACCATAGTGTCTCTTGTTGTGTCGTCGAATCTTCTATACATTCCTGCCCATGACGTATAGCGGATCATCACTTTGGTCCTAGGGCAGTTATATTCATGCGGCCGGCCGGCTATGCCTCCGCCACCTCCTCCACCTCCTCCACTATCAGTTTGAGTTTTGTTTTTTATTATATTTGATGATGAGTTTGTATGAACTTTAGCGGGTTTTGATCGATGAGTTTATGTATTACTGAACATATTTCTATATTTTTACTATATTGCGACTGTTGGACGTGTTTGTATCATTTGACTGTCACCCCCATTTCCTGTATTTCGTATTTGTACTCGTAATTTGATTTTTGGCACGTATTTTATTTTCTCGACTTGCGGATTGTGGTTTCTCGTAAATGGGTTTGGACCATGGCTTGGTTTTATTTTGTGGAGTTGGTTTGGTTTGGTTTGGTTCATCATGAGTGGAATACCTTAGCCTATTCTCCACCTCCATTCCATCACAACCACCCTCATTAAAACCTACCAACCTTTTCTCTCTCCTCCATAACTCCATTAATTTCTTACAACTTCTTCTTTCCTTATTCCACACAACTCCCCAACCCATAGGCAAGTGCACCTTGCCATCAAATAAGCATCACTTTTTATTTGTCCATTAACTAGATTGGGCCATGGAGAACAACTTTAGAACTTGACATTTTATGATTTAGAGCTTTCATTTTTCTAGATCTAGGTTTTAACTATTTTCGAAAATCCTTGGTTTTGATCCATTAAACTTCGATTTTTGCATGTTTTGATGCTTCCATGTGGAAGAGAATTCGATTTTACTCAAGTTAGAACTTTGAAAATCTAGATTTGGTTTTGATTTGGCTAAGTTATGAAGATTTGAAGTTTTTGGTGTTCTTGAGGAGTTCATCTCAGCCTTGGTGAAGGCTCTCGGCCAGTGCTCTTTAGCACTTGACCGTTTGCGTACCCCGGCCTGTGCTCTTTAGCGCATGGCCGATTGCGCATAGGCTCAGCCAGTACTTTGCGCTGCGCTGGATTGCGCTGGCGCAAGCTAGCCATACGCAAGCCAGCCATGCGCAAGGTAACCCCTGCGCACTCGACCATTGCACAGTCCATACTCTGCGCAGTCTACCCTTGCGCAATCCTCCCTTGTGCAATCCAATTGATGCGCAAGGCATCCCCTGTGCCCCTTTAACCCTATGCCCCTTGACCCCCTGCGCAGTCTACCCTTGCGCAAGGTAACCCTTGCGCAAGGCAACTCTTGCGCAGCTCTTCCATATGCAGTACATACCCTGTGCAGCCCAACCCCTGACCCCCTTGCACAACCTACTTGTCTATGATGAATTGTTATTTCTTTAAGCTTGGCTCTTCTATAGTCCTATATATATTGGTATTTTATTAGATATTTTACGTCCATTTTATATCCTTACGCCTTTTGTCACGAACTGATTTTTACTTAATATGTTTGGAAGGACTATTGTACATGGCATGGTATGACAAGGAACTAGCATAACACGACAGTGACCCGTAGTGGTGCACTCTTGACATGACCAACCTGACATGATAGTAGCCCGTCGTGGCACACTCCTGACAGTACCCTGACATGATTTATCTTGATAACTTGATAGTGGCCCGTGGCGGCGCACTCCTGACTTGACTTGACTTGTAACTTGTAACTTGACTCGTATAATCAACTTGACACCGTGGATGTTCCTGCTTGCTTGCTTGTATAATCCACTTGTCTTATCTTGCATCATGTCTAGGACGTGACTTCCTGGGTACCACGGCCAGGGACTCGCGCTAAATTGGATTAGGCTAATGATTAGATCAAACTAGAACATGGAGAATTCCCAGTCACAGGCAATCTCGTTATCTGGGCGCTCTAATGGACTTGTAGCTTGCCGACGAGTAGAGCACATTTCCAGCACACTGTCATGTGTTGCACCCTCTAAGTCACCTAAGGGTACATTTGTCTCTCGGGCAATGTACCCACCTATAACTCTCAACCCGCAGAAGGATAACTGGATAGTCTCCAAGGCTTGGGACTGGAGCTTCTCACTTGCATCTTGTTAGTAATTAAGGCTTGTGATAACCCTAGTTAGTTAAAGTAGTAAGCCGTAGTAATTGCTTGGCCGCTTGTGAATGCATGATGTCCAGCCTTGTCTAAGTCTTGTCTAGCTCCAGTACCTGCTATCTCCTGAGCATGTTTGTTTTCCTTATCTTAACGATAAATGAGTAGAGACAATGAGCTATTCAGGCGAAGGGTTACAACCTCGGTCCTTGTCTGGTTTAAGGATTGTAACCTGGCTTCCGGAATGGTTCCACGTCCCTAGTCGTTTATCGCTCTGTGTACTTTTATTACTTGTACTTTCCTTTTATTCTTTATGTTCTGATATGCTGGCTTTTGTTCTTATTTGTGGCCTCCTTGTGGCACTTGCTCTTTCTGGGGTTTGACCCAGCTGGTTTTGTATGGCCAGATTTCGGAGCAGCTTCCGAGGATCTACCAAGCTTCCAGCCCAATGGTGAACACTAGAAGGAATCAAGGCTACGAGTGGGTTTTTCCTTTTTGATTCACCCACTTATATGTAAATTTATTCTTTTGAGGCGTTGCCGACGAGCACCTGTTAGCTCGATGCACATTTACTTACTGTCTGCCTACGGGCTGTAAACATGATTAACAAATCCTAGGGTTGATCATATATGACTGAACTCTTGCTAGTCCTATCATTTTGTACGACTAGCTTCATGATCATCCAATATGTAATATTTGGGATGCCTTATATATATATATTTGATGCTCTAATATTTTGTAACTCTGTTAATTGCTTGAGATTGAGACAATAGGCTTGACCTTAAGAGACTGCTGGCTTGTAGTAAACCCTCATATCTAGACAGCCGTGACCGTATAGTTGAGATATATTCTATTTCAATATACGTAGCTGGCTATGTCTGCCCCCGCTCTCCAGTATTCTGGTTCTGGGGCGTGACATGGTTTAATTGGTGGCCCATACAGGTCTTGGCATTCAAGAAATGTGAGGGTTTACCGAATAGATGTCTCAATCAATATTCGTCCTTGATCTATGCTCGTATCTTCAAATCCCTGAGAATCTCGACCTGATCACATGCTTGTATCATTGATCTGTCCTGGTCCTTCCTTATTATTTCTCTATGTCGTCTTCTTCAGCGGCATTGCTCCCGGACCTGCCAACCGGCCAGAAGAAGCTCAGCAAGCACCCCAGCGCCAGGAAGATCAAGCTCAGCACTCTGGAGTAGCCTCCCGAGTTATGCTTCCCGGAGGCTCGGAACCTCCAGTTCAGGCAGCTCCGCCTGTTCAACCAGCTAGACAGGATGAGGGACCTTTGGTAGGGCTTATCAGAGAACTGCTTGTATCCTAAGATCGTCGAGGCGACGCCTTGCACCAGGAAGTTCATGATGCTTTGACCAGAGGCGGTCTTCCAGGGAACAGCGCGACCAACAGCTTCAAGCGTCTGAACCCTCCCTTCTTCGACGGCAGTGAAGATACGATTGCTGTGGACGCTTGGCTTCAGGATACCGAGGTGATTCTGGAAGCAGCTAGGACACCTGAGAATGAAAAGGTGGCGGTGGTACGCCTGCAGTTGTTGGACTTAGCTCGCAGTTGGTGGGCAGCAGAAGCCATGGGATTAGTGGCACCCATTGCTTGGGCAGTGTTTAGAGAGAGATTCCAGACGAAGTATTTCGATGCTGTGGCTCGGTACGACCTGCAGACCAGATTTACCAACTTGAAACAAGGAGGCAGAACAGTCGACAGTTATGCATCTGAGTTTTATAGACTCAGTAGGTTTGCCCCCACCTTGGTGGCGACCGAGTTTGATAGGGCCCAGCGATTCCAGCAGGGGCTGCATTTGGAGATCTTGTTGGCTGTTGAACAGTTCGAGCACCAGACGTTCGATGCAGTATTAAGGGCAGCTAGGAGGCATGAGTACACCTCCCAGAGGATCATGGATAGGACCGGAGGTAGGAAGCGGTCCCACAGTCAGATGCACCAATCATCAGCTCCAGCCCCGGCAGCTAGGGGATTGACCATTGGAACTCCGAGGCGGGCGGCCTCAGTGACGTCGGTTCAGCATTCAACCCCGACGTACCCGCAGCAACAGAAGCAGAAGCAGTCTTCCGCGGTGGGATGTTCGCATTGCGGGAAGCCAGGCCATGTAGTGGCAGAGTGTCGTAGGGCGCAGGGATTGTGCATGGCTTGCAGAGGAGCAGATCATAAGATAGGGACCTGCCCGAATAGGAAAGGTCCATCATCATCCAACCTTTCTAGTTCTTCGGTGAGAGGACCAGCCCCAGTTCCAGTCTAGCAGCAGCAGCAACAGCAGTACCCGAGGCCATTGGCGCCCCAGGCCCAGGCCTTCCAGCAGCAGTTCACTCAGGCCCCAGCACAGAGTCGGCAGAGGGGTTCCCAACAGAGAGGACCCGCAGCTAGAGGTCAGGCTATGATGATGACCATGGAAGAAGAAGTTGCACCAGGTGAGGTAGTGGCAGGTACTATTCTCGTCAACACCTTTCCAGCATCTGTATTATTTGATTCTGGTGCATCGCATTCATTCATGTCTGCATGATTCGCGACACGGATAGGATTGGAGCCCGAGTCATTATCAGTGAGGCTCAATATACTTACTGGTAATGGTCTTGTGGGAGTAGATCGAGTGTTTTCCTCGTGTCGGATCGTAGTTAGCGGTAGAGAGTTCCCCGCTAGGCTCATAGAGTTCCCTATGGCAGACTATGATGTAGTCCTAGGCATGGATTGGTTGAGGAACCATTATGCTAGGATAGACTGCCATGTTGGCAGAGTTGTCTTTAGTATTCCCGGAGAGCCAGAGTTTTTATTTTCCAGAGGCACAGTAGAGCCATCTCCTCCAGTATTGCGGATGGCAGTAGCAGCAGTGCAGTTGCCCCGGATAGTTGAAGAGTTTCCAGATGTCTTCCCAGAGGAACTTCCAGGGATGCCGCCAGAGAGGGAGATCGAGTTCACCATAGACTTGATCCCCGAGACAGCACCAGTATCAGAGCGAGTCTACAGAATGGCGCCTTCAGAGTTGGAGATTTTGTATAAGATGATTGAAGAACTCAGGACCAAGGGATTCATTCGTACAAGTGGATCGCCTTGGGGAGCCCCGATGCTTCTTGTGAAAAAGAAGGATGGTACGTCCAGGCTATGTGTTGATTATCGTACCTTGAACTCAGTGACAATCAAGAACAGATACCCTCTCCCGAGGATAGATGACTTGTTTGATCAACTCAAGGGGGCTTCAGTTTTCTCGAAGATAGACTTGCGGTCAGGATACCACCAGATCAGAGTCAGAGAGCAGGACATCCCGAAGACGGCGTTCAGATCTAGGTACGGGCATTGGGAGTTTCTAGTTATGCCCTTTGGAGCGACCAATGCGCCGGCAGTGTTCATGGACCTCATGAACCGTATTTTCATGCCTTACTTGGATCAGTTTGTGATAGTGTTCCTTGATGACATCCTGGTCTACAGCAAGAGTGAAGCAGAGCACGAGCAGCATCTCAGAGTTGTCCTCCAGATTCTCAGAGAGCACCAGTTGTATGCCAAGTTCAGTAAATGCGAGTTCTGGCTTGATCGCATTTCTTACTTGGGTCACATCATTACCAGAGGAGGAGTGGAAGTGGATCCCCAGAAGATTGTGGCTATCGAGGCATGGCCAGTACCCAGCTCAGTGGCAAAATTTTGCAGCTTTCTTGGATTGGCCGGCTACTACCGGCGGTTCGTCTCTGATTTTGCAAGAATTTCAGCACCGATGACCCAGCTGACCCGCAAGGATGTGCCGTTCGTTTGGACAGCAGAATGTCAGGAATCATTTGAGAAGTTGAAGCGAGGTTTGATAACGGCTCCCATTCTCACCCTTCCAGATGGGATCGGAGGATTCACAGTTTATTGCGACGCTTCAGGCAGAGGATTGGGATGTGTTTTGATGCAGCATAGGAAGGTAATTGCTTATGCGTCGCGTCAACTCCGTGATCATGAGAAGAATTATCCGACCCACGACTTGGAGCTAGCAGCAGTAGTGTTGCACTTAAGTTGTGGATGCACTACTTGTAAGGAGACAGAGTGGAGATATTTACTGATCATAAGAGCCTGAAGTATGTTTTCACCCAGAAGGATCTTAATATGCGGCAGAGAAGATGGCTCGAGCTACTGGTGGACTACGATGTGGATTTGCAGTATCATCCAGGAAAGGCCAACGTTGTAGCAGATGCGTTGAGCCGGGGAGCCGGAGTTTATTTCCTGATGGCGCAACCAGAGTTATTATCGGATCTTCAGAAGATGGGAATTAAAGTGGTTCTTCCTTCCAATGTGGCCCTGATGGCCAGCCTACAGATTCAGTCCACCGTAGTTGAGAGGATCCGGACCGTACAGTTAACAAATTCCAAGATTCAGCGGCTCAGAGCAGAGTGCGAGGCAGGGAGAAGGCCAGAGTTATGTATTCATGAGGATGGTACGCTTCGACACGGCACGCGTCTTTGTGTACCCAGTGGAGATATCAGACAGGAAGTCATGGCAGAGGCTCACAGTTCGCAGTATTCCATCCACCCAGGCAGCACGAAGATGTACCGAGATATTCGTCAACACTTTTGGTGGAATGGTATGAAGAGGGAGATAGCCCGGTATGTCTCTCGATGTTTGGTTTGCCAATAAGTCAAGGCTGAACATCAGAGGCCAGCTGGACTTCTTCAACCTTTACCGATCCCAGAATGGAAATGGGAACACATAACCATGGATTTCGTGACTGGGTTACCCAGATCTCCGGCAGGCAGAGATGCTATTTGGGTCATTGTAGACAGGCTTACCAAGGTGGCACACTTTCTTCCATTTAGAGTTGGACAGTCGACGGTGCAGCTAGCAGAGATATATCTCAGGCAGATCGTCCGACTTCACGGAGTGCCAGTCAGCATAGTATCAGACAGGGATACGAGATTCATATCGCACTTCTGGCGCAGTCTTCATCAAAGTTTGGGGACTCGTCTCAAGTTCAGCTCAGCGTATCATCCGCAGACAGATGGGCAGTCAGAGCGTACTATACAAACTCTCGAAGATATGTTGCGGTCGTGTACCCTTGACTTCGGTGGTTCGTGGGAGGATCACCTGCACCTGGTAGAATTCTCGTACAATAATAGTTTCCAGGCCAGTATCCAGATGGCACCCTTCGAGGCTCTGTATGGTAGGAAGTGCAGATCCCCATTAGCATGGGACGATGTCGGAGAGAGGCAGATGCTCGGTCCAGAACTGATTTCTCAGACGGTTGAAGTGGTCAGGAAAGTCAGAGATCACCTCCGAGTTGCTCAGGATCGCCAGCGCCATTGGGCCGATGCTCATCGGCGTCCCTTAGAATTTGTCATCGGCGACCATGTATTCCTTAGGATCTCGCCTACCCGCGGCGTCATTCGTTTTGGCATGCGGGAAAAGCTTAGTCCTAGGTATATAAGGCCGTTCGATATTCTGGAGCGAGTAGGCGATGTGTTCTATCGTCTCGCTCTTCCGCCGTCGCTAAGTGAGGTACATGATGTATTCCATGTATCCCAATTAAGACGGTACATCCCGGACCCGAGCCATATCCTAGATCATTCGGAATTGGTTGTTGGTACCAACCTTTCGTATGAGAAGAGGCCCGTGTCTATTTTGGACCGGAGGGAAAAGACGCTCAAGAACAAGACTATTAACTTAGTCCGTGTTGCTTGGGGTCATCACTCTCTAGGTGAGTCAACATGGGAGCGTGAGGACGACATCCGATCGCGATACCCTTACTTGTTTGACTCGTAAGGTATAATGTCTTCCTTGTGCCTTACGCTTTCCCTTCCTTGCTTGCATTGTATGATTGTATGATTGAACTGCTTAGTGTAGCTTGTCTGTGCTTAGTATAGCTTGTCGTGGCAATCTCTAGCTCCTTGATTAAATTCCGAGGACGGAATTCTTTGAAGGTGGGTAGAGTTGTCACCCCCATTTCCTGTATTTCATATTTGTACTCGTAATTTAATTTTTGGCACGTATTTTATTTTCTCGACTTGCGGATTGTGGTTTCTCGTAAATGGGTTTGGACCATGGCTTGGTTTTATTTTGTGGAGTTGGTTTGGTTTGGTTTGGTTCATCATGAGTGGAACACCTTAGCCTATTCTCTACATCCATTCCATCACAACCACCCTCATTAAAACCTACCAACCTTTTCTCTCTCCTCCATAACTCCATTAATTTCTTACAACTTCTTCTTCTTCCTTCTTCCACACAACTCCCCAACCCATAGGCAAGTGCACCTTGCCATCAAATAAGTACCACTTTTTATTTATCCATTAACTAGATTGGGCCATGGAGAACAACTTTAGAACTTGACATTTTATGATTTGGAGCTTTCATTTTTCTAGATCTAGATTTTAACCATTTTTGAAAATCCTTGGTTTTGATCCATTAAACTTCAATTTTTGCATGCTTTGATGCTTCCATGTGGAAGAGAATTCGATTTTACTCAAGTTAGAACTTTAAAAATCTAGATTTGGTTTTGATTTGGCTAAGTTATGAAGATTTGAAGTTTTTGGTGTTCTTGAGGAGTTCATCTCAGCCTTGGTGAAGGCTCTCGGCCAGTGCTCTTTAGCACTTGACCGTTTGCGCACCCCGGCCTGTGCTCTTTAGCGCATGGCCGATTACGCATAGGCTCAGCCAGTGCTTTGCGCTGCGCTGGATTGCGCTGGCGCAAGCTAGCCATGCGCAAGCCAGCCATGCGCAAGGTAACCCCTGCGCACTCGACCATTGCGCAGTCCATACTCTGCGCAGTCTACCCTTGCGCAATCCTTCCTTGTGCAATCCAATTGATGCGCAAGGCATCCCCTGTGCCCCTTTAACCCTGTGCCCCTTGACCCCCTGCGCAGTCTACCCTTGCGCAAGGTAACCCTTGCGCAAGGCAACTCTTGCGCAGCTCTTCCATGCGCAGTACATACCCTGCGCAGCCCAACCCCTGACCCCCTTGCACAACCTACTTGTCTATGATGAATTGTTATTTCTTTAAGCTTGGCTCTTCTATAGTCCTATATATTGGTATTTTATTAGATATTTTACGTCTATTTTATATCCTTACGCCTTTTGTCACGAACTGATTTTTACTTAATATGTTTGGAAGGACTATTGTACATGGCATGGTATGACAAGGAACTAGCATAACACGACAGTGACCTGTAGTGGTGCACTCCTGACATGACCAACCTGACATGATAGTAGCCCGTCGTGGCGCACTCCTGACAGTACCCTGACATGATTTATCTTGATAACTTGATAGTGGCTCGTGGCGGCGCACTCCTGACTTGACTTGACTTGTAACTTGTAACTTGACTCGTATAATCAACTTGACATCGTAGGTGTTCCTGCTTGCTTGCTTGTACAATCCACTTGTCTTGTCTTGCATCATGTCTAGGACGTGACTTCCTGGGTACCACGGCCAGGGACTCGCGCTAAATTGGATTAGGCTAATGATTAGATCAAACTAGAATATGGAGAATTCCCAGTCACAGGCAATATCGTTGTCTGGGCGCTTTAATGGACTTATAGCTTGCCGACGAGTAGAGCACATTTCCAGCACACTGTCTTGTGTTGCACCCTCTAAGTCACCTAAGGGTACATTTGTCTCCCGGGCAATGTACCCACCTATAACTCTCAACCCGCGGAAGGATAACTGGATAGTCTGCAGGGCTTGGGACTGGAGTTTCTCACTTGCATCTTGTTAGTAATTAAGGCTTGTGATAACCCTAGTTAGTTAAAGTAGTAAGCCGTAGTAATTGCTTGGCCGCTTGTGAATGCATGATGTCTAGCCTTGTCTAAGTCTTGTTTAGCTCCAGTACCTGCTATCTCCTGAGCATATTTGTTTTCCTTATCTTAACGATAAATGAGTAGAGACAATGAGCTATTCAGGCGAAGGGTTACAACCCCGATCCTTGTATGGTTTAAGGATTGTAACCTGGCTCCCGGAATGGTTCCACGTCCCTAGTCGTTTATTGCTCTGTGTACTTTTATTACTTGTACTTTCCTTTTATTCTTTATGTTCTGATATGCTGGCTTTTGTTCTTATTTGTGGCCTCCTTGTGGCACTTGCTCTTTCTGGGGTTTGACCCAGCTGGTTTTGTGTGGCCAGATTTCGGAGCAGCTCCCAAGGATCTACCAAGCTTCCAGCCCAATGGTGAATACTAGAAGGAACCAGGGCTACGAGTGGGTTTTTCCTTTTTGATTCACCCACTTATATGTAAATTTATTCTTTTGAGGCGTTGCCGACGAGCACCTGTTAGCTCGATGCACATTTACTTACTGTCTGCCTACGGGCTGTAAACATGATTAATAAATCCTAGGGTTGATCATGTATGACTGAACTCTTGCTAGTCCTATCATTTTGTACGACTAGCTTCATGATTATCCAATATGTAATATTTGGGACGTCTTATATATATATTTGATGCTCTAATATCTTGTAACTCTGTTAATTGCTTGAGATTGAGACAATAGGCTTGACCTTAAGAGACTGCTGGCTTGTAGTAAACCCTCATATCTAGACAGCCGTGACCGTATAGTTGAGATGTATTCTATTTCAATATACGTAGCTGGCTATGTCTGCCCCCGCTCTCCAGTATTCTGGTTCTGGGACGTGACATTGACTGTTGGACGTGTTTGTATGTGTACTATATTGCGACTGTTGGATGACTTTATGTATTACTGAACATATTTAATTGTTTGACGTGTTTGATCGATATGCTTGGATTAATTTTTTATATATTGGGGTTATATTTAATGTATATCATTTGAATGTAATATACATCTATATTCACAAGTTTGAGCAAAGCTGGAACAATTTAATCTGATAAAAATAAAAAGTTTAGCGACTAACCAGCGACAAATTAGCGACGGAAAACTGGAAATTTTTTAGGCTAGCGACTGATTTTCGACGGATTAGCGACAAAAAACTGAAAATTTATTACGTTAGCGACTACTCAGCGACGAAAATTTTCATCGCTGCGCTTCTGTCTGATACCAAAACCATATCAGACAAGTCAGCAACAAAAATTTTCGTTGCTGAGCTTTTGAAAAATTTAGTATTTTAGCTCACTAAAAAATGTCGGTAGTCCGTTGCTAATATGTCGCTGTGGTTACCGACGTTTAAAATTTGTTGCTATTTTGTCGCTATATTTCGTCGGTAATTCCGTCGAAAATCCGTCGCTATGGCGACGGATTACCGACATTTTTTTTATAGCGATGTTATGCTTATCGACGTCATGTTTCCGTTGGTAATCATTCGGTAAATAGGTTTAGCGACGGGAAATACGTTTTTAGCGACGGAATTGTCCGTCGCTAAATACCAATGTTTTTGTAGTGCATATTCACCTTGTAATGAAGCAAGGGCGATTTCGTCAGTGTTAGTAAGAAGTCACAAAACAACACGAGATTGTTGTTGGTTGCCTGCTTGCTTATGCGAATCGAATAACATGTTTGATAACATGCTTTACTATTTTCGAATATGCCATGAAACTGATCCTAAGGAGAACATAGAAAGATAACTAAATTTTATGCAGCGTGAATCAACACATTAATAAATATCGGTTTAGTTAAGTGGGTCTTTGGTCAGTATAATGAGGACGAAAGTACTAATCTCCCACTAGTTTGCTCGCAGGTTCAGGGGATGATCTGCCTGCGGCGGAGCTTCGCTTGAACGCGCTGAGGCATGAAATGTCGTAGTGTATTTATTATTGCGACCGCTTTGACGCTCGGACTTACAACAGGATTGATGCGGCCGAGATATAGAATGCATGATGTAAGGAACAGTAAAATCCTTTGTGGGCAAGAGATAACATGAGTGTTGTAGCCAATCTGGCAAATTCAGTTGGACTATTGAAAGCCTTTGTAACCTCAGTTCATTCAACAATAAAGAGAATTGTTCGTATACTCTATTTTCTTCAGTTGCTAATATCAAATTAAAGATAACTATTTGAGAACTTGTCATCTTGTCTTGTACGAGAGCAACTCCAGACTCGTACGACATCACGCCCCAGTGAGGACGATGATTTGGATAAATCGATGCGAGGACGAGCGACTTTCTGGGTCGGAACGTGACAGTCCTACACATATTGTCCACAATTAAACACATATAGCACACATGTAAACACATATAGAACACAGGTAAAAGTGTAAAACACAAAACACATATTGCACTTCATATTACAAAATAATATAATATACAAAAGTGGTTCCTCCATATAGAAAATTCAAAAGTGTAAAATGTAAATATTTCTCCATATTCAGTCGACTTCGACGTAGTGGTCAACAGGTAAGTCTCTCGGTACCAACGTAGCACTTCTTCGCTTGATTCAAACCAAAAATCGGTCAAGAATAAATTGCCTACATCAATGACAATTGGAGGAGGTACCACAATCTCTGAATATGATAAGCCCTACAATTAAAATTAAAGTTAATAAAACTAAACGAAATTGAATGCCAAAAGTACTACAAATAAGTAGGACTGCAGGCATTGTGACATTCCAACAAATAAGTTGGACTGAAGTCCTAGTGACAGTCCTATAAATAAGTAGGACTGCAGGCCTTGTGACGGTCCTATGTTTCTTCAGGATTGTCACATTTTCGATAGTCCTTTTTAATATGTGCACTGTCAACTGTTTGACAGTCCTGCTTCATACAGACACGAAATAAAATTTCAAATTAATTACCAAGATTGCTTCCTAAGAATCGATGTGTTCTTCGGACGAAGCGGGACGAGAATTTAGTATATTTGATGACCCGGGTTCTTCAATGTACAATTTTCCTACATTAAACACATATAATTCAATATTTATATGTGAAAGTAATGTTTGAAACCCTAATCATATATTAATTCGATGACATACCAAATAACGATAAAATTCGATGAAACTATGACTACAATTTTTACCACCAATCTTCACAAAATCTAGGTTGGGAAGAAATTTGGACTAGGGTTTAATTATGCGACCTAGGATTTTTTTTTTTTTGGAAAGAAGAGAGAAAGACAGGGAGGGAGAAGAGAAGAGGGAGAGAAGAGGGAAAAGAAAGAAAGAAAAACTTAGTTTTTATACTAATATGTGGGCTAGTCCAAAGCAACAAATAGGAGTGGCAAACTTGTAAATATTTGGAAAAAAAAATTTGGGCTAGCCCCTAGCAATTGTTGGAGTACCCTTGGAATTAGCCTATTTTTAATAGACCTTAGAAAAAGTAGAAAGACCACATAATAATTTTTTGCTTCCACATGATTATTGTGTTGGTTTATGTGAGTTGTGCTAGCCCTGCTCACCAGTACATCTACCCCTCCACATGTGCAGAGAACCACTTGGATGGAAGATGTTGCATTTTGCTGTAAAGGCATAATGTATGAAACTTTGTAATTAGTCCTTTCACCTTTGTGACCATAAGATGTAACCAAGTGGGCATTCCAGTTGTCAATTGAGAGCCGCATGCAATTCGTTGCAAACCTTATCAATAAGGAGATCATTTTCCTTTATAAATCCTTTGTGACCATGAGATTTGAGGTACATCCCTATATTTCATATTTTTGAATTTTTGCGTGTAAACTTTTTCTCGTAATTTGTAAATTATACCCTATTTTCTATTTTTTGTACTTAAATTTTATGCATATTATATTTTTTTTGAATAATATGGAGACCTAAACGTAAATTACAGTATCATTTTCTCGTGCAGTTAGCTGGCAGAGTCATGCCATGTGTGGGAAGGATCTCGTGCAGCCCTCGTATGGTATGGGCTGTAGAGAATATAGATCGAGAGTTTAAAGTGACAAGAACGCTATTATGCTAAAGACATATTTTCCATCCATTATTAAAATGGCTAAAGCAACAATCATTACAAAAACTTAGTACTCGCTCAAATAGACAATATATGTATAGTTCTTTCTCTCCACTCCCAAAATTGCCAAGAAAATCTCTTCAACTGCAACTTTTTATTTCAACAATATAAGACACATTAGATAGAAACAAAACACACTCATGCATCCATTCACCCTCATTTGATGTGTGTGCATCAGCTGATCGATGATGAGCTAAAGGAATGGCTTGCAAGAAAACTACCTAGGGGGAGGGAGGATACTTGGGAAATGGCTTCTTGTAGCTAGGAGGGAACTTCTGGAGGAATGTCTTCTTGAAGATGGGATGCGGCAATGGCTTGTGGTGGATGGGAGGAAACTTGGGAAGGCTAGGATGCTTGTGGTAAGGAAAAGGCGGAAGTGGCTTCTTGAAGTACGGGTGCGGCGGCGGCAGAAGCGGCTTCTTGTAGGTCGGAACCACGTACGGGCACGGCTTCTTGACCACCGGGGGCTTGTAGACGGGCGTTGGTGGCTTGTAGACCGGGACCGGAGCTACAGGTGGTTTGTAAGTTGGTGTCGGTGGCTTGTAGACCGGAACTGGAGGTGGGCACGGCTTCTTGACCACCGGAGGCTTCGGGGTCGTCGTTTTTGGTGGCTTGTATTCCGGTACCGGTGGTGGAAGCGGTTTCTTGTAGATGGATGGGTGTAGGAACTTGTGGAAGGACTTGTACAACGGATGCTTGTAGTGATGCCAGAAGAGAGCCGACGTCGTCTCCGCGGTCTGCGAGTCTGCAGCGGAGCAGGAGATCATGCTCGTCGCCAGCAGGAGTGCAAGCAAGCCCACCAAGAGGCTTCCGCTCCGCCGGACTGTCCCCATTGGAGAAGAAGAAAGAAGAAGAAGCTCTTGGCTTCTGGTTTGTTGGAGAATTGAGGCCAACGTTGCAACATATATATATATATATATATATATATATATATATATATATATATATATATATATATAGGCATATGTATGCTTGCCAGTAACTGATGCTTAAAGGCTTCACATGGAGACTGGCCACTGTGCTACCAATCTTTGTGGTTTCCTGTTCGATGCATTAACTGTCAGTGATCTATATATATTTTCCCTTCTAATTAGACCTACTTCCTACTTCCATAAATTGCATCACATTCTCTCTCTCTCTCTTATGGATTCCTTACATTTTTTTTCTTCTTCTTTCACACACGAGTATCAAACTCTTCGGAGGAGCCTAGAGAACTGTTTGCTTACTGATGTCAGAAAAAAAAAGAACCCATTCATTCTGCATTGCGTAGGAACATACTGTCCTATAACTCTAATGTGCATTTTTATCTTGATTCTTCCCAGCGTATCATGTCACTAGAATCAGAGCCGGTTTAGAGGTTAGTCCGATAAGACTTCGGACTTAGACAACCCCGTCCATAGTTTTAATTAGGGCAAAACCCCAGTTGCAAACCCCATACTCTTTTGTTGTTATTGTTGTAATTAAAATTGTATGGTATAGTTCAAACAAAAAGCACAATATAATTTTGCTTTTACCAAAAATTATCTATATGATTTTGTTGTTACTATTTTTTCCAATATAAAGGTAGAGGGACAACCCAAATTAGTTCCGGCTAGCATCCCAACCCCCCAGGCTGTCCCTGATCAGTAAACATAAAGGTAGAGGGACATCCCAAATTAGCTCCGGCTAGAGCAACCCAACCCCCGAGGTTGTCCTTGATCAAGTTTTATTTTCCGCTGTTTTGGAGGAAGATAGGATCACGTGAATTTTTATTAGAAATAATTTAATCAAAAAGTATTATAAGCTATCAAGCACTACACATTGGTAAAAAAAAATTGTAACATAAATATTTTTTATGAACAATCAAACACTGTTATTTCTGAATTCGCGTCCTCAAAAGTCCATTTCATTAGTGAAATGGGTGTTCTCAGTGTCGGTTGTATAAGTGTGCATGAATCTATCCGTTATTTCTCGCATAAATACTGCACCCAACCCCCTAGGCCGTCCTTGATCAGGAGAATCATGCATCGGATCTTGAGAATATTAGTGTTACTCTAATATTTCATTAAACTGTATCAATTGCAAGGTAAAAAAAAATGTAAAATATAAATTAATTTTAAGGAATTATTTTACTATTAAAAAGTTCTATGGAATTTTGGAAATTTTCAAAATGGAGTTGTTTGATTGCAATTACTTTCTTGTGGAAAATCAAATAACTGTTTAAGCAATTTAATTCTTATGGGTTGGACAAGTTTTATTTTCCACCGTTTTATAGAAAAAATAGTCACGTGAATTTTTATTATAAATAATTTTATGAAAATATAAGCTATCAAACACTACACGTTGGTAAAAAAAATTGTGGTAAAAATATTTTAAACACCTGTTATTTCTGAATTCTCGTCCTCAAAGTCCATTTCATTAGTAAATTTGGTGTTCTCAGTGTCGGTTGAATAAGCGTGCATGAATCTATCCGTTATTTCTCGCGCAAGTACTTCACTAGCTCATGCGATGTCGAAGCCGTACTACGTACTATGAACAACATCAGCTCATACTCTCAATGCAATCTCAACAAACTCAAATTAAGAATCAGATCTAAACGACTACATCTAAGGAAACGGCATTGCCAAGTGGTGGTGATTAATTGTGGACTTAGGGACATTATCATGTGATGACAGGAACTCTGATAATGACATGGTTAACATGCCTTCTCGATAATTAGGTTGGAGGAATTCACCAACAGTGCTCCTGATTTGCATATAAGTGCATCAAATGCTTAGCTCACAGGCATTCTTTAGCATGCTCTTTTAGGTAAAGACAATTATATATAGTCCCTTTGAAGTTATTTGGGTAATGTAGAAATTTCACTATTTCCTTATGAAGGCAAACTTAGGTTGTCTAGTGCATTTGGAAAGATGTTGAGAAGTATGCAAAAGCGATTGGGATTCATAAATTATTTGAACGTTGGACAATTAAGTGCCTACTAATTTCCCACGTTTTAAACACTCTACAACTCATGCACAACATAAATCCAGCCGTTACAACACGTTTTTTTATGTATCATTTTCTAGCCATCAGTTACAGTTTTGAAAGCCTATAAATTGAGGTCCTCTCATACTTTCTTCTACACAGAAACATCTCAATATACGAGGAAACTCTCTCCCTTTCTTATGTTCACATCCATCGACTTTCTTTCTCCTTTTTTTCCTTGCTCTAGGCAGAATTAAGTCAGGATCGCACTTTCTGAGTTGTGTGCGACGAGGAGATACCGGTAGAGCGACGTTTTACCACTAGGAGCATTTGGAATAAGTCTGGACATAGACCTGAATCAACCCTTAGGACAGTACTTCATGTGCGACTTCCCCAGAGGCTGGTAACATTAATTTTAATTTTATTTTGTTTACAGATTTCAACAAGAAAAAGGAAAATATTTCTAACAGAAAGATGTTGAGCAAGTATGCAAAAGCGATGGGATTCAGAGAAACCTATAGCAGAAGTCAACAAACATCGATCACCGAATCCACAAAGAAAACACGAATCATACATTCCACACAAGACTTAGCATATGTGGTGGCTATAGCCACATAGACAAAGTCCTAACCTTTCTTTATCTAAATATTGCAATTATAATATACCTCCCGACTCCTTTGCCACCAGAGTCGACCTCTTACAACTCCTCAAGAAATAAAATACAAAAGTATAAAAGAGAGCGCAAATAGAAAATCCAACACCTTACAAGATGTTTGCCACCAAGCAATGATTGTTGTTAGACTTAATCCTATTGCTTGCCCATTCCGTTGTTTACCTGGTCTTTTGCCTTGATTGTGAAGGTTGAGTGGTAAAGCATGTATTTAGGAGCCATTAGCTCCTGATTTTTAGTTTCCTATTGTTGCATTCTTTGCCTATATAAAGGCACTACACTTTGAATAAGAAAAAACACAACATTGTGAAATCCACCTCTTAATAAACTTTGGAGATAGTAAGTTGCATATACACTAGTTGTTTGTTTAAGTAGCTTTCCTCCTTCATAAGAGTGCTTGCTCTTTCCTTCTCTGGCCAACAAGTGGTATTAGAGCCAACAAATGACGATGGCGGAATCAAGTTCTCCCCCCCGGTCGTCGTGCGCCAGGACCGACGATGGCAGCGGAGGAAGCGACGACGACCGCATGATGGAGCGGATAGTGAAGGATAGATCGGGTAAAGTCAAGTACCGGATGCTGACATGGACCAACTACGCGGATTGGGCTCTTTTAATGGGAGTCAACATGCAGGCGCAAGGCCTGTGGGAGGCGATCGAACCTAGGGTCGCCTACTACCGTGACGATAGGATGACCCTATCTGTCATACTTCGAGCCATGCCGCCGGAGATGCTATGGACACTGGGGGTGAAAGACACCGCCAAGGAAGCATGGGATATTGTGAAGACTTGCGGATGGGGGTCGAACGCGTACATGAGGCCAAGGCACAGAAACTTCACGCCGACTTTGAGACATTCAAGTTCAAGGACGGTGAGTCCGTAGAGGACTTCGCGATACGGCTCACGGGGATCGTCAACGACCTGCAACTACTCGACGACGAGCTGTCCGAAGAAAAGGTAGTTCAAAAGTATTTTCGTGTTGTTCCACCAAGGTACACGCTATTTGTCACCTCCATTGAGACCCTTGTGGATCTCAAGACGTTGTCCATTGAAGAGCTTACCAGTCGGCTTCTAGCCATCGAGGAGCGGTATGATCATGATGATGACTCTGGCAACATATGTAGCCATCTTCTCCTCACCGAAGAGGAGTGCTCGCTCGCACGAAGAAGAGGAAGCAACACGAGGACCACTCCGACGGCGGAAAAAGTAGTGGTCGTGGGTGCGGCAGGCCGAGAGGTCGTGGCCGTGGTGACAAGAACAACGGCAACGACGATGCATCCGGTGGCACACGTGACAGGAAGGGAAAGTGCCACAATTATGGCATCTACAGCTACTAGACAGATGACTGTCACAATCCGAAGCACGATGAGCAGGCCCATCTGACGTAAGCCGACGATGATGAGCCCGCACTGCTGATGGCGCAAGAGTGCACGCTCCTCGAGACCACCGTAGGCGCGACTAACAACGTTGTGCTCGACGAGGTGCATGCTCAAGTGAATCTGGGCCGCGAGGATGACCACCACGATGATGCATGGTACCTCGACACCGGCGCTAGCAACCACTGCCCGAAATGCCAGAAGAGCACGAAGGTGGTGTTCGACCACTCGGCTAGCGACACCGTCTTCCTGGAGTATGGGCTGGTGCTGGGGGCTCACTCCGTTGATGAGCTAGACAATAGGGACAATGTTGTTGCTTCTACTAATGTTTCACTAGGCACCATTAATCGAGATGATGGAGTTCCAGAAAGAAAGAAGGCTTTGGAGCATAACCTTACAGGATCTGCCAGCTACGAAGAACCATCTACAATTCCAGCATGTGAAGATAAGATATGTTCTACGCCTACCGGTTCCAAGTTATCTAGGGATGATCCAGATAGAAGGAGGGAGCTTACAAATTTTGCAGAAGCCTCATCATTTATTATCAAGTCCCAACCAGACTTTAGGACTAAACTCAACGAAGTAGTCCTTGTTCTTGAGCACCCTGGGGCTGTAGATGATGGAGTCGATGCCGGAGACGTGTTGGAAGAAGTGTATCCCGACGAAGGAGAGGCGGATCTGGTGGACGACCAGGGTGGGGGAGACGAGCAGCTCCTTCCACACGCCTTCCCCATGGCTCTTCTTGGCGACGGCTACGGTGTCGATATTACAGTCTTCGGGGATCCTGGCGCATTACTTGATGTCGACAAGGCACTGCAGAGCCTTCGCTTTGGAGACGGAGGTCCGCTCGAGGATCCTCCTGGCATAGCCGAGGCGACCCTGCATGACGAGCTACTAAGGCAATTGGGTGGCGGAGATACGCCTCCCAAGGAACTAGACCCGGCTCTGGGTCGGCACGTTCGACACCGCTGAGGATGCCGCACTCGCCTACGACCGCGAGGCATTCAGGCTCCGTGGAGAGAACACCACGCTCAATCTCCCCAACCTATTCCACAAGAACGCAACAACAACAGGGTCTTGTTGCTCTTCTTTGCCATCTTATGGAGTTGGAAGGGAGCACATATGGAGTTGGAATGCAACCACATGACCCTCTTTCTCATCGAGGGTGCGATCATTCTCGGAGTCACGGATGAAGTCATAATGGTACCATTGATGGTCAGGATGAGGTATGGTGAACTAAGTTCAAGGAAAAGCAGCTCAATTACACCAGAGAGTCCCTTGTGCAGTTCATGTGGTCTGTTGGCAAATTTGTTGGGGTTGGAGAGGAACCTGCCATATATTTTTTTTGAAGGCGAAAAACATCAATGGTGGCGCTAAGCGATGCTCGAGGAGATGAGCTCCACTATGGAGAATCGTACATGGCATCTCGTCGACCTCCCATCCGGCCACCGTCCAATCGGTTTGAAGTGGGTCTACAAGCTCAAGAAGGACGAACACGGCACCGTTCTCAAGCACAAGGTGCGACTCATGGCGAAAGGCGATGTGCAAAGGCAAGAAATGGATTTCGAGAAAGTGTTCGTGCCGGTTGCTCGCCTCGAGCCCGTCTGTTTGTTGATCGCACTCACATTGCATGAGAGGTGGGCGGTGCGTCACATGGACGTGAAGACGACATTTCTCAACGGTAACCTAGGCGAAGGTGTACGTCGCCCAACATCTCAGGAGCACAAAGTGCTGATCGTTACCAAGGTGTCCGGGCCAGTCAAGTTCATGCAACAGGATTATGGGTGATTTGTTAGACTTAATCCTATTGCTTGCCCATTTTATTGGTTACCTGATCTTTTGCCTTGATTGTGAAGGTTGAGTGGTATAGCATGTATTTAGGAGCCATTAGCTCCTGATTTTTAGTTTCCTATTGTTTTATTCTTTGCCTACACTTTGAATAAGAAAAAACACAACATTGTGAGATCCACCTCTTAATAATCTTTGGAGATAGTAAGTTGCATATACACTAGTTGTTTGTTTCAGTAGCTTTTCTCTTCATAAGAGTGCTTGCTCTTTCCTTCTCTGGGCCAAAAATTGTTCACCATCCGACAATGACGATCTCGACGTAATGGAACAAACGACTCATCGATCAGAACCCTTCTTCTTTCTTGAAGTACAAGACTTATAAGAGCATAAATCTTTCGTAAAAGTGGTGGATTATCCCTCAAATCTCCTTGAGAGTGTACAATAATAAATCCCCTATATATAGGGGCTAAAAACCTTAATTTAATTAGGAAACCAAATTGGTATTGGATCCCAAGCCCAAAAAATAAACTTCCATATTATGCACCCATTTAATTCCTATGAATCCCACATAAATTTATAGTGGATTCTCAACAAACTCTCTCTAGTCTGATAAGAGGGTATTGCAATCATGACTCCTTAAGTGGACTCAATGCCTATCGTCTTGCGACAACGTTGATGTTCCTTGCCGTCATCCAATTCATATCCCTGGGTTGCTCCATGTTATATTTTGTCCCTATCTGTTCGACTACAATGTCGACCCTCACTACTAAGCGTATTATCTCATGAATCTGTGGGATCTTTGTGGGAATAAAGACAACCAAGAAAAAAAATCTGTAACCACCAGCCTTTGCATAATCTTGGAATCTTGTTCTCGACTTTCGTATTCAACCGCAATGTTGTTGTTTTGAATATCTTTCTCACCTTGGATGTATCGACCAAGCAATGGTGCATTTTTTTGCGATATTTAAGCTTCTGAACATGTTCACCATCATGTTTTGTTGGAGTTTGGCCTTTTATTTTGGAATTTTAGTCCCACATCGGCTAGGCCAAAGGAGTTGTATTTCTATATATTAGTTATGCACTTTTAGAGATGCACATGTGGTGTGAAGGTGCACATGGGTGTGCCATGTGGGGGTATTTTTCTAATGGAAAAAAGGCTAAATCAACAATGAAGCATTCATGCTTTTTGCTCTTGGAAAATTTATTTCCATTGGAGCTAAGCCCCATAGGGGCTTAGCGACTCGTACTCGGACTCGGACTTGGACTCGGGCTCATGAGGCATAATGTGGCATTTTGTTGGCGTACTTTGATACCAATTGATGGAACTGGGGATTCCCAGGACCCTTCCTTTGGTGTGCGTATTGATCGATAGAAAGTTAAAAAGAACTAATACGTGTTCTAACCCTTCATAGACAGAAACTAGGGTTCACGAATTATACCTGCGGCGGAAAGGAGACAAGTAATTCCTGGCAATCTCGAGTGGACGACCCCAAGATCTTCTGCATGTATTCTTTCATCGAGTTGGACGTCGTGTGGGCGACGATCTCCCAACCTTTTCTTCTCCTTGGCAGCCCTCTCTTTCTCTCCTTACGTGAATCATGAATTTAGAGGAAATTTCAGATTTCTAATCAGTAATCTGGCGGCCAGAGAATAGAGGATATATATAGGCTACGGTAGGGACCATGAGGAGAAATTAGGGTTAGGCCTCCTAACGGATCTGGATATCCCGTATTCAGCCTGAACACATAATCCAGGCCGATTAACAATAGCTCGATCCACTAATGAGCTATTGTTGCACTACCTCCCTAATCCCAAATTATGTTTGTGGGCTCCTTTTAGTATATGCTCGTTTGGCTTCCCATGTTAAGATATCGTATGTCCGTCGATCAAATCAAGTTACTGACAACTATATTGATTCGACATCTTTTATTCTTAAGTAGTACCGCTCAACTTTATTTGTCATGTCGGATATATTCTACTTGCAGGGTTTACATGACAATCCTTATGAGCTCCTTAAGAGGACATCATCAACCCGATGTATCGGGACATGGATTCCATTTATAATCAACAGCCCATCATACATAGAATGTTATTACCCAATTCATAGAGGTTGTTGATCCATAATGAATCTCACTCTTTTATGAGTCAAAGTAATGCACACTGCATATACATGTCCGTTATTATATCCGGATTAAGAGCACAAGCATCCATAATAACAGAGGTGTTTGTTCTCTTATGTAGTCAGTACAAAGAGAACAACCTCAAGTGGTCCTGTTCAATACACACAAAGTGTACTAGTGTAAACCTATAGTCAAGATAGACTAATACTAGATTACACTACAACCTTTCCAATAGATTGTCCAAGTCCTTCTAGGTTGTGAACTATTTATATAGAAAACTGATAATATGATCTTCTGTGTGACACCACACACCATATTATCTACAATATAGAATATCAGACATTTTCATTAACACTTGCAATAAATACAATATGCAAACATTTACCCATATGATTCTCATTCAAAATTTAAAAAAATAAGGTTACTACAAAAGTGATGCTTTTAGTGTATAACCCTAACACTTAGCACGTCAGCATCATCGCTAGGCGCATAGTGCGCTTAAGTTGCGTTCGTTGCACGAGCCTCTTGCGCAGGTTGCATACGGTGTACAAGTTGTACGCATTGTGCGATTTGTGCAGGGTGCGTGCGGTACGCAAGTGGCGACTGTTGTGCGAGTAGCGTAGTGTGCACATTGTGCGGCTTGTGCAGGTTGCACGCGGTGCGCAAGTGGCGCACGTTGCGCGAGTAGCGTAGAATGCGTATTGTACGGCTTACACAAGTTATACGCGGTACGTGTGGCACGATGTGGCGTAAGTTGCACAAGCGGTGCTGTGCTTGCTGTGCACGTAATGTGCTAGTTGTGCAGGTGGCGCAAGTTGCGCGCGCTGTGTGCAAGTTGACCCAGATCGTGTCTATACACGATTTGAGCGGTTACAGCACGTTCGGGGTAGTTTTTCCTACGTCCCGAATGTTCTGCTAACTAGACAGTTACTGCACGAGCTTATATAAGGCTCTCTTCTCTCTCACAAAGAAAGAACAAGTAATAGAACATAGAGTACAAAAGTATTTTTTAACACAAGTACAGAGTTCAGAATTCCTTATGAATTTCTACAGACTTTGAGAAAGAAGAGCAGCGTTGCACCAGCGTCACTTAGCGCCGCAGGAGTCTGCTGCCATCCGAGGAGTTAGAAGAGCAGAGTATTCCAGAGTTCTCCGACGAACTTGCTGGTTCCTGGAAGCTATTCGTGTGGGACGAATTAAGCTTTGAGCAACGGTGATCATTCACCCTAGCAGGCCATCTTTCATCTTTTGCCTGTCATCGCTGCTGTTGTTAGCATTTCGATTCGTACCTTCTGTTTAGAAGTGCTACTGTTGTTTGCTACTGTTATGAAATCTTTTTAGATTATCGTAATCCAGAATCTTCCTAGGATCTCTGTTGTGCACCGTCTTTGAAGTGTTGCGTTGAAATGTTATTTTTACAATTATTTTATTTTTTCAGTTTTTCATCGAAAATTGTGCCCCAGAACTAACAATCTCAAAGCTTAATTGCTACGATGGAAAACTTTCGTGCTTCGCTAATCAATCCTAACTTCTCTAAGTTAGAACAATTTGATGGTGAGCACTATCAAATATAGAAAAGAAAGGTTTTCCTCAATATTCAGTTCTCTGATGTTGATCACGTGCTGATTGAGAAAGAACCTACTGTTCCAGAAACTGGATCTGCAGCCGCAATCTCTGCGGCTACTAAGAACCAGGCCAAGTGGAGAAGGAACAATAGCATTTGTAGGCTTATGATTCTAAATGCTATGGAAGATTCCCTTGCCAAATCTTATTCAAAGAAGACTGTTGCCAGAGCGATTTAGGAGTCACTGGAGAAACTGTACGACGATGATAAGAACAGTAGCAAGATATTTCTTGTTGAGAAATATCATAAGTAGTTCTTTGAGGACGAGAAGCCAATGCTGCCGCAGGTGAAGGAGTTCCTGAAACTGCGACAGAAGTTGGATGACGAGGTGATGCCTCTCCCCGACAAGTTTGTTGTTGGAGGGATCGTTTCGAAGCTCCCTGCTGGGTGGAGCAAGTTCTATACAAACATGCATAGGAAGAAGTTGGAGGTCAGTCTCAACAATCTCCTACAGGAAGTCTACGTTGAAGACCAGATGAGGGCTCAACTGAAGGTGGACACACTGTCCAAGCAATTGGTTAACTCCAATCTGGTTCATACCAGGAAACCAAGGGGAAAGCATACGGCTTCCCACAATGAAAAGAAGGACCCTAACAATCTGAACGTTAAGGGGACTTCCTTTAAGCAAAAGAAGGCAAAGTGTCAGATGCCTTATTTCAAGTGTGACAAGAAGGGCCACTTCAAGAATGAATGCAAAGCAAAGACTAAGCAATCAGAGCAAGGAGAGCCTAGCAAGGTATTTATGATCACTGACATTGTTGCTATGATTGTACAGGTCGATTCGGTGGAGGTTTACTCTGACTGGTGGGTAGAAATTGGAGCCACCTGCCATGTTTGCTCCAGCAAGTAGTGGTTCACCACCTATACACCAACTTTTGAAGTGGGTATGGTGGCGAACTAGGAACAAGCTGAAGTACTCGGGATCGGGACGGTGGTTTTGAAGTTGACTTCGGGGAAGTCTCTGATGCTTCAAGGTGTGAAGCATGTACCTGCTATCGCAAAGAACCTGATCTCGGAAGGCCTACTCTGCAATGCAGGCCTCAGGATGGACATCAATGCTGGCCAGATGGAAATGTCTATTAAGGGAACATATTTCGAAAAAACTTTTAATACCGAAGGAATGTTCAAAATTCAGCTTGTAAATCAGTCCAATGTAATTAATACAATCACTTCTTCTGCTTATACTCTTGAGTTGTGGCATAATAGACTAGGACATATCATTGTAAACGAATAAACAAAATGTCTAGTCTAGGACTTATCTCCAAGTGTGGGGGTAAGGTAGAGAAATGTGAAGTTTGTGCTCAAACGAAGATCACAAGAAAACTCTTTCCTCGGGTTTATCGAAGTACAGATCTTCTGGAGTTGGTACACTCCAAAATCAGTGACTTCAAACAATTCTCTATAAAGGCCGGGATGAAGTATTTCATAACCTTTATCGATGACTTCTCAAAGTATGCGTTCGTCTACTTGCTGAAGGCAAAAGACGAAGCATTCGAGAAGTTCAAAGAGTTCAGGGCCGAAGTTGAGCGGCAAACTGGACAACAACTCAAGAGAATAAGAAGTGATCGAGGTGGAGAGTATAGGTTTCATGAACTCGCATCGTTCTATAAAGAACATAGAATTGTTAATGAGACTACGTGTCATGAATCGCACCCTGATTAGGGGCACGAGTACGTAGTTACGTCCAACCTACGCCACAAAATTGGCGGTAGAACGCTGTATAGGTTGTCTATAAATACTACAACTAGACAAAATATAAGGGTACCTGTCATCTCCGCACGGAGGTATAATATGGCATAACTCAATCACAAGACAAACTAGGATAGATAGCACGAAATAGAATTATAATAGAAAGAAAAACTGGTAAGGAGTTCAAGGTCCAACACAAGCTCAGAGATATAAATACATCACAGAAACTCAAAATATAATATAAAACTGCAGTCTGAAAATACTAGCTGGACCGCAGTCCAGGTAAACCTATCTAACAGTCTAAACATGGGCTATATCATCTACGGGCTCCAGGGGTAATGTCTCATCAAACTCTATCCTGGCCATACCCGTAAAAGGTAGAGCAATCAGCTAACATGTACTTTATAAACATCAACGGTTATCCTGTCAAGAAAATGAGCAAGTACAAACACTAACAGCAGTTCCATATGAATTGACAAATTCTATAAGAGACAATTATAATGAAATACAAGACAAAGATATAGGATGACTTGGAGCTATTCGGAAGCCGACTTACAACCCATAAACCAAACAAAGACCGGGGTTGTAACCCTTCTCCCGAACAGAACTTAGCCTCCAATCAAGGTTTAGCATAAGATCATGTAGAACATGTGAGTACTGAATATCATAACATAGTGAGAAAAGTACTGAATGTAGAACTGAGCAGGATATATGATGTGATAAAATAAATATAAAATGTGCCATGAATTATTAGAGCGTTATATGATCGGCTTGGAAAAGTTACAGGACGGGCTATCCACTTGGCCCGACAATCACATAAAAATCACTGGAAAGGGTCATGCCGGTCAACCTGGATAACGAGCACAAAAAATAAGATCTTGCTACACCCTACATGAAGTGAGGGTGGTACAAGCACAAGAATATAGTGACAGGGTGGCTTTGATCACATAGCCCCTAATAATTCTCCATCTCCGAATAGTATAATGGATCCGGACATGACACGTCATGACACAGGATTCCCTAAGAGGGTAGCTACTTCCTCTCAGGAATTAGTGTCTATACAAGTACAGGGAACAAGACATGAAATGTACCAATATATCAAGAAAATCCAGGAACAACATCTCATGTCATGATCCGACGTATACTAGTCCGTGAACTATCGTATCGGAAAATCAAGTAAGACACTACAACTGAATCGGATATAGCAGATATCAAGACAATAAAAAATATCAGTGAATGTACTCGCCAGATACCCTGAACAGCTGATATAAAAAGATGGCCAACTGGAGTGACAGAGTCCTAGTTATAGCAACACAGGTTATAAAGAGTTTAATTTATATGGTAATTGAAATTATAATACAATCTACATGATTCTAAGTCAATTTAGGTCAAAGTCAACTCTTAGTCAACTCTGGTCAACTATAAAGTCAAACTAGGTCAACTCTAGTCAACTGTGGTCAAACTAGCTAGGGTTAGTCAATTCTAGGTCTAAACAAACTAAGTATATGCAAATCAAGTATCCAAGATAGCTACTAACTCATAGCCTAAGTCACTTGCTAAACCAAGCATAAAACTAAATCATAAGCTAACAAAGCATACAAAATTAGTCATATAATGTATATATATTATTCACATTAACATATTCATATACATAGATATATATAGGAAAGCTATATATATAGGCACACACACACACACACACACACACACACACAGATATATATATATATATATATATATATATATATATATATATATATATATATATATATATATATATATATATATATATATATATATAGAGAGAGAGAGAGAGAGAGAGAGAGAGAGGTAAAAGAGTAAGTGAGTATGTGTGTGTTTGGCATGTGTGTGAAAGGATATGTGGTAATGTTCTCAGATTTAGTGATAGGTAGGTGTATATGACATGGGATACATGGTGTCAAAGGGTGTATGATTGCATGTGTGTAAAAGGTTATAGGTTAACTCAGTTTATAGAAATGCATACATACATACTTACATTGCAAACATGCATACATACATACATACATACATATCATGTATACATACATACGTTGTATACATGCCTACATATATACATATCATATATGTATACTTGCATTCATTCATGCACCTATACATACATACATAGATGCATACATACATATTTGAATACATTATATACTTGTATACATTATATTAATATATGCATACTCTACATTATATTATATTACCATACATGCTATCATTATATATTGCATTACATTATTTATACATGCATTCATATCTATCATTATATGTATACTTTGCATTCATATCTAGCATTCATTATATACTTTCATGCATACATTGTATATCATTCTTTCATTCATGCATTTATGCATTGCTTACATACATTACATTGATTGCATTCCTACATGCTTGCATTCAACTATATATATATACATATTTGTAAAGAGGATATATATCATATATATATATCATTTCATTCATTTGACATATCATACATTACATACTCTACATTCATTTAATATCCATACTATATAGGCTCATAGGTTACACAAAATGTCTATGTCGTATAGTCACTCTTCTACTTAAAACCAATAATGTACCAATTGGGCCTTCCCTAAATTCTAGGATTAAATTATGTTGTTGTCCATCGTGTTCGCTTTCCGAAACTTCAAACGGATCGTATTTTCATGTCCGGAAGCTCCCGGAATCGCAAAAATACTGAAACACGTTCATCTTTCGTACAACTGACACTCAAATAATTATACAGAAAGTTCTAGAAATAATTTGGCTTATTAAAATATATATTTGGAAATCTAACTTCGATACGGTTCTTTTAGAAAAAACGAAAGATTAATCGGAGTTCTAAGCTAAAAGTTATGACATTTTTAAGTTGCTTTGGTTAATAAAAACGTGGATGAATATTATGACGAATTTGAGTTATTTTGGACAAAAGAAACACATGTAGGCCAAGATACGTGGATACCAACATAGGTATCCAAATGAAACTCATTTTAACCATCCTAACTAAGATAAATCCACTCTCTAACCATTCTAAAACTGAATTTAAATATCTATATAAACTATTATCATACATACATATACATGGGGTGTCCTAATTTGGGATCTATCAAGTAGGACACAAGGCACATATCTAAAATCCTCAAGAGAGCTCCAAATGGTCTCAAATTTGAATCTAGATGGGGTACATACATGGGGGTGGATCCTATGAGTTCAAAACTAACTAATATGCATAGGAAATCAATTTAGAGGGTTGGTTTTACCTATTGGGAGTGGAATCCCAATGATACTCCCAAGGACACGGCTCCGACACAAAGATCTTCCAAAAAGGACACTCCTCCTTGCACTTTGCTCCAAATCTTTGCTAGCACCCTCCTTTGGTAGTATGAGAAGGTTGGGTGGAAGTTTTGGTGGAGAGATGTAAGGATTTGGAGATCAAATCAAAGATGAAAGCTCTCTAATTTGTGAAAGAACACTTTGTGAAGGAAAATAGGCAAGATGAAATGAAAGGAATGGAGGCTAACCTACCTATAGTGGCTGCCCTTAGATGAATTAGGGTTAGCTTTTAGATGCAGATGAATGGCTATGGCTTGTCCACCCAATTCTAAGCCTTCCTATTGGTTCAACTAGTCATAAGGCTTTCTCTTTCACAAATATCCTAATGGATAAATTTTCTACTTAGAAATATCTAGATTTTGTTAATCTTGGCACTTAGTAGGAATGTTCTAACCATGATTCTAACCTCAAGACTAATCTAGATTAGGTTAAACTTCTAGGTTAAGGCTTAACTAAAGGATTAACACAATATTTAATTAATATAAATTTTAATTTCACAAAATTGTCAAAATGACCAAAATACCCCTAGGCTAAAAAGTTGTAATTAGTCATCCTAATCACATGACTAGGCTCCCTTGGTCATGGTTAGTCTCTAGGCTTAGCAAAACTAGGGTTTAACTAGTTAACCATCAAAATCACAATTCAACATTTTAAATAGTTTTAAATTGATTAAAAATCACCAAAAATCACAACATGAGTTAAATCTTATTATTGATTAATCAAAATTATAAAAGTTCAAAATTACTCTCATTCCAGAAAAGTGGGTGTTACAAGTCTACCCTCCTTAGAAGAATTTTGTCCTCGAAATTAAGATGGTCGTACTTCTTCTAGAGTCTCGTCCCCAACAATCATGGTCTCAGAACTTACCTAAATCATACAATTTAAAGAATGGCATAGAGGGTCGTGGCATACAGTGGCAGTTGAAAGTCTCATCTAGGTATACTAGTCATGCTAAACCAAAACGGTCATAGGGTATCAAAACATACAAGCAATCTGGGGTGCTAAACTGGAAAAGTTACAGAAACAACAAATCATCAAGGTTGTAAGGCAGTCTACCATCCTATATGAAAACTGGTAATTATCAAAAATAAAATAAAGATAACTAGTAATTATCTATAAAAGGGTACTATTCAAAGAAAAATTAAAATCAAAAGTTTAAAGAACGAAAGTCAATAGCATTAAAATCCAATCACAATATATATTAAGAAAATTTAGTCTCGATACGATCTAAGTTGATCAATTCTGGAAAATCAAGATTTGGGCAATATGGAGGAGAAGGTCATCGAAGTCTGAGCATGAGCATACAAGGATGGAGATTCAGGTTACAATTAAATTTAATTCAATTGAGTATGACCCAAGATATTAATATGCTAAGAAAAGATGATCAAAGTCGATTGGTCGTAATTAAGGGAGCTAGATTCAATGATATTGAAAACTTTTAAAGGGTGATTCAAAGATATGGAATAAGTCAAATTTCTCCTTTTAAAGGAAAAAAAAAAGAAAAGATTTCATAGGAAAGTCAAGTTAATCATCTCTCTATGATACTATCAAGTTTATCATTTGCCAATCATATTTTTATCTCACAAGTTCCAATATAAAAATCAACCTTTGTATGACTACCATCAAAATTATATCCTTTCGTCATAAAGATTTGACCTTGCCATGATCACCATAGGCTAAATTTCTAAGTTCTGAAACATTATTCATGAAGCATACCCTTCTTACTAGGAATCAAAACTGACCACTTAATCATCATAAATCTAAATTCTTCCACCTTGTCCTGAATTGGATCCGAAGCCTCTAAATCAAGTTTAATGTAATCCTTGAACTTATTCAATTTACTCTCCTTGTATTATTTAAATCTAAACCCACTAGGCCTTACAAAACTTATTCTTCATTATAAATTCAACCTTCATATTTTCTTCAAAGTACACCTTCAATATTATTCTCCTGAAATTTAAATTTTTTACAAAATCTATATATTTTATATAACTCAAAATCCTTGCGTTCTTTCTGTTTCTAGACATTTCTTACAATATCTTATTCAATTTCGTATCATCATTGCATATAGTTAAAATCTCTTCTCTATTACTAAATTTCTAAATTTAACATCATAGCCTTAAAGTGTAACGTCTCAAGAATCAATAACCAAAATTTATCCAAGTTCTCGAAACTAAGTTGACCTCGAATATCCTCATCATTTATGAAATACATCTATGAATTATTCATACCCAAAAGATTTCTCTAAGTATGATTGTTCCTAAATTGATAATATAGCTCTCTTGATTTCATCCTCAAATTCAGTCGCATCTCTATCCTAAACCTATATCAAGGTCCATCATATTATACCCCTAGCAACATTATCACAAGATAACAAATTAAGTCTATTCCGAGTTAGATGATTTACATTACTTTCTCGACCTTTCGAAGGTGAAAAGATATGGAGATTCAAGGATTTTAAAGTATAGCTGACAGAATTAGATACGAGACATGTGATTGATGTAATCATGACAGTTTTATTTTATTTATTTTTTTACAAAAAATGGTAATACAAGAAATAATGACAAGAAAGAAATAATGATAAAATCTGTTCTTCATCAACTGTTAAAAAGAAATGAACCCATTTAAGATAAAATCTGATACCATATACGTCTTCCTGAAATTATGTTATCAGAATTTTGCCACGCCAGTAAGCATAGCTGCAATAAACAATATAGTCCATAACTAAGGTATACACCCTAAAATCATGTCATCTGGAATTCTTACCATGTCAACCGGTATAGCTGTAAGAAAATCCAAATTCCATAACTAGGATAAGCATATCTAAAATCAAGCTCTATGTCCTTGTCATGCTAGCTTGTATGGCTGCGATAAATTCTAAACTCCATAAATAAAGCAGACATTTATCTTATCAGGATATACCTTAATTCAATCCACAAAATTTATCTCGATGCAAGATCAAAGTCAACAACGAACATCAGGAATCAAAATCAACAACAAATCAAGGAAGTGTAAATGGAGGCAAGCGGGAACAGATTCAAGAGTTTCCGAAATAAGATTCTCAGGGGTTATCCCTGGAATCTATCAAGAGTTCCTAACTGTGATTGAGCAACTCCTATCATAACCTAGAACATATATCCAAATAGCAGGCTCGTAGTAGCGCTTTAAGTCAAGCACCACTACAAAATTGCACTAGTTACGACTCTGACCTGTATGGACCACCACAAAAATATGTCACAACCCGCACCCTGATTAGGGGCACGAGTACGTGTTTACGTCCAGCCTACGCCGCAGAATCGACGATAGAACGCTGTATATGTCGTCTATAAATACTACAACTAGACAAAATATAAGGGTACCTGTCATCTCCGCACGGAGGTATAATATGGCATAACTCAATCACAAGACAAACTAGGATAGATAGCACGAAATAGAAATATGATAGAAAGGAAAACTGGAAAGGAGTTCAAGATCCAACACAAGGTCAGAGATATAAATACATCACAGAAACTCAAAATATAATATAAAACTGTAGTCTGAAAACACTTGCTGGACCGCAGTCCAGGCAAACCTATCTAACAGTCTAAACAGGGGCTATATCACCTACGGGCTCTAGGGATAATGTCTCATTAAACTCTATCCTGGCCATACCCGTAAAAGGTAGAGCAATCAGCTAACATGTACTATGTAAACATCAACAATTATTCTATCAGAAAAATGAGCAAGTACAAACACTAATAGCAGCTCCATATGAATTGACAAATTCTATAAGAGACAATTATAATGAAATACAAGACAAAGATATAGGATGACTTGGGAGCTATTCGAAAGTCGAGTGACAACCCGTAAACCAAACAAGGACCGGGGTTGTAAGTCTTCTCCCGAACAGAACTTAGCCTCCAATCAAGGTTTAGCACAAGATCATGTAGAACATGTGAGTACTGAATATCATAACATGGTAAAAAATGTACTGAATGTAGAACTGAGCAGGATATATGATGTGATAAAATAAATATAAAATGTGCCATGAATTATTAGAGCGTTATGTGATCGGCTTAGAAAAGTTACAGGACAGGCTATCCACTTAGCCCAACAATTACATAAAAATTACTGGAAAGGGTTATGCCGGCCAACCTGGATAACGAGCACAAGAAATAAGATCTCGCTACACCCTACGTAAAGTGAGGGTGGTGCAAGCACAAGAATATAGTGACAGGGTGGCTTTGATCACATAGCCCCTAATAATTCCCCATCTCTGAATAGTATAACGGATCCGGACATGACACGTCATGACACGGGATTCCCTAAGAGGGTAGCTGCTCCCTCTCATGAATCGGTGTCTATACAAGTACAGGGAAAAAGACAGGAAATGTACCAATATACCAAGAAAATCCAGGAATAACATCTCATGTCATGATCCGACATATACTAGTCCGTGAACCATCGTGTCAGAAAATCAAGTAAGTCACTACAACTAAATCGGATATAGCAGATATCAAGACAATAAAAACTATCAGTGAATGTACTCGCCTGATACCCTGAACAGCTGATAAAAAAAGATGGCCAACTGGAGTCACAGAGTCCTAGTTATAGCAACACAGGTTATAAAGAGTTTAATTTATATGGTAATTGAAATTATAATAGAATCTACATGAGTCTAAGTCAATCTAGGTCAAAGTCAACTCTTGGTCAACTCTGGTCAACTATAAAGTCAAACTAGGTCAACTCTAGTCAACTGTGGTCAAACTAGCTAGGGTTAGTCAATTCTAGGTCTAAACAAACTAAGTATATGCAAATCAAGTATCCAAGATAGCTACTAACTCATAGCCTAAGTCACTTGCTAAACCAAGCACAAAACTAAACCATAAGCTAACAAAGTACACAAACTTAGTCATATAATGTATATATATTATTCACATTCACATATTCATATACATTGATATATATATATAGGAAAGCTATATATATATATATATATATATAGAGAGAGAGAGAGAGAGAGAGAGGTAAAAGAGTAAATAAGTATGTGTGTGAAAGGATATATGTTAATGTTCTCAGATTTAGTGATAGGTAGGTGTCTGTGACATGGGATACATGGTGTCAAAGGGTGTATGAATACATGTGTGTAAAAGGTTATAGGTTAACTCAGTTTATAGAAATACATACATACATACTTACATTGTAAACATGCATACATACATATCATGTATACATACATACATACATTACATACATGCCTACATATATATCATATATGTATACTTGCATTCATTCATGCACCTATACATACATACATAGATGCATACATACATATTTGAATATATTATGTACTTGTATACATTATATTAATATATGCATACTCTACATTATATTACATTACCATACATGCTATCATTATATATTGAATTACATTATTTATACATTATTCATTCATATCTATCATTACATGTATACTTTGCATTCATAGCTAGCATTCATTATATACTCTCATGCATACATTGTATATCATTCTTTCATTCATGCATTTATGCATTGCTTACATACATTACATTGATTGCATTCCTACATGCTTGCATTCAACCATATATACATATTTATAAAGTGGATATATATCATATATATATCATTTTATTCATCCGACATATCATGCATTACATACTCTACATTCATTTAATATCCATACTACATAGGCTCATAGGTTACACAAAATGTCTATGTTGTATAGTTACTCTTCTACTTAAAACTAATACTGTACCAATTGGACCTTCACTAAATTTTAGGATTAAATTATATTATATTCCTTCGTGTTAGCTTTCCGAAACTTCAAACGGATCGCATTTTCGTGTCCGGAAGCTCCCGGAATCGCAAAAATACCGAAATACGTTCGTCTTTCGTACAGTTGACACTCAAATAATTCTATAGAAAGTTTCAGAAAGAATTTGGCTTATTAAAATATATATATTTGGAAAGCTAACTTCGATACGGTTCTTTTAAAAAAAAGAGATTAATCGAAGTTCTAAGCTAAAAGTTATGACATTTCTGAATTGCTTTGATTAATAAAAACGTGGATGAATATTATGACGAATTTGAGTTATTTTGGACAAAAGAAACACATGTAGGCCAAGATACTTGGATACCAACATAGGTATCCAAATGAAACTCATTCTAACCATCCTAACTAAGATAAATCCACTCTCTAACCATTCTAAAATTGAATTAAATATCTATATGAACTATTATCATACATATATACACATGGGGTGTCCTAATTTGGGATCTATCAAGTAGGACAAAAGACATATCAAAAATCCTCAAGAGAGCTCCAAATGGCCTCAAATTTGAATCTAAATGGGGTACATGCATGGGGGTGGATCCTATGGGTTCAAAACTAACTAATATGCATAGAAAATTAATTTAGAGGGTTGGTTTACCTATTAGGAGTGGAATCCCAATGACTCCCAAGGACACGGCTCCGACACAAAGATCTTCCAAAAAGGACACTCCTCCTTGTATTTTGCTCCAAATCTTTGCTATCACCCTTCCTTGGTAGTATGAGAAGGTTGGGTGGAAGTTTTGGTGAAGGGATGTAAGGATTTGGAGATCAAATCAAAGAGGAAAGCTCTCTAATTTGGGAAAGAACACTTTGTGAAGGAAATAGGCAAGATGGAATGGAATAAAAGGAATGGAGGCTAATCTACCTATAGTGGCTGCCCTTAGATGAATTAGGGTTAGGTTTTAGATGTAGATGAATGGCTATGGCTTGTCCACCCAATTCTAAGCCTTCCTATTGGTTCAACTTGTCATAAGGCTTTCTTTTTCATAAATATCCTAAGGGATAAATATCCTACTTAGAAATATCTAGATATTATTAATCTTGGCACTTAGCAGGAATATTCTAACCATGATTCTAACCTCAAGACTAATCTAGATTAGGTTAAACTTCTAGGTTAAGGCTTAACTAAAGGATTAGCACAATATTTAATTAATATAAATTATAATTTCATAAAATTATCAAAATGACCAAAATACTCCTAGGCTAAAAAGTTGTAATTAGTCATCCTAATCACATGACTAGGCTCCCTTGGTCATAGTTAGTCTCTAGGCTTAGCAAAACTAGGGTTTAACTAGTTAACCATCAAATTCATAATTCAACATTTTAAATAGTTTTAAATTGATTAAAAATTACCAAAAATCACAACATGAGTTAAATCTATTATTGATTAATCAAAATTATAAAAGTTTAAAATTACTCTCATTTTAGAAAAGTGGGTGCTACACTATGGCTCCGTACTCTCCTCAATCAAACGGAGTAGCAGAGAGGAAGAACAAAATGTTAAAAGAAATGATTAACTCAATGCTGTTAACTGCGGGTCTTCCAAAGTGCTACTGGGGAGAAGCTGCATTGACGACCACTTTTATTCTAAATAGAGTGCCTTATGCAACTTCAGACGTTACTCCTCATGAACTCTGGTTCAAGGTCATACTTAACTTGAATGTCATTCGAGTGTGGGGGTGTCTGGCATATGTCAAGCTTCCAGATCTGAAAATTCAGAAGCATGGGACAAGGACTACAAAGACGATCTTCTTGGGGTATGCCGAGAAAAGTGATGCTCGAAGATTTCTTGATATTGAATCAAATCATATCATTGAATATCGCAACGCAGAATATTTTGAAGACAAATTTACAAGGCACAAGAATATTGTTCTTGCGGATATACCGGAGAACAATGAGGGTGCACAAGAAACTGAAGTTTTCAATGAAAAAGTAGTCCAAAAAGATGTTATTGAAATAACGGTTGAACCAGAATTTGCTGAGCTGTCAGCGAAGCGTGTACTACCAAAATATGGCAAATTTACGACGAATTTAGCGACCCCATGAAAAAATGTCGCTAATTTTTGGGAATTTAGCGACGTGGCAATGTGACATCGCTGTTGGCGACTACTAGCGACGAATAGCGACATTAATTTATTAAATGGTAATCTGCGTCGTAATGTTGTCACTACACGTCACTAATTATTTAAATATAGCGACGTGTAGCGACGACTGTTATAGTACGTCGCCGTATGTTAATAATCAGTGCCGTTTAGCGACGTCGCATGAGAACGTCGCTAAATGTTTCATATAGGGCAGGAGGGTTTTCTTTTCGATCATTCCCTAAAATTTTTTCTTCCCTCCAATTTTCCTGCTCTCCCTCCTCCGGCGCTCGTACCCTCCTCCGGCGCTCGCACCCTCCTCCGGCCTCCTCCTCCTCGCACCCTCATCCGTTCTTCTCCTCAGGTAGCCCCCTCTATCTCTCTCCCTCTCTCTCTCTAGGGTACTGGCGGTGATCAGGTAGCCCCCTTCTCTCCCCCTCCCTCTCTCTCCTCCTACCTTCTCGACAATGACTGATTTATGTTTGGGATTGTCTATTTAGGATTGTCTGTTTGGGATTGTCCCATTCGGCTAAATACCCTATTACTCTGAATAATAGCTGGATTGCAGGATCATCCTCCTCCTTGATGCTATTAAACTCTATAACACATTAGTTAAATGATATAAGTTTGGGACTTTTGCTACATAACCCCTCCTATTTTGTACCTCATTGTTAGTTCCTGGAAATTTTAGACAATATGTCCTAGGGTACTAAGCCAATTAGCCCCAACATAATATGGCAACCATTGATAGGCAAATGTAGTAGATCAACAACAATTTTTTTAACGGTCAATAACTACATCCTTGTACAATCCTCTACTCTATAACTTCTTCCTATTAGCTACCATGACTTTAAATGATTTGTTTTCAGCTGGTTTGAGCCCCAATCTATTACTGAATTGTGTCAATAAAATTGTGGGTTGATCCAGTCAACAAGTACCATAACTAGCTTGTGTTGCACAATTCTTCTCAACTTCATGGTGGAAGGATTTGTAGTTCTTGAAATGGACTGTAAGGATATGGCAAAGGTGCTCTGTGGCATACGTCAATTGGTTCATTAGGAATTTCACTTGAACCAGAATCCTCCTAATCTGCAATTAATATGTATAGCCTTTTTTCCTTGCATTTTTGTCCTCTAAACCACTTGTCGTCACACATAAAACACAATCCTAGGTTCTTCTCGTGATGAGTTCATTAGATGATATGGTATTAGTGAGGATTTTCACTATTGAGGGTACTTGTGAGGGTCTTCTTACTGTTTTCCCTACCCTTAGCTTTATTTTTTTGATATGGGAGATTCCCTGTCATATTTAAATTTTTTACGAAAAAGTGACTGGTTATGTCATTTTTTCTTCTGTGCCAACAAATTAGGTTTATGCAATCTAGCTAGCTGCATAACTGCTGGTAGATTGACAGGGTTGGAAGCTTGAACTACATAAATAACCGCCTTTCTTAAGCCTCTAATATACTGACTGATCAAGCATCCTTCAGAGATACCTTGTATCCTCTTGGGCGGTTTTTTATTTATTAAATAACAAGTATGTATTTACTACTTAATATACATACATTTTGCAATGACCATCAATCTCTCGATAGACACTGGATTGGTACCAGCCAGACACTGTCCCTGCAGCCATTCGACTGGCGAGGCAGAATCTATGTACGATATTTTTTATAAGGAATTTGCATTAATCTACGGTACGACATCGTCATCAGGACATAGTCCCTGCAGCCATTCGACTGGCGAGGCAGAAACTATATAGCCGTAGATAAAGTTGACTGTCCCCCGACCCCCATCCCTCGGCAATGATGATACGACAACCTATCACTACATATTTTAGTAGTAGATGATGTCTTAGTATGACATTATGCGGGTTCATCTTGATTCTTTTACATCTTTCAGATACTAGATTCGATAAGAACATATACTACACCATATGTACAGAACATAGATGATTCACACTAATGTATGCTAGAATAAATTTTGAGTTGTGTTCTGAGCCATCCGTTCTCACACTTGTCAAAAAATTGAATATAACCTTTTTATCTGCTTTCGAAAAAATTGAATATAACCTTTTTACCTGCTTATAAAAATATGTTCTGAGCCATCCATATTCTCACACTTGTTTCTTTTCTGGAATTACAAAACATATATGAATTATACATTGAGTGTCAATCTTTGCAGAATTATATTAAAATGGATATGAATTACTATCTGCGGAACCTTTTATGGATATACAATCGTCATCCTGATGACATGTGCGGTGTGCGGGATGAATTTATACAGGGTGTGCAACAGTTCCTGCAGTTTGCCAAGGCATTCCCTCAGTACATGGACCGTACAAAATTTAAGTGTCCATGTGTGAGATGTTGCAACTTAAAATATCATTCAGAGGTGGATGTGACATATCATTTGTATTCGAGGGGTTTCATGCCAAATTATTATCAGTGGACTGTACAGGAAGAACTTGTGCCTTTAGCATCCGAGCCGGAACCTTATGTGGACTCTTATGTAGATGTCCACGCGCATGCTGATTACAACCAAGGGTGGACGAACATGGTTTTCTATGCTGCGGGGCCTAGTTTCGATCCTAACAATTAATATGCAGCTGAGGAGGCACCGAATACCGATGCTGCAAAGTTCATGGAGTTGCTGAAGAATGCAAGGACTCCTTTATATCCTGGTTATGATGACCATTCACCGTTGGAGGTGATTACAAGACTGCTGAGCATAAAATCAGATTTCAACATGTCTCAAGAATGCTACAACCGAATCCTGGAGTTAATTAAAGATATATTGCCGGAGGGTGCCAAGTTATCTAAAGACTTCTACCGATCCAAGAGAATGGTGAGATCGCTCTGGATGGGGTATGAAATAATTGGTGCATGTCACAACGGATGCATGTTGTACTATAAGGACGACAAGGATGATCGTCGTTCAGCGACGTTCAACGAATTTAGCGACGTCCAACGACGAAAAGAAACGTCGCTAATTAAGTATCGGAACGTCGCTAAATATGTGTCACCACGTCACTGATCGTCGCTAAACGTTGCTACCTAAGACGTCGCTAAAACTTCGCTATGTGTCGGTAATATAGCAACGTAGCAACGTCGCAAAATGTCGCTAATTTCCTGACATGCCAGGCCAATATGGATGTAATGAACGTCGCAAAAATGTCGCTAGGTGACGTCGGTAAATGCAGTCGCTGTACGTCGCTAGTAGTCGCTAAATTAGCGAGGCATCTGCCTCGCTAATTATCGTCGCAATAGTGACGTATTGCGACATTTTGGTGTTAGCGACTAGGTAAATCACGACTACGTCGAAACATCGCTAATTACGTCGCCAATTAGATTTAGCGACATATCTGCCCGATTTAGCGACGTCCTCCGGCGTCGCTGATTGGACAGATTTTAGTAGTGGTGTGAGAAGGCCGAAGGACTTTGGAAGTGACTTTGTTACCTATCACGTGGAAGAAGATCCGCTTACCTATGATGAGGTGATGAAGACCAGAGATGCAATTTTCTGGAAGAAGGCGATTGACAATAAAATTGATTCTATCACCTCAAATAACACTTAGGTGTTGGTTGATCTCCCTGAAGGAGCAAAATCTATCGGATGCAAATGGATCTTCAAGAAAAAGATGAAAGCAGACGAAACTATTGACAAGTTCAAGGCTAGGTTGGTAGCCAAGGGATTTTCTCAGAAGCAGGGGATTGGCTTCTTTGACACGTATGCTCCAGTAGTTTGGATGAACACCATTAGAATGTTGATTGCTCTCATAGTAATACATAATATGGTGGTACATCAGATGGATGTGAAAATGGCTTTCCTAAATGGCGAGTTGACCGAAGAGATTTTCATGCAACAGTCAGAGGGATTTATCATCAAGGGTCTTGAAGACAAAGTCTGTAAGTTGGTAAAATCCTTGTATGGTCTTAACATGCTCCCAAGATGTGGCATGAAAAATTTGACAAGGTTATAAGGTCAAATGGCTACATGGTCAACGAGACGGACAAGTGTGTTTACACGAAGTTCCCTGATGGAAGAGGTGTGATCGTTTGTTTGTACGTGGATGACATGCTGATCCTAAGTACGAATATGGGCTGTGTCATAGAGACAAAGAAGTTCATCTCGAGCAAGTTCAGTATGAAGGACTTGGGGGAAGCTGATGTGATCTTAGGGATCAAGATCATCCGGACAGACACTGGACTAGCGCTGTCACAGTCTCATTATGTTGAGAAGAAGATCACTCGTTACGGGTATCAGGATCTTCCAGGGATCGATATGTCATACATGTGTGATCTGAAGCTGAAGCCTAATTCAGGGAAAAGCGTCAGACATCTGGAGTATGCAAGCGTAATTGGGAGTTTGATGTATGCTACTACTACCATAAGGCCTGACATAGCTTTCGTCGTAGGAATGCTGAGTCGTTTCATGAGCAACCCAGGCATTGAGCACTGGAAAGCTGTGAAATGGGTTATGAAATATCTCAAGAAGACTCAGACATATACATTGCACTACAGCGGAGATCTGCCGGTAGTGGAAGGCTTCAGTGATGTCAGCTGGTGCTTAGAAGTGGAGAGCGAGAGGTCCACTGATGGATACATTTTCACAATGGATGGAGCTGCTATATCATGGAAATCGAAAAAGCAGACATGCTCTCGCGGTCATCCATGGAATCTGAGTTCTTTGTACTTGATATCGCAGCAAAGGAAGCAGAATGGCTTTGGAAGCTCATGTTTGATCTTCCAGTGGTTGGGGCATAAATACCAATGATACCGATATACTGCGACAACCAAGCGACTGCGGCGGTGGCATCAAATGACCTCTTCAACGGAAAGAAGAGGACTGTGTGGTTGAAGCACAGGGCAGTACACGATCTCATCAAGGGAGGTGTTATTACAGTGATCGATGTTCGGAGTCAGGAGAACCTGGCGGATCCGTTCACCAAGAGCCTCAAGCGCCAGCTGGTCGATGGCACAACTTGTAAAATGGACTTGAAGGCATTCTGATATTCTGCTATTACATTCCTACCATAAAGTTTTATGTTATTAGTTCAAATAAAAATCTACTAGGCATCTAGCTTTTGGTTCAAGGGAGGACTATTAACCGAAAGAATATCAGGAACAGTGGGTACTTGTCCTCTGTGGCATGAAGAGGTTATGGACCTACAACCATTATTGTCTACTGTTATTTTTTGCGAAAAATGGATCCTGTGTGAAGGTTGGCTTAAACGCCTTAATGAGTTCTCAGGCAGAGTGAATGCCTGGTATGCTTTACAGGAAGTACGGTAGCGCAGCACTACAAAGAGTGAAATTCCATGCTACTGTGGGGTGACTACACCATGAGGTTCCCGAAAGGGGTAATGCCTCGGCTGTATGAGCCAAGTCACAGCGGCGTAGCAACACAAATAGGCAGGTAGTCTAATGCTTGATGTTGAAATAAAAGAGGGTATAGTCAGCACTACAAAGAGGAGGGGTTCCTCATGTTACAGTGGCACGACACCATATAAGGTACCCGGATAGGGGTAAAGCCTCGGTCTTGCAAGCCATGTCATTGCGGCATAACACCGCAAGGGAGCCTAAGGCTTCATGTTGGGTAGTTTGGCACTACAAAGAGGCGGTGACCTCATGCTACAGTAGTATGACACTATGATGAGGTTCCCGATACGGGTTAAGGCCTCGACTTTAGGCCATGTCATAGCGACGTAGCACAGCAAGGGAAGCACAAAGCGTTTTATGCCATGTCTCTTTAACAAAGAACTCACCTATAGTGTATGAAAAGAGATATCAGGCCGTCTCTTGAGGGTAAACTTATAGACGCCCAAAATTATACACTGAAACCAGGCTGGCACAGGGCCTTTAATGTGTAGCCAGAAGTACATATAACTACATTATGTGAGTGGAAAGAATTTTAGTTATGGTACAAAATTTAAGGCTTAGTCCATTCTTGTATTATACTCTGTTATTTGACACATGCGGAAAGATTCAAGTCGTCAGTGACATCTCTCATAGTGCATGATGGGCAGTTACTGTGGGGAACAATCAAACCCATATATAGATATATGTGGGGGATTGTTGGAGTTTGGCCTTTTGTTTTGCAATTTTAGTCCTACATCAGCTAAGCCAAAGGAGTTGTATCTCTACAAATTAGCTATGCTCTTTTAGAGATGCACATGTGGTATGAAGGTGCACATGGGTGTGCCATGTAGGGGTATTTTTCTAATAGGAAAAAGGCTAAATCAATAATAAAGCATTCATGCTTTTTGCTCTTGGGAAATTTATTTTCATTGGAGCTAAGTCCCGTAGGGGCTTAGCGACTCGTACTTGAACTCAGACTCAGACTCGGTCTCGGACTCATTGGCTCATGAGGCATAATATGGTATTTTGTTGGCACACTTTGCACTTAGCACGTCAGCATCGTTGCTAGGTGCATAGTGCGCTTAAGTTGCGCTCATTGTGCAGCCGATTGAGCGGTTTGCGCAAGTTGTGCACGTTGTACGGTTTGTGCAGGGTGCGCGTCGTGCACAAGTGGCGCACGTTGCACGAGTAGGCTTGCGCAGGTTGCGCACGGTACGCAAGTGGCACAAGTGGCACACGTTGTACGGGTAGCGCAGTGTGCGCATTGCGCGGCTTGCGCAGGTTGCACGCGGTGCGTGTGGCGCAGTGTGGCACAAGTGGTGTTGTGTGTGCTGTGCGCGCATTGTGCTAGTTGCACGGGTGGCGCAAGTTGTACGCGTTGTGCGCAAGTTGACTCAGATCGTGTCTATACACGATTTGAGCGGTTACAGCATGTTCGGGGACAGTTTTTACCATGTTCCGAACGTTCTCCTAACTGGGCAATTACTGCACGGGCTTATATAAGGCTCTCTTCACTCTCATAGTGAAAGAACAAGTAATAGAACATAGAGTACAAAAGTATTTTTTAACACAAGTACAGAGTTCAAAATTTCTTATGAATTCCCACAGACTTTGAGAGAGAAGAGTAGCATTGCACCAACTTCACTTAGCGCCCCAGGAGTCTGCTGCCATCCAAGGAGTCAGAAGAGCAGAGTGTTCTAGAGTTCTCCGACGAACTTGCTGGTTCCTGGAAGCTATTCGTGTGGGGCGAATTAAGCTTTGAACAATGATGATCATTCATCCCAGCAGGCCATCTTCCATCTTTCGCCTGTCATCACTGCTGCTGTTAGCATTTGGATTCGTACCTTCTATTTAGAAGTATCGTAATCCAGAATCCTCCTAGGATCTCTGTTGTGCACCTTCTTTGAAGTGTTACGTTGAAACACTATTTTTACAATTGTTTCATTTTCTCAGTTTTCTATCGAAAATTGTGCCTCGGAACTAACATGTTCGACATGAGAGCTTCCATGCGCATCTACATCCTTGAGTAGAGTAAGTCCATGAGTTGGACGTCATCGAATGTTCAAAAATTCTGTTGAATTGTAAAAATAGAGATGTATTTTTCGTTTCTTGAGCTGGGTGCATCCTCTGTCTCCTTTTCGACTTCAAAATGCTATAATCAACGTCGGTCCAATAAGCTTCGACACCCATTATTGTACTTGGACTCGTAGAGTAACTCCCACTTGGTAATCACCCAGCTATCATGGAATCATCGATCTGATCCTTAAGCTCTGACACATCCTCATTCGTCGTTACTTTCGAACTGAATACTCTATTATCCTCGAATCTTCTTGAGGACATTTCCTATCAACCAGTACCCTTTTTATCACAAACACCTTTTCGAACACCTCTCTAGCCCTCATCCGATGTAAGCTAGTCATCCATACACCTTTTGGGCTTGAGCTTATAAATATCACAACACATATCGGTCCCTCGAGCCAGCAATTATGAACCAACGTAAGCATTTAATCACTGTGGTAGCCATTATCGTACGGCCTCCCGACTGACACCAGGTTGAGGAACAAACTCAACATGTGTTGAACCCCTTTAAGGACATCTCTTCCCAACCTACGTTTCCAAGTGCATATTTTCGATGCCCCCAATCGTCTATTTCCCCTTGTCTGACATCTTCACTCGTCCGAACCTGTCGATCTCTCTCTCTCTATATATATATATATTTTTATGTAATTGCTTCCTTGAAATATACAATTTTTGACTATAGCGTTTTGTGTCGCAAATGTCTGATATGTTTATGCATTTTGATCGACTCTTACAAAACTGATCAGCTCAAAGCAACTTGAAGGGGTTAACATCGAGCCAATCAACCTCAAGATTTAGGACCTAATTGTGTTTCCAACTTAAATTGTAGTGACGATGAGAAAATGAACCAAAAATATGCATGATATATCAACCTCATTTTCGGCTTGAGGTAGAGTTGTTGCAAGGCAATCAAACGACCTTGATATATCACTTATGCGTACACACATAAATATATGAATCATTTAGTTTTAGGGTCTTGTATGCTATTGTGAAGCATCATTTAGGTCTCTATCTTGTCCATAAGAGTATCCGGGTTTCGTCTTGACGGTTGACTTGGACTGACAGTTAGATGTCTCTTAGGTCTCCATATATTCGAAATTTGTGTTTATTTAGTACATAGGGTCTCGTATAATATTTAAAATTTATGTTTAGGTCTCCATTTTGAATGGTCAATCCTAGTCAACCATTAGGACATGATCCAGTCTCTCTCTTTTGAGTAATATGGAGACCTAAAAGTAAATTTTTTGAATTTAACTCTCCTACAATATCATTTTTCTCGTGCAGTGAGCTGGCAGAGTCATGCCATGTGTGGGAAGGATCTCATGCAGCCCTCTTATGGTATGGGCTGTAGAGAATATAGATCGAGAGTTTAAAGTGACAAGAATGCTATTATGCTAAAGACATATTTTCCATCCATTATTACAATGGCTAAAGCAACAATCATTACAAAAACTTAGTACTCGCTCAAATAGGCAATATATATATATAGCTTCACTCTCCACTCCCTAGATTGCTAAGAAAATCACTTCAACTGCTACTTTTATTTCAACAATATAAGACACATTAGATAGAAACGAAACGGAACACACTCATGCATCCATTCACCCTCATTTGATGTGTGTGCAACAGCTAATCGATATGATGAGCTAAAGGAATGGCTTGCAAGAAAACTACCTAGGGGGAGGGAGGATACTTGGGAAATGGCTTCTTGTAGCTAGGAGGGAACTTGTGGAGGAATGGCTTCTTGAAGATGGGAGGCGGCAATGGCTTGTGGTGGATGGGAGGAAACTTGGGAAGGCTAGGATGCTTGTGGTAAGGAAAAGGCGGAAGTGGCTTCTTGAAGTAGGGGTGCGGCGGCGGCAGAAGCGGCTTCTTGTAGGTCGGAACCACGGGCGGGCACGGCTTCTTGACCACCGGGGGCTTGTAGACGGGAGTTGGTGGTTTGTAGACCGGGACCGGGACTACAGGTGGTTTGTAAGTTGGTGTTGGTGGCTTGTAGACCGGAACTGAAGGTGGGCACGGCTTCTTGACCACCGGAGGCTTCGGAGTCGTCGTTGTTGGTGGCTTGTATACCGGTACCGGTGGTGGAAGCGGCTTCTTGTAGATGGGTGGGTGTAGGAACTTGTGGAAGGGCTTGTACAACGGATGCTTGTAGTGATGCCAGAAGAGAGCCGACGTCGTCTCCGTGGTATGCGAGTCAGCAGCGGAGCAGGAGATCATGCTCGTCGCCAGCAGGAGTGCAAGCAAGCCCACCAAGAGGCTTCCGCTCAGCCGGACTGTCCCCATCGGGAAACTCGACTGCTGCTGATAAAAAGTGCGAGGAGAAGGAGAAAGAAGAAGAAGCTCTTGGAAAACTGAGGCCAACGTTGCAACATATATAGGCATATGTATGCCTAGAGAACTGTTTGCTACCAATCTTTGTGGTTTCCTGTTCGATGCATTAACTGTCAGTGATCTATAATATATTTTTCTCTTCTAATTAGACCTACTTCCTAATTTCATAAATTGCATCACATTCTCTCCCTCTCTCTCTCTCACGGGTTCCTTAAAGTTTTTTATTCCCACACACGAGTATCAAACTCTTCTGAGGATCCTAGCTTGATTACTGTTTGCTTACTGATGTGAGAAGAAAAAGTACCCATTCGTTCTGCATTGCATTGGAAAAAAATCCTTTGAAATTTCGGAATCTTTCAAAATTGAGTTGTTTGATTGTAATTATTTTCTTGTGAAAATCAAATAAATATTTATGCAATTTAATTCTTACAGGTTGGACAGGTTTCATTTTCCGTCTGTTTGGAGAAAGATAGGGCCACGTGAATTTTTATTAGAAATAATTTTATGAAAAATATAAGCTATCAAAGACTACACATTGGTAAAAAAAAAATTGTGATAGAAATATTTTTTATGAACAATCAAACACTGTTATTTCTGAATTCTCGTCCTCAAAAGTCCATTTCATTAGTACTTCACCAGCTCATGCGATGTCGACGCCGTGTACGTACTATGAACAACATCAGCTCATACTCTCAATGCAATCTCAACAAACTCAAATTAAGAATCAGCTCTAAACGAATACATCTAAGGAAACGGCATTGCCAAGAGGTGGTGATTAATTGTGGACATTATCATGTGATGACTGGAACTCTGATAATGACATGGTTAACATGCATGTAAGTGCATCAAATGCTTAGCTCACAGGCATTCTTTAGCTTGCTCTTTTAGGTAAAGACAATTATATATAGTCCCTTTGAAGTTATTTGGGTAATTAATGGAGAAATTTCACTATTTCCTTATGAAGGCAAACTTAGGTTGTCTAGTGCATTTGGAAAGATGTTGAGCAAGTATGCAAAAGCGATGGGATCCAAAGGCGTGCGCAGTGGAAATCAACAAACGTCGACTAACGAATCCAAAGAGAAAACATGGATCATACTTGCTACGTGAGACTAAGCAAAGATCAAACGCACAATATGTTGTGGCTGGTTGACTAAAAATTATGCTTGAACTCTAAAACTTCCACTAATCAACAATGTACGTAGATTGATAAATGACATATAATTATCATTAACACAGCTAGGGTTACAACTTTTGTAACCATGCGGAGACATTGTATTGGTTAGTTGGCTTGAATAGGCTTTGGATTTGAGTTGTGGAGAAAATCACGGGACTTGCTTAATTAGGTCGGATTTGGATTATTTATTGAGCAAAAACTCACTTGCATGGTTATACCAATTAAGAAGAATGTACATCACATCAAATCATATATTTGAGGAGTACCGTTCGGTATCTACATGATTGAAACAAAAAGGCAATTCATCAGATGATGAGTGGTGTTGGTCCTTCTTTCCTTCATCTTTACGCTTTAATACAAGAACTCTCTTATTTTCCTATACAATGTATTGATAATGCCTTAATAAAAACCGTTGGGTAAAAAAATCACTAGTATTATCATTGTTATTTATAACCGTTGTGCACTTATGTACGAGGATGTGACATTAGGCTCTAATTAAAATGGGTATTTTTCAATGATGATGTACTCGGAGCTTTCATGGAGAAAGCGTAATGGAGATGGTTTGGTATTATTTTATAAAAACTAATGATTTGGGACCATTGTGTTGTCACACGCTAGTCCCAAAATACGTAGGACAAGATTACATGGCAATGACCAGCTACATATTCAGTGGACTACAGCCCAGCTCGAATAAGTATACGATGTCCAATAGTAGGATGAATCAATCAATAAATCACTATGTATACATTATCTCATCCATAGAAAATAAGTATCAAGAATGAACTATATGTGCCAAAGTTGGTCGCCAGTAACACACAACTCGAATAGACCCGAAAGAAAAATCTATAAAAGTAGGCTATAACAACAGTGAAAGTTTTGGTAATAAATATAAAGTACGAAAGAATGATAAAGGATACCACTAGCGATAACTGAATCTTGGAGACGCAAACACACCCACTATCCATCTATTTTACACCGTAACGCCATGGGACGCTCCCGATCTCGAAATAAAATAATAAGTCTCTAATACCGTAATACCATGGGATAGTCTCGGTCCTAGAGATAAAATAACAAGTCACTAATACTGTAACACCATGGGTTGCTTCCAGTTCTAGAGATAAAATGGAACAATGTCTAGCAACCAATCTCCCAGAAATACTACGGTCATGTCAAGTCAAGGGAATAAGGTCCATGATGAAGCAACGACTATCACAAGACGTATGTGATAGGAAGACAAGTATAACAACAATGACATATAAAAGGTAAATCATGTACATGCACGTAAAATAAGAAACAACAGATGATAAATCTAAGGTATGAACATAAGCAACAAGTAATCATGTATGACTGAAGTGAAACAACATAATAGAAAATGCATGCAAATATTATACAATGGACAAGTTATACTTACATGGTGTTCGTCCATACATGCTGAGTTGCGAGTCCGAAGTCTAACTGTGTCTAACCACAATCTATTTCCATCAACCACGTTCCCATCGTACAAAATTTAACAAGCTAGAATTACGAATTCTATGAATAACCAATGATCCTAGATAATTAGTTCCCCTAAGAAGATTACTAATAATTCTGAATAGAATCACTTTAAATTATATTTTCTTATATTAATTTCTGATTTATAGTCATGAATTTTAAGCCAAAAGGATCAAGTTTGAAATTACGAGATTCGTAGCACGCAAATCGAGGCATTCGTTGACCGAAAAGTCAACCAATATGAACGTAAGATTTGAGTATGCAATCTTTTAGATTTCAGTGCTACAAGAATGCTGGAATTGATAGTTTGTACGAATCTTGAATCGATTATGAGTTATGGTCGTAACGGTCTATTGATCAAATTTTGGTGGAGCACCTAGTTATTTATACAACTTCTCAGAACTAAACATAATATCAAATAATTTTAAAAATTCTGGAACTTTGGTATGTTATATATCTCTGTGTCAACATTTCGAAACATTAAACGGATCGTGAAAATGAGTTCATAATCTTCCGAAATCTCAAAAACAACAATACGTGTCGATTTTCAGACAATTAGCACTCAAACAGATTTATAAGAATTTAAATTTTGAATTACTGGAATTATAGCATATAAAAATTAACCTCAATACGATTCCAACAAAAAAATGGAGGTGAAACGGAGTCCGGAGTTGGACGTTATGGCCGTTTCAAGTTGCTAGAGGTTCTAAAAACGAGGTTGATTTTGTTACAAATTTTGGCCCGTTTTGGACAGAAAAGAGAGGTATTTTTTGGATATTTAGGAAAATCAAAGGAAGGGATTATCTAGTTTTTTATTTCAAAAATTAAATATTTATGTCTAATAGATAGGGATTAGTTAATTTGAATATGATTAGGATTAGAATTAGATTTGAAAGGATAAACTTGAATTGGATTTTGATTCTTATCTTAATACTATATATATAATATTTTCTGTAAGTATAATATCAATATACTTAAATATATATTATGCATGTAATCATGTAGATAAAATTATCTATACTACTATACTATGGATGTACTCAAATAGCTGATAATACCTAGCTAATATAAAAATTATTTAAATTTTGTGGAATCCAATCATAACTTTGATTATAAATATTATATTTTCTATTAATTCAAAATATTATACAATTACATTATTAATATAGATTTAAACCTAGAGTAAAGTTCTAACCTAAAATTCTAACCCAAATAAGTTATAGTAATATGCACGATTAAAGATTGAAAGTCAAAAAGATATAAATATATTACTTAATTACAAAGTTTTAAAAACATATTTATATATAGAAAATTTTAAAATTATTAAATTTAAATAGATATAAAATTTATTCTCTATGCTTTTACGAACTCCAAACTTATCAAATTGGGATCTATAAATTTATTATCAGGCATCTAAATTGTTAAGATAAGACTAAATTAGGGTATTATACTACTAGTTCCAAGCAACCTGGATTTTTTTGGGACCTCATTGGTTCTGTTAATCTTCTGAAAAGTATTGATGAACTCTGTCTAAACACTTTCAAGCACTTCACATCTTATTATATGCTCTATTATGTTTTTAAATTGAAACTTTTTTTGTGTAGCGGAAGCTATAGTGTCGCTTCTGAGACGAGTGTATGTGTTATGAGCATGGAGCTCGAGAAATGAGAAATATAGTAGAGATCAAATTTTATTCAATTTACATATTATGTTTCTAGCTATAGGACATACACATTTGCATGGTCATTGACAACTTGTGCATAAGGTTTGGCTTTTCTCGAATGGTATTCGGGACACCCGAACCATAGTGGCCTAGAAAAAATTATGTAGAACGTGCAATCAGACACGATGTATTGCGAGACCTTCATTGAGGCTAGCTGTATGCTCTAAATTAAAGGGCGTATCATAATACCATGGATATTCCTTTTTGGTGTAGAGAGCACTGATGACAGTTCTTAAGATATGCTGGATAGTAATGATGATTTTACACACCTAACATATTAATGCAGGGATGAACTACGTTTATGGATGTGATTTTAATATTATTTATGCTGGGAAAGAAACGCGAAAACCTTTCCCCAAACTAGAGAGTACCTGCGAGAGAAGCGAGCAAAACAACGCACGAACCAAAACACCAAAACACCAAAACAAACCACGCAGACACAGAGAATTTTTGACGTGGAAAACCCTTACGAGAAAAACCACGGGACGATCGGAGTCCAACCCTGAGAAGCCTTCACTAATGAAATAAAGGAGTACACCCTCTACAAACTTCTTCCGATCCAAATCGGATCCCCACAACACTTAGAAGCAAGAATAATGATTACAAGGCTACGAAGAACAAAGACGACGAGTAGATATTACCCGAACATGATCTTCCTTCGAAAATAGCCTTCAATCCTCCTTCTTCTCTTTCAAAGTTGTAATGGCACTCTTGTCTCTTTTCTCTCTCTTGTTCTTTAATGTTGTGTTGTGATTAGGGTTAGGAATAACTATGTATAAACCCCCTAATCCGCAGCAAAACCTGGACCGTAGGATACGATCCAATGGTGATAAATTATCCTGAAAAATGCTTCAGCCCCGATGACACAGAGTTCGACCAGAACTCTATCCCGGCACAGAGTTCGGCCAGAACTCTGTTTTCTGACAACAGAACAGTTCTGGAACAGGGAGGCAGAGTTCGGCCAGAACTCTCCCCTGGGGCAGAGTTCGGCCCGAACTCTGCCCCCCTCTCTCCAGCAGCTCCTTTGGCAGCTCCCGAGTGTTTTCGTCATCTCCGACTGGCCTCGTCACCTCCCCGAGCTTCTCTGACACACAGACGGCGCTCGTCGCACTCCGGGGTCTTCTCCACATAGGTTGGGAGCCTCACCCACTCTAATAAATCTCCCCCTTCACAACTAGGTGGAGGAGGTCGTCATACCGACGATCTGCCTGTAGTACTCAAACTTCCCCTTGGTAGAACCTTCGTGAGCATGTCTGTTCCATTGTCATCAGTATGAAACTTCTTAAGCGCCGCGTACTCCTTCTCAACCACATCCCGTATCCAATGATACCGAGTCTCGATGTGCTTGGACCGACTATAAAATGTCTGGTTCTTCACAAGGTGAATAGCACTCTGACTGTCGCAAAGCAAAGTATGCTACTCTTGCTTCAGCCCTATTTTCTGCAGCAGCTTCTTCATCCACATCAGCTCCTTGCAAGCCTCCGTCGTCGTAATGTATTCCGCCTGTAACTCCACTTCCCGGTTTTTAAAATAAATAATTAGATTCTAAAAATTATACAATTGATATTATTAGCTTTAACTAATAAATGGTTTTAAATAATAAATTTTGGATGATATTATTGGAGGGAAATTTGTTAGAGCAGAAAATATTTTTAATTTTTTGAAAGTTTGTTGTAACAACTTTGGAGCCCACCATATGATTTTCTAACTGATTTTTAAACAGTTCCTGCAATTATGAAAAGGAAGGGGGGTTTAGAGTAAATATTATTAGTGGAGGGACTGATTGGTAAGGTTGAGTGGAGGGTTTATTTTGCAAAAGTGCAATCTTTCTTTATTAGCTGGAAGAGAGAGAGTCATTTGACTCCATTTATTTTTTTTTCTTCTCTCAATCTGTTCTTCCTCGGCCACGCTTCTTCCCCAAATCCGATCGGGAACCCTAACCCTAAATTTACTCCGACGGCCGGCAATTGACGAAGGCGACGAGGGTTTTCTAGCCGACGGTTGGAGAAGGAGCCACCACCGCGCTCATTTTCCGACGACGTGCAGAGATCCACCATCGGGAACCACTCCGACGAGCGGTGGAGGTCTCTTCTCTGAGCGTCGACTGACCTCTACTCCGACGTCTGAGCCCTCGGCGACGGGTTCGGCGGAGCACTCTCCGACATCAGGTTCTCAGCAACCCAGGCGGCGCATCACCCCTGGTGACCAACGGGTCGCCTTCTCCGGCCGGTGACGCGTCGATCTTGGTTTTCCAACGACGACAGGTTCCTCCTACGACGGCGCGAGCCCTAGCCCTAATCTCGGTGGTTTTGATCGACAGCGATGGCGACGGCGAGGCCTCTCCTCTCCGGTCGGTGGCGGTGGTCACGACGGCGGTTCTCCTCCTGATCGACGATCCCCCTGCGCAGCGCCATCTCAACGTATTCTCCGGCGATCATCGTAAGTTCAGTCTCGACCAGTTCCCCATCCCGTAGTATTTGATTCAATTCTCCTACATTCATTCTCATCTCTATTCCGATCAACTTCAGCTCAGAGAGGTCGAACCAGAGACTGCGGGCTATTGCAGAACTTTCCATTTTTTTCCGATCAAATTGAACTCGGGTGAGTATTGTTCCAAGTTTGGATCTAGATAATTATGGTTCTTAATTAGAATTTGCCAGTAACCTCGAATAGAATTGTTCGATCAGGTCCGGATTATCGGAGTAGTCTAAACAACTTTGTTGAGGAATTGCTCTGGAAGAGTGGGTCGAATTTGTTGATCGGTTAAGAGTTCTTGAGGACTGTTGAGTAACCATTCCTATCTCGATTGATCTGGACATTTCCTGTGTATTGATGAATCAATTTATAAATTTAATCTTCTCTTCTATGTTATTTTTGATCTTCTAAATTTTCTCGACGAGGAATTTTGAACCATTGATCTCTTCTGTTTCTTACAACCGATCGAAACATGTTTGTCGAAATGCTTGTGCAGAGTCTGATTTACTCTTGGAACTGTGTCCGATTTTCCTAAGGGAGTTACTGTACTCTAGGATTCATTCTCTACACTCAGGTATGATTCTTTTTCTTCCCAGAATTTATTGAGTATATTTAGTTAGAAATTGAGAGGATGATCAGGGTTCGTGGTCGGGTGTAGGAACGATCGTGTGTTCGTGTCTAGCTCGCAATTCAGGAGGTTGTAGCAGTAGCTGAGTCTTGTTGCGCCAGCAGTGTCAAGTACTGAACGTTGGGGGTAGCTACCATTGCGGGTTGCAAGAGGACTGTTCATTGTCGTAACCGAACTGCGGGACGTGTCCAGGCTATTTGCAGATTGATGCCGAACAGTAGTTTGTCGACCTAGTATTGCAATGTTCTTTTGTTGCTTTCATTTTGTCGTATGTCAATTGTATGGTTGGGGTATGGGACTGTAAACCAGTAAGGAAGAATGTCATGTCCTTTTTTAAAAAACTCATAGTGTATGAATGAGGATTATAATAAGTGTTAGAAAGGCACTCTGTGCAGTAGACTATTTTGATCTTTATTTGGATATAACAGTAAGATTGTGGCCAATTTTTGAATGGCAGTAACATGTAGGTTTTGTGTAATGGTGGGATGACTAAGTTTATTAAAGAGGGGTTGAATTGTATATAAAGTTGGATTCAATTGCTGAAATTAAGAATTTATAGATGTGCCTTGGTAATCTAGTGAAATCTGGGAACTTAATCTCAGTACACTGGTACTAAGACTAAGAAAAGACCCTGTTGTGTAATATAATCCACATTGGGTATAAGAATAGGCTTTAGCAAAAAATAAGTTCTTGAGCATTAATTATCTCTATCCTAAAGATCTTTTATATATAATTATATTCAGTTTTTACTCTTGCTATAAGTTAAATTTTATGAATAGTGTTCAAGTTACCTTGTCTACTGGGATAAATCTAGTAATATAGCAATGTCATTTTAGGAAGTAAACCATATGTTATAATCTTGCAACCCTTAGTATTTAAACCCTGGTTAGTTAACATCGCATATTTTAGAACAAGAAAATAGCTGAATTGGTTAATCAACGGTGAATAGAACTTGACCAACTTGTACTTAATAAACCAGGAGGACATCCAGATCCACCGATTACCTGTACCCTCCCAGAGCAAAGGCAAGTACTTTTCTACGGTTTTGTGCATTTACATTCCTGTACCCTTTCTTGTGACACGTTATGGCACGATATTCATGTACTCCTGTATTCCTGTACCATTGTTCTTGTACTTATTAGTGTCGGGTGGGGAAATACACTAGCCATGTGACCAATCCCGGTTACTATATATTCCTGTACCTAGCTTAGGCCTCGCACTGTGCACGCGGGTCCTAAGTCGTACCATATTCATGTACTCCTGTGCATGCTCCTGTACTCACCCCAGCCGGTCACATGGACTAGATGTATTTTGATATTGTGCACTTGTCATGTCTGATACTTCAGGATTATAGTTTCATTCCTGTACTTTACATGTTCTTGTACTTTACATTCATGTACTATAGTTCCTGTACTTATTTCATGTACTACTTTCCTGTACTTCCATGTTCATTCCTGTATTTCATTTCCTGTACTCCTGTACTCTGTTCATATCATGTTCATGTTTCATTACCTAGAACTGTACTTTGCTCCGCTCCTGAATAGGATATGTTGCAGGTATACTTGCAGGACATTGTTCTACTCTATGGGCTAGAGCCCAGGATTTAGCTGAGCAGGATGAGGCTTAGTTTGAGGCTTCAGGTTTAGATTACTTAGCTTTACTTTGAGATTTTGACTTTAGAGTTCATAGCACTTTTCATTCCTGTTGATTCTGGTACATTACGATATCTGGATTTGTGGATTATGGTGATCTTTCTGGGATACGTTATAGATGCTGTGATTTTTACTTGTCTTGATTATCTGGTTAGATTTTCCTAGCTTTTGGTACAGCTTACTTCGTCGTGTCTAACGACGAAGGCTGGGCGTGTCCGACTCGTGTCCGATTATTCGGGAGCGGGTCGTGACACCGCCTCCGTCGTCTACCAGGCAACACACTTCTGCAATCGCGACTGCCACGAAGGTTCTACCAAGGGGATACCCAACCAGCTTCGGCTCGTCACCATATCAACATCGGTATACCCAACCAGCTTCGGCTCATCACCACCAAAAGAAAGTCGATCGTCTCGTGTCTACATCCATATCAACGTCATTATACCCAACCAGCTTCGGCCCGTCACCGCCAAAAGAAAGTCTCCAATCGGCAGTGCCCTGAAGATATCGTAGAATCCACTTGACCGCACTCCAATGTACCCTTCCAGGATTTGAAAGATACCTGCTAAATGTGCCAACTGCATGAGCGATGTCTGGCCACGTACACACCATAGCATACATAAGGCTCTCCACAGCTGAAGTATATGGAACCCGCTCCATATCTTCTTTTTCGTCTTCGGTAGATGGACACTGCTCCTTAGTGAACTTAAAGTGGGCCGCAAGGGGGCAACTCACTTTCTTCGACCCGTCCATACCGAAATGCTGAAGTACCCGGTGACACTACAACAAAAAACCCTTTTAATGACGGCTAAAAAGCGTCATTAATGACGTACCATGACGTTTTTTTTTTCCACAGCAACCGTCATGAAAACGGGTGTTATAAATGTTTTTTAAAAGCGTCATAAAATAACCGTCATGAATATGATGAGTTTCTGCTACACTTATTTTCAGCATAGTTTGAAAGCGTTATGAATAGATAATCTGTATAGACTCAATTCAGCACATTTATAACGCTCAATTCTGCACATTTATATATTACTTTCCAAAAAATTATAGATCAATGCTCAATGTTGCTCAATTCAATTTCAAAACATTCATTTTGAACCATATTCACAAGAAAACATCTAAATGTTATAGAGTACCATTTAATCCATTTACAAATATATACATAACATATATCACCATCTTCATTACATTTTTTTAAAATAAGACATCCAAATACATATATTTACAACTACTACTAGTAAGTAGACCCTCAAAACTATTAGTACATTGGCTTCAACTTTGAGCACATCAAAACTGTCGGCATCACGTAGCAAAACCCTGAAAAACGTCTCCCTCCATCATACACTGTGTTAAAGAAGTAGCCAAGATGACTACACAACTCAAACAATTCTCTCAGAGGGGGCAGTTCAAGACTATCAGGTGATACAATGGGAGCAAGTAATGGTTCAAATACCTCCCAAACCTTATGTAGGTTGAGCCTTGTATCAATTAATATAGCACCTGCTATGCTTTCGACAATGTCTGCAAGAACCTGCGACAGCAAAAATGATACAAAGTAAATAACACCGTAAAAAGCAATGCTAGATACTCTGAAAAATCATCTTACATAATGTTTAGATTTCTCAGTCATCATTATATGATGTTTAGGCTTTCATAAAAAACTTTACCTTGTAGCCTTTGGACGAAGCATTTGATACAAGTGGACACTCGACTTCTTGTAATTCCTCCAGTTTCTTGACATATTCTCTTATTTGCTCTACAAGCAACCCTGATGAATGTTGAAGATGGTGTTGAAGCTTATGCTTGACTGCACATTTAGCAAATCTTTCATTGTTAACTGATGCCGACCTCAAGTCAGTCAACACCCCAGGATCTATAGTTGTATGAGTTTGAAAGAGATGCCAAGTGATAAGTAGGTCTAGTACTGCATCACCAAGAAATTCAAGCCTCTGGTTTTGAAAAAATAAAGAAAAAGAAGTCAAATGCATGATTATAAATATGAAAAGTAATTTTGAGTGTCAAACAAAAAATGATAAATATCTCAGTATCTAGTATCAACTAGGAAAAAACTTCCAAACTTGCTTACTTGGTAGCAGTAGGTAGTTCCAATTTCAGAAGCATGAGTTATTGCCTCCAATAAAAGGCGTTTAATAGCAAACTCATAGCGTAATTTCTTTTCCAGAATTTCCATGTCATCAGATCTGGGAACACAACTCCAAAATGACATAGAGGTGGTCATTGCTTTCCCAACCATTTCAGACTCAAGTTCAGTATCAATGCCTAACCATTTCAATACAGCAAGAGCAGCAGTTAATCCGCCACCAATATAATATGCCCCAATTAGAGCCTCTACGCAATCAGATATTGTCTTAGATCACTATACCAAGAGAATGTTGTTTTGAAGCATAAAGGTGCACAAAATGAACTAGTTTGAAGCTAAACCAATCATAACAAAACAATTTATTTTATAAATAGATAGAAATGTGTATTTCATATAGAAAAGTATATCAAAACAAATCCGAGAATAATTGCAAACAGAGCAGACACCTGGAATAATTCAAGAATGCCATTGCAAGACTGCACTACAAAAAGAATAAATGTCAAAATATGACCCAAAAAAGTCTCAAATTATTATTTTCTAATTCCTATTCAAATGGTGCCTCATCGGATGATACATGAGTAAGACTCATATGGTGCTTTAATCGGATGATGCTTGAGTAAGATGATTCAACATATGCTAGAATTTTACAGCTAAAGAAAAGGACACCTCTGTATCTATGCAGTACAGACTAATGGGGTACTCGATACATTTTCTAGAATCCCAAACAATCATAGGGATTTCAAGCTTCAAATCTCTACCTGTGGTTTTGGATAAACCCCCTATAACCACATCTCAACAAACAATTCATTTACCTTCAGAGATTAAAATCACATTCTTGTATATTTAAACTATTTGGATGGAAAATGCTTCCACCTTACTCGACAAGAACCTATTAATCCCAAATCGGGACCAGGTTTCAACATAACTTTAGCTAACCATTCTATCGAACTCCGTCTGTGCAATAAAAGAAAGGAGGATCAAAAGGAAGGAATTCTAAGTCTTACGTCATCCCAGATCGGGACCAGGTCTTCGGCGAACCGGTTCCTGGTCTTTTCCATGAGGGGCTTCGACTGAAGGGAGTGAAGCGGTGGCGAACTTCGAGCCCTTGTAGGATCCAAGGAACACGGTGAGGCTCCACGACGATCAGCGCCCCGACGACGCTCCCCCCGACCACCTGCCCCTGCCCTCCCGCCAGGAACACGGTGAGGCTCGTGGCCCCCGGCGGGGCCGGCGGGGGCAGGAACGAGCCCGAGGCAGACGCCGCGCTGGCGGTGGCGGGCGTAGGCGGCCACGGAGCCGAAGACGTCGCACCCGCCGCCGATCTCCAGCATGTGCGCACGGTGTTCACCAGCCGGACCTCCATCACCGGCTTCAGGTCCTCCGACGACCCCTCTGATATGGTCGAGATCGCACCTCGGCTAAGATCCATCGATCAGAAACCCTAACCTAACTCTTGAGGAAATTGGGGGAGAAGAGGTTTGGAGAGATGCTGCTCCTTAGAAAATGGATGAGAAATGAATTTTCTCTCTCCCACTTAGCTTTTATACAGTAAAAAAATTACAAGTTTGCCACCGCTCTAAAGTATTAATGACGTTTTGTTTTATAAACGTTATAAAAAGCCCGAAATTAGTCCAAACCGTCATAGAAAAAAGGTAATTTTCAACTTGATAACGCTTATGTATCAGCCGTCATTAAAACTCCCTGTCGAGCGTCATTAAAAGGGTTTTTTGTTGTAGTGTGAATGTACTTCTTTTGGGATAAATGTAGCAGTTTGGACTCTCTCTCTCGGCTGATCTCCATCCCAAGAATAGTCTTCGCTGTGCCCAAATCCTTCATAGAGAAGGCCGTGCCCAGTTGGTGCTTCAACTCCGCTATCCTAGTGGCATTCCGACCCACTAATAGTATATCATCAACATAGAGCAATAAAATGATAAAATCATCCTCGACAAAATACCTCACAAATACATAGTGATCCAACGTCGTCAGTGCATACCCATGCTCCCCCATAAACGACTCAAACTTTCTGTACCACTACCTCAGAGCCTGCTTCAGACCATACAAGCTCTTTCTCAACCGGCAGACCAAATATGACTTGCCCTTATCACAGAATCCCTCTGGCTGCTCCATGTATAACTTTTTCTCAAGATCACCGTGGAGGAATACCGTCTTTACGTCCATCTGCTCGACCTCCAAGTCGAGACTGGCTGTCAATGCTAGCACCACCCGAATAGACGAATGATTGACGACAAGCAAAAAGATCTCATCATAATCTATGCCTTTCTGCTGACCGTAGCCTTTAACTACAAGCCTCGCTTTTTATCGAGGGCGAGTAGCATCATCCGTCTGCTTCACTCTAAACACCCATCGATTCTTCAAAGCCTTCTTATCCTTTGGCAACCGTACCAGCTTATAAGTAGAATTGGCATGTAAGAAACTCATCTTCTCCTGCATAGCCTGCATCCACTCCTGCCTATGTTTGTCTTTCATAGCCTCTACAAAACTTTCGGGCTCTCCCCCGTCAGTCAATAGCACATACTCACCCGGTGAGTATCTCGTAGATGGTCGACGCTCTCTGTCGCTCCTTCTCAGTGGAGCCACTGGTGCTGGCTGTATTCCAACAGCCTTCTCCCCTTCAGAAACTGCCTTTCCGGTATACTCATCCTCCTGAGGGACATCCTGACCACCATCAGCAGGCTGATGATCAAGGTTGGGAGCAACTCCATGTACTGGCTTCCCCATAATTGGATCCTCTGTGATGTCCTCTAGAAACTGCTCGAAGCAAAATGACTCTAACTCAGGCAATTTCTCAGCTTCAGAAGGTGTCTCGGAATCCTAAGTGTTGGCCATGGTCTGATCCTCGACGAAAACCACGTCCCTGCTTCTGTAGAGCTTTCTTTCCACCGGGTCGTAGAGTCTATAGACAAACTCATCCCGACCGTAGCCGACAAAGACGCATCGTCTCGTCTTTGGCTCAAGTTTGGTCCTCTCGTCCTTCGGTACATGTACGAAGGCCTTACAGCCAAACACTCGCAGGTGATTGTATGACGGCTCTTTGCCGTACCATACATTGTCAGGCACATCACCCTGCAAAGGAGCACTAGAAGATAAATTAATAACATAAGCAGCTGTGAGAAGAGCCTCACCCCAATAACTACCCGACAAATTTGCTTCTGACAGCAAACACCGCACCCTATCCATCAGTGTCCTATCCATGCGCTCTGCTACACCATTGAGCTGAGGTATCTTGAGCGGAGTCTTCTGGTGTCATATCCCTTGCTCTCTGCAATAAGCATCAAAAGGACCGATGTATTCGTCGTCGTTGTCGGACCGAACACACAATAACTTCTTGCCCGTCTCTCTTTCAACAGAAGCCTGAAACTCTTTGAAAGTAGGCAGTACCTGATCCTTGGTCTTTAATGCATAGACCTAAACCTTCATGGAACAGTCATCAATAAAAGTTACAAAGTAAGAAGCACCACCAATAGATTTTACATTCATAGGACCGCAGACATCCGAGTGAATCAACTCGAGCAACGCCGGCTTCTTTGAACTTGGGTGACTTTGGAAAGACACCCTAATTTTCTTTCAAGCTAAACAGTGCGTGCAGTTCTCCAACTTTGTAGACTTGAGCCCTGAAATCACCTTTCTGTTTACCAAGTAGCTCATCCTCTTCTCGCTGATATGGCCGACCCGCCTGTGCCACAACTCGCTAGACGCATCACTGATGGCGTTCACCTCCTGTGCCCCCTGTGCGCTCCCCTCCATATAGTAGCGATAGGACATCTTGCTTCCTATGGCAATCACCATCGAACCTCTGGAAAGCTTCCACTGACTATTCCCGAAGAGACTGAAAAATCCCTCGTCATGCAACCTTCCAACCGACACTAGGTTGAAACGGATATCAGGGACATGATGAACATCTTTGAGAACAAGAACTGCACCTGTCTTCGTTCTCAATGCACATCTCCAACGGCAACCGCCTTCGATACATCTCCATTGCCCATCTTCAACACTTCACAGTCGCCTGTCGTATAAGTGGCAAATAGTACCCTATTATGAGATACAAGCACTGAAGCCCCTGAGTTCACTAGCCAAGAATTGTCATCGCAGGCGAGGTTTGTGATAACCTCATTACCTACGACGATTACATCGTCTCCATGTATCAAGGTTGCCGCTGTAGTGTTCTCATCTTGCTTCTCCTTGTCGCCCTTCTTCTCTCTCTTCCAAGCGAAACAGTTCCGCTTGATGTGGCCCTTCTTGCCATAATGGTAACACTCTGAGTCCTCATAATGACCCTTGGACTTTTTCCTGCTCTTGTCTCTGCCACGACCTGGACCCCTGCTTTTGCCCCTTCCGCGGCTCTCTGAAACCAATGCCTCTGAGTGGTGGGATGTTGATGAACTGCCCTGAGAACGACTCCGCATCTCTGTATTCAGTACCCTACTCTTGGCAAACTCCAGACTGACCATGCCCTATGGAGCAGAAGCGATCATAGATACTCGTACGGTCTTCCACGAGTCTGGCAATATACACAGCAGCCATAGTCCCTGAACCTCGTCGTCGAACTTGACTTCCATCGAAGACAGCTGGTCAACTATACCCTGAAAATCACTCAAGTGATCCGTAATAGACATCCTATCTTTGTACCGTAGACCCATCATCGTTCGGATCAGGAACAACTTGTTTACCCCGGTCTTCTTCGCGTACAAAGATTCCAGCTTATCCCATAACGTCTTCGCGTGCTCAATATTGGCAAAGTGGTTATACACGTTCTCTTCAACGAACTGCCTGATATATTCGCACACCTGTATATGCTCGAATTTCTAGTCCTCCTTGGATTTATCACTGGGCTTTTCGGATACAAATACGGGCAGATGCAGCTTCTTGACAAACATCAAATCTTTCATCTTACTTCGCCAATAGTGATAGTTTGTGCCGTTCAGGTTCACTATGCGTACCGGCTTCACATCCATCCCTCCTCTCTAGTTTTCCTGTCAACTCCTGACACCCTTCTGAATTTCATAACCTGGCTTTGATACCACTTTGTTGGGAAAGAAATGCGGAAACCTTTCCCTAAACTAGAGAGTACCTGCGAGAGAATCGAGCAAAACAACGCACAAACCAAAACACCAAAACAAACCACACAGACACAGAGAATTTTTGACGTAGAAAACCCTTGCAGGAAAAACCACGAGACGATCAGAGTCCAACCCTGAGAATCCTTTACTAATAAAATAAAGGAGTACACCCTCTACAAACTTCTCCCGATCCAAATCGGATCCCCACAACACTTAGAAGCAAGAATAATGATTACAAGGCTACAAAGAACAAAAACGACGAGTAGATATTACCCGAACACGATCTTCCTTCGAAAATGGCCTTCAATCCTCCTTCTTCTCTTCCAAAGTTGCAATGGCTCTCTTGCCTCTTTTTTCTCTCTTTTGTTCTTCAATGTTGTGTTGTGATTAGGGTTAGGAATAACCATGTATGAACCCCCTAATCCGCAGCAAAACCTGGACAGCAGGATACCATCCAATGGTGATAAATTACCCTGAAAAATGCTTCAGCCCTAACAGAGTTCGGCTAGAACTCTGTCCTGGCATAGAGTTCGGCCAGAACTCTGTGTCCTGGCAACAGAAAAGTTTCGGAACAGGGAGCCAGAGTTCGGCCCGAACTCTGCCCCCCTCTCTCCAGCAGCTCCTCTGGCAGCTCCCGAGTGTTTCTGTCATCTCCGACTGCCCTCGTCACCTCCCCGAGCTTCTCTGACATACAGACGGCGCTCGTCGTACTCCGGGGTCTTCTCCACATAGGTTGGGAACCCCACCCACTCCAACAGTTTATGGATAGATAGAATTATATAGAAATCTTATGGTGCATGCTAATACTTGTTCTACAGGAAAGAAAAGTGGTCGTGGATAATAATCACTGTAAAGTAATAAATCTACATGCTTTATAATTTCTTGTATTGCATTTTTAATAGACCTTAGAGAAAGTAAAAAGACCACATAATAATTTGTTTGCTTACACATGATTATTGTGTTGGTTTATGCGAGTTGTGTTAGCCCTGCTCATAGTACATCTCCCCCTCCATATGTGCAGAGAACCACTTGGATGGAAATGTTACATTTTTCTATAAAGGCATAATGTATGAAACTTTGTACATCCTTTGTGACCATAAGATGTAAGCCAAGTGGGCATTCCAATTGTCTATTGAGAGCCGCATGCAATTCCTTGCAAAGCTTATCAATAAGGAGATAATATTCCTTTGTAAATCCTTTGTGACCATGAGATTTGAGGTGTGTTCCTATATTTCGTATTTTTGTATTTGAAAATTTTCTTGTAATTTGTAAATTATAGCCTATTTTATATTTTTAATTTAAACTTTATGCATATTATATTTTTTTTGAGTAATATGGAGACCTAAACGTAAATTTTTCGAATTTAAATCGCCTACAATATCATTTTCTCGTGTAGTTAGCTGGCAGAGTCATGCCATGCATGCGAAGGATCTCGTGCAGCCTCTTATGGTATAAATTCTGAATAAATTACTTTAAAATATATTTTTCTTATATTAAGTTCTGATTTATAATCATGAATTTTAAGCCAAAAGGGTCAAGTTCAAAATTACGACATTCGTAGCACGCAAATCGAAGCATTCGTTGACCGAAAAGTCAACTAGTATGAACCTAAGATTTGATTATGCAATCTGGTAGATTTCAGTGCTACAAGAATGCTGGAATTGATAGTTTGTACGAATCTTGAATCGATTATGAGTTATGGTCGTTACAGTCTGTAAATCAAATTTTGGTGGAACACCTAGTCATCTATATAACTTCTCTGAATTAAACATAGTGTCCAATAATTTTTTAAAATTCTAGAATTTTGTTATGTTATATATTTACGTGTCAACATTCCGAAACATCAAACGGATCGTAAAAACAAGTTCAGAATATTCTGAAATCTTAAAAACAACAATATGTGTCAATTTTCATACAACTGATACTCAAACAGATTTATAAAAATTTAGCTTTCGAATTACTGAAAATAAATTATAGATACAAAATTTAACCTCAATACGATTCTAATAAAAAAAATTAGAGGAGAAATGGAGTTCGGAGTTGGACGTTATGGTCGTTCCAAGTTGCTAGAGCTTCTAAAAACGTGGTTGATTTTGTAGCAAATTTTGGCCTGTTTTGGACAGAAAAGAAAGTATTTTTGGATGTTTGGAAAAATCAAGGGAAGGAATTATCTTGGTTTTTATTTCAGAAATTAAGTATTTATGTCTAATAGATAGGGGATTTAGTTAATTTGGATATGATTAGGATTAGAAGATTTGAAAGGATAAACTTGACTTTGATTTGAATTCTTATCTTAATACTATATATAAAATATATCTATAAGAATAAATATCCATATATTTAAATATAGATTATGCATGTAATCGTGTAGTTAACATTTTCTATACTACTATACAATGGATTTACTCAAATAGGTGATAATACCTAATATAAAAATTATTTAAATTTTATGGAATCCAGTCATAACTTTGATTATAAATTTAGATGTATTAATTCAAAATATTATACAACAACATTAATAATATATATTTAAACCTAGAATAACCTAAAATTCTTGTCACGACCCGCACCCAGTGTAAGGGTACAAGTGCGTAACAACGTCCAGCCTACGCCGCAAAATCGGCGGTAGAACGATGTTCTAGGTCACTATATAAAACAACTCATGCAATTATATAGTGTACTTGTCTTAAATCTCAACTCCGAACGGAGGACAAGTACAGAAATAATATAACTCAATCACAGTCTAAGCATGATAGGATAAAACAGAATTCTATAACTAAAAGAAAACAAATAAAAACTACTAAATGATAATATCTCAAAACAACTCAAAACAAGTCAAGTCTCAGATTATTACAATTCAAGTTCTAAACATGAATTCTATAGCAAGTCTACTAGACTAATCTCCCGATCACTCCTGAGAGTCGGGGCCAAAGGGAGTTAATCCCTCTCCAGATCTATACAAGTAGGGCATGTATCCTCAGGACTATCATCTGTAATATTTTCAACAGGTCCAGTCAGGACATGAACGAATACATCTCATCAAGAAAATCTAAGTAAATGACAAAGACTATAAAACAATTATAGACAATTATATTGATGAAACATGGAAGTTTTAGACAGTTTAAGATGTAGAGCAACATTTTAAAAAAAGAAAAGTAAATGTTGTGAAACAGAAGATCATGTCAATGAAGATTGTAAATAAAAGCTAGCTGAACTAGAATAATGTGATATGAGTCCAGGTGGTACACTGTAGGTCAAGTGTGATTCCAATCATTGATTCAAGTAGGGTGATTCTTGTAATGATCCTTGTGATGATTCTAGTAAAGATTCTTGTGGTGATTCTAATAATGATTCTAGACAATACTTAAAGGTATATTTTAAAATACTGAGATCGACATGTAAATGGCTATGGGTAATCCGGCTCATCACACACTGAGCAAGTATGGGATGGTTATCGTTCTTGTATAATTCACAGGGAGGTGGTTCGAGTATTTGGAAATGTTTACATGTCTACTCAAGTATTTTCCCATTTAACTAGTACGAGTGAATCCATAACACGACACGTAAATCGAGAATAAATCTAGCCAGAACATGAAGATGCTTGTAGGTGATTTTTGTAGTGATTCTTGTAATAGAGGCTAGACAAGTAAGGTGTGTGTGTCGTATACATGAATTCCAGAAATATCAATCCGTGTTTGTAACAGAGAATCAAATAGAACTGACTAGAACTGAAATATAGAAATTGCCAAGTAAATAAAAGAACTATCAGAGAATATATTCGCCTGTTACCCTGAGTGACTGATGAATACAGATGTCCGAACCGGAGTCACAATGTCCTATTTAGAGCAACCACAGGTTACAAAGTGTCTAATATGAAATAAGAGAAATTATAATACATTCTAAATAATTCTAGGTCATTTTGGGTCAAAGTCAACCTTTGGTCAACTCTGGTCAACTATTATGGTCAAACTAGGTCAACCCTAAGTCAACTAGTCTATTATTCCAAGTTTAGGTCAAACTTGATTTATCTAGTCATTTCAAGTCCATTTGGGTCAAGTTTGGGCCAAGTTTGACTCAAAGTTGGCTTTTGTCAACTTGGTCAACTTGTTAGCCAATTATGCCTAACTTCGGTCTATTGGGTATTTCTAGGTTTAACTCAAAACTAATACAACTTACCCAACTCCCATAGGCTTAGATATCAAATACCATCTCATATATATATATATATATATATATATATATATATATATATATATATATATATATATATATATATATATATATATACATACAACTAACAATATATACAAAAAAAATATATACAACTACAACTAACAATATATACAAATATATATATATATATATATATATATATATATATATATATATATATATATATATTAAAAAAGAAAAAGAAAAAAGATATATATATATATATATATATATATATATATATATATATATATATATATATATATATATATATATATATATATATATATATATATAATATAAAAGGAAGGATGTGGGTTTGGCTTGCATTGGAAGGAGCCCCCACGCTCCTTGGGGTTCCACTCGGTCACGGCCAGTGGCCGGCCAGCCCCGGGCACAACCGCCTTCGCCGGGCTGCTCCCGCCCCCCCCAGCCATCCCGGCTTCTTCGGTCGGCCTGGCTCCATCAGCCCCCTGTTCGGCTCCTGCATGGCGTGCGGCGGCACCGCCCCCCTCTTCTCCTCTCCTCCTCGCAGCCGCCGCCGTCATTGGAGGCGTCGGAATCGTCGCTCCAGGCGCCCGCAGCCGTCTCAGGCCCCGTCTCTCCTCGGCCCGCCGCCCGTCGTCTTCGGCGTCGCGTCGCTCCCGGCCGCCGATCCAGCCGGCGCGCCGCCCCCACCCCAGCTCGCGACCCCCCTCCGTCCCCCCATCTCCGCTTCGTCTCTCGGGGCCCCCGTCCGCGGCCGCCCCGATTGAGGCCCCCCCCCCGCCCCCCTCCCGGCTAGGTTTCCCTCGGTTCCTCCGGCTCCCCGCCCCGTCAGGTCCTCCCTCTCCGGATCCCCCTTCCCAGGTGCCCGCCTCCCCGGCAGCGGCCACCCTCCCTCCCGCCGCGCCCCCTCCCGATTCGGCCGCGGGCTCCCCCTCTCCGCCTCCCCCTCCCCCCGTCGTTGCTGAGCCCTCCGACTCGCACGACGCTTACTGGCTAGTTCCCGGCTCCGACCAGTGGTACTGGCTCCCCTCCCACCCTCAGGCGGATGCGATCTTCCTCGCCCTGGGCCTGAGGCGCCACCCCTAGCGCTAGGGATCTTCTCCGGCGGGGTCCCCCTCCCGCAGCGGTTCCCGCCGCCGGTCGTTTCCCCTTCGCCTGGTCGTGCGGTGCTTCTCCCCTCCCGGCCCCCCCCCCCGCCCGACGCTCCTCCTTCCCCGCGTCAGTCTCCGCCTCCGGGATCGCCTTCCCCCTCCCAGGAACCCCCCCCTCGCCGGAGCCCGACCGGCCGCCTCCGTCGGCTCGTTTCCCCCCTCTCCTCGTGGCTCCCCGGCGTCTTCCTGCTCTCCAGCCGCCCCTTCCGGCTCGGCCCTCGTCTCCTCCAGCTTCCCGCCGCCCTCCTGGCTTCCGGCATCGGGGGTCCGGCTCCCTCGCGTGGAGTCCCCGGCATCGCCTCCGTGGAGTCCCCGGCGTAGCCTCCCCCGTGGAGTCCCCGGCGTAGCCTTCGTGGAGTCCCCGACGTAGCCTCCCCCCGCCTCGGAGCTGCCCGGTGCCGGCTTCGCCTCTTCTCGCTGAGCCGTCGCGCCGCCCCCGGCGTCGCTTCCCCCCGGCGCGGAGCAGCCCGGCGACGCCTGCCGCGGAGCCTCCCGGCATTGCTCCCCCCTCGCTCGGGAGTCCCGAGGACCTCGGGCCGCCCCACCTCGTGCTTTGCGCGGCGCTGTCCCCTCGGGTCTCGCGCGCGGTCCAGGCGTGCCACGTGCCCGCCCCCCCGGGTTCTGTGCCCTGGCCCGCGTGCTTTCGAAATTTTCTCGAAAATTCGGTTACGAATTTTCGAAATCTTTCGATCCCTTGCCTCCCGCTGGCCACGTGCCCACCCCCCCTTTACTGTTCTGATCTTCGTTTGGTCCGGCTGCTGCCCGGGTGTGGGCTTAGCACTGGGTTTTGTTTTGTTTGTCGTGGTCCAGCCCCCTTTTTGGGTTGTTGGGGGCTGGTTGTTGCTGCTTTAGTCAATAAAATTCTGGCTTCCAAAAAAAAAAAAAAAAAAAAAAAAAAAAATATATATATATATATATATATATAAAATATAAAAATATATATATATATATATATATATATATATATATATATATATATATTATATATATATATATATATATATATATATAAGGCAAAGGGGAAAATATAATATAAATATAAATATAAATATAAATATAAATATAATATATATATATATATATATATATATATATATATATATATATATATATATATTTTTTTTTTGAGGGTGTCCACTTCTTAATGGTGCTTGGAGGCATGCCTCCAAGGGGGCTCGAACCCGCGCCACTGCGTCGGGGTGCTATATATATATATATATATATATATATATATATATTATATATATATATATATATATATATATATATATATATATATATTTAAATTTTTTTTTTTAATATATATATATATATATATATATATATATATATATATATATATATATATATATATTTAAATTTTTTTTTAAATATATATATATATATATATATATATATATATATATATATATATATATATATATATATACAAGGCAAAGGGGAAACTTTATAAGCATGTGTGTGTAGTGTTGTGAACTGTGGTGTTGAGAGGGCTGCTGCTATAGGCAAATCTGAGAATAACTCACAAATATACATATACACTACATATGTATATACTAGCTATTATGGTTATATACATATATAGTAATGTATATATACATAGAAAAAGAATGGTGCGTGTGTGTGCTGTTGTGAAAGGGTAGATCACCCACCTGCAATCAATCCCAGACCCAACTGAATCCCAAAATCCCTTATGTATATATATATATATATATATATATATATATATATATATGTATATATATATATATATATATATGTATATATATATATATATATATATATATATATATATATATATATATATATATATATATATATATATTCAATTCATAGTCTTTCATGAAGTCGGCGCTAGGGTTTGCTCCCAAAGATGGGGATCCTGGCGTGGCGACAGTCGACACAGGGCAAGGATCAGGAGAGAAGGCCAGGAGGGGATCGGAGAACAGGGGATGCGAGATGTTGCCGACGGTTGGACAACAGTTGAACGACGGAGAAGGAATCAACCGGTGTACTCAAAGGATAGATCGGAGAGGAAGGGGTTCAACGAGAATAGAGGCAGACCTCAAAGGAACAGGACAGGGCCTGGTGTTATGTGAGGGGAGCGCAGAGGGGAAGTTATCAAGAGAGAAGGGCTACGACCATCACAACTGGGCAACACAATGGGGAAAATAGGGAGGCAGGAAGGACCATGGCAAACACTCAGGTCAGGCAGACGGAACAAAAGGAGAACACATCAAAGCCTGTATCTTGGGCAGATTTATGTAAGGTAGCAAGAACGCAGGAAGAAATAGCCCTACAATATGTGGAACCCCGGTTAATTGACGGGAAGCGGGTGGTCGAAATTACTGGGGATGATCTTGAAGAAACATTGGAGTACTGGAAAAATACTCTAGTCCTATATGTAATGGGGAATAGGCCGTTCTTTGGCCAGATTAGAGCCTTTGCGCATAGGGTTATGGCGCCCCAAGGGCACCATAGAATTCTTCTCCAGGGAAAATGGCTTCTACTTTGTCAAATTCTCGCTCCAAGAAGACTTGGAACGGGTGATTGAAGGAGGCCATGGTCGTTTGATGGCAGACTAATTGTTCTTAAACGATGGCACCCTGCATCGAACTTCGAGAAAGACCGTATTACAGCGGTTCCCATCTAGATTAGGTTCCCCTGGCTATCCCCACAACTTTGGAGTATACCATCAATCATGAAAATGGCTAGCCTGGTGGGCAACCCAATACGCACGGATATTCCGACTGCAAGGAGGCAAAGGCTAGCATACGCGAGGATATTCGTAGAAATCACGGCAACAGAACCACTCCCACACAAAATCGATATGATTCTACCGAGCGGACAAAAGGATGGAACAAGATATCGAATACGAATGGGTTCCACGTCATGTGGTAAATGCTTCTATTTTGGGCATACCCATGAACACTGTAAAGAAGTTAACCTGCAATCAGAGGAGAGAGAGCTACCTACACATGGAGGAGGGACAGTGCAGGAAACATATCAAGGAAATTTGGCAGAGGAAAACAATGAAGAGGAGATGGCTGATACTATTGCCTCAGTGTCCACGATAGTAGAGGAGGAGATGGATATCAGTTTTGGGACTATTAGACAAGAGGCTACTACACAAAGCGGATCGATACTCGGTAAAAGACCAGGACCGGACTAATGTGGCGGACAACATCAATAACTCACAGGCCCTGATCATCTATGGACAGGATAGAGATCCCAGGGGACCGACGGATGACAAGGAGGGTTCCACAACTGAGAAGGACGGAGAGGAAGCAGAGTGTCAAAGGACCCTTGCTAAAGCATCGAAGAGGACCCAACAATATGCGGGTACTCTAAACAACCAGACAGGCACTGATAAGGGTGAGCGGGGTGTAGAATGTCAATTGGATAGGGGACTACCGATTACTCGAGATAACCCTCAATAGAAGTTGTTATTGAGGGGGGATAGGAATGGGGCAGGGTCAGGGAAGCATAAGCAGACCAACTCCAACTTGCATATCGAGACCTCTTCCATCGTCTAGGGACGAGTCAGGGTACCTCTGAGGACAACCCTACTCGTGATAGATGACTATTCTCATATGGAATGTACGAGGAGTCAACTCCAGTATGAGATGGAAGGATACTATGAATATGGTTCATAAGCACAGAAGTACGATTGGAATATCCTTGAGAGCAAGGTAAAATCTGATGAGTTAATAACCAGACGAACCTCTGACCAATCGTCTTCGTCTCATAACCTGGAGCTGGGCAGCATAGCAAGAATATGGATGCTGTGGGACACTCGGATTTGGGACGGTCAGGTAAGACTTCTCACTGAACAAATGATAGCTATAGATTTCACTAACAAAGGAGGCTTCCAAGTGGTGGTTTGTGCACTATATGGACATAATGATAGAAGGAAACGGCTCGATCTATGGGAGAACATCATCAGAGTTGTAATGGAAGTAGGGAATCGGAGACCACTCGTCCTATGCGGGGATTTCAACGCTATGCTCTTCGCCTCGAAGAAGCTAGGAGGTCGTAGAGTCCCGGACCCGATACTTGCAGATTTCCAGAACTGCTTACCAGGGTCCGGCCTTACGTACTTATCGAAGACAGGACAAATATGGTCGTGGAATAATTGCTCTACTACTAGCGTGTAGTTTGCCAACTTCACAGGGCGTTGTGCAATAACAGGTGGCTTGAGATCTTCCCAAATGGATTAGCAGAGGGGCTTCATCGAGGTACAAGCGATCATACTCCTATCTTAATCCGAATGACGGAAGAGGCTACCATGCGAAGACGGCCTTTCCGTTATTGCAACGCATGGCCAGAATTGAAGGATATAAGGAGGCGGTGGTAAAGGATGTGGTAAATATCTGATAGGTAATGCACATTTCACACTTGTGCAATGCCTCAAAACTGATAAAGAGGGAATTGAAAGCATGAAACAAACGCAGGCCAACCCCGATCTTGCTGTCATGGAGAGGGAACTGCAGGATATCAAGACTTATTACAACAGTCGCCAATGGACAACGTGCTAGCGGAGAAGGAGATTACTGTACAAAATGAAGTGAGGAAACTCTGCCTCCTTGAGGAGATTCAACTGCAGCAGCGAGCAAAATGCGGATGGCTTAAAGATGGGAACGTTGCTCTAAGTTTTTCTACGCCACCATTAAAGCACGTCAACACAGGAATTCCATTCAAGGCCTCATCGATGCTGAGGGGAATCCGAGCACGGATACTAACAGGATTAAAGAGCAGGCGATAGAGTATTACACATCCCTGTACAACCAGGAGGACTACATGACTGCCTTCCCATGTCTGGTTTGCAAGAGAGTAGTAATAGAGGCGGGAAATGATATGATGAGAAAGAAAATCATATTAGAGGAGATCGAAGACATTGTGAAAACGGCAGACCCAAATAGAGCGCCAGGGCCGGATGCTTTAATGCCGTCTTCTTCAAGAAACACTGGGAGTATCTAAAACATCAGGTACTGCTCGTCGTTCAAGAATTCTTCCAATCGGGGCGTCTGCTCAAGGAGATCAACCATACATTCTTGACGCTCATACCAAAGAAGGAAGAAGCTACAGCGTTGGGAGACTTCAGGCCTATCGCTTGCTACAATTTTATCTATAAGATTATTACACATCTCATGTAACAGAATGCAATCTATTTTGCAGGAGCTCATATCCCCAATAAAATGGTGTTCATTAAAGGTCGCTCGATTGTGGAGAATTGTTTACTTGCTTATGAACTGGTTCGAGACTTTAACAAAGCTGGCGATCGTAAGGGATGTATCAAACTTGATTTAAGGAAGGCATACGACTCAGTAAATAGAGATTTTGTCTGTGAGCTGCTGCTTAGTATGGGATTTGATCAGTGGTGGGTTAATCGGATTAGAGAATGCTATATCTACTCCAACTTTCTCTATTCTCATTAATGGGCAACCACATGGTTTTTTCAAAGCAATCGAGGATTGAGGCAGGGGGACCCTCTATCCCCGTACCTGTTCACCATTGTGATGGAGTATTATACATGCCTCATGGATTTGGTCGTTCATCGTAAGCAGATCACCCTCTTTCTGCCGCATTCACCCGTGTGTATCGTACCTCATCTACGCGGATGATCTCCTGGTTTTATAGAGCCTTCTACTAACTCAATTGATAACTCAATGCCGTCCATGAAGAGTTCGGGGCGCTTGCTGGGTTGACTCTTAATAGAGATAAGAGTCACGCTTATTTAGCAGGGATTGCCCTGATAAAGCTCGCTGGATGGAGACGCTGCAAATTGATCAAGACATCTCCTAGTTAAATATCTCAGACTGCCACTCTCGATTAACCAAGCAAAGGCGAGTGATTGTCTTGAACTGATCCAGTACGTTCAAAAATGTTTGGAGGGTTGGCAAGCACAAATCCTTTCTTTTGGAGGAAGACTTGAGCTAGTACGCTCGGTTATCTGGGCGATCACGTTGTATTGGTTACAGGCCTTAATTCTCCCTATTCATACGATCAATCATGTGGAGAGGTTGTGTGCTAACTTTGTTTGGAAAGGAGGCCTCCACACCATATCATGGGAAGACTTGTGCTTGGAGAAGGATGAGGGAGGAACAGGTATTCGGTCCTTACGTGTTATACGTGAGGTGGCGATCCTGAAAATTGCATGGAGATTCCTGGAAGGTCATTCCCTATGGGCTCAATGGGTTAAGAGCAGATATGTGCGAGACACAAATTTCTGGGTGCTTCCCATCGACAACAACTATTCAAGGGTGTTTAAGATAATCCTTCGCAAGAGGCAGGTGCTGAAACAGAGCCTCAACCGAACCATTGTTGATGGCCGGGACACCAGCCTATGGCTGGACCCGTAGATTAAACACCAGAGTCTGGTCGATTTACTAGGGTGGCCAACATATGAAATAACGGGGAGTAATGAAAGGGTTGATGTCCTGCTCAAGGACGGTGGACGGGATGTTACGTCTCGTCGAGAGGGAAGATGGTTCGCAAGAGATTCAGTCCACAGTGATCGATCATGACGGCAGCAGAGATAGGTGGGAATGGAAGAATGGCCCAGAGGGGAAGTTCCATACAAGTGTAGTATACAATCAGGTCCATGAGCACTGGCCTAAGGTGGAGTGGGCGGACATCATCTG